>OU015492.1:142662049-143262049 GCA_907164885.2 Dolomedes plantarius
TTGTTACAGTCGGGACAACTCACTGGTCTCGTCGTCAATACTTTCGCTTTTCCAGTGCATCTTGGATGTTAACTTGAGAAACGTATTCGTTATCTACAGTTTTTGGATTCTGGATCATAATTGTCCATTTTCCACCCAATGATGCGGACTTTAATATCGATATTGAAGTCTATCATATAAGGCTGTGGAAACTACGAGCTGCGACTGCTGGTTTCAGTAATTATACCTTCGTTGGACTCATCGTCATTTCTTGGGTTGTTGCAAACGTACTGAATATGAATCAATTCTTCAACATCCAGTAGATGATATTCTGGAACTATCACTATCCATTCCGAACCACTGAGGCACGCTGTCATTTGCGCTCGTTTTGCATCCTGAAATTTCCATGAAGTTCCGAAGTTTCATATATTAAAATGAACTTCAAAATTGAACTCTTTGGCAATAACCCCCCCCCCCCCCGGTGAACTGGTAAAATTTAACTCTTTGACAATCTGATTTTCTATCTACTTTATTTTCAACTGTACTCGAGAAATATTAAAAAATTTGTGTTTAGGATAGAAAAAGAGTTAGCTTGGATTGGAGCGATACGGTTTTTTTTCCTTCAAGCCGATTTCGAACGGCTACGGACATCCATTCCAAGAGTGGGACTCGAACCCACTGACACTGGTACCGAAGCCAGACCCTAGCCATCTGGCCATTGTCCGGTAATAGAAAAAGGGAGATAGATATAATAAGCGTGGTTAACCCTTCACCGGGCCACCCGTGTATAAAGTGCAACATTTTCGTAATTTTGAATGGTTTGCTTTTGCAAGTAAGGTTTGAATGTTCTAAGCAGTTTCTATTTATAGCTACACCCTTTCTAATGAAGGTCTGATTTTCTGACCCTTGTATTCCTTTCCATTCGTTGTTGGTCGTGATTTAACCATGGTAAACCGGCGATTATACTGGATTGCAATACGACAAAATTATGAGTTCATGTAGTAAATCAAATGTGCAGCTATTACACGGTATCCCGCATATCACGAAGATGGAACAATCTTTTTTTTTTTTGGACATAATAGGAATCGATTCGCAAGTTGGCCTTAGATGCATTAAACCAGACAGTTTTAAAATAAGGCGAATGTATCTGCATTCTTTGGCCTTTAATTATAAATATATAAATATTATCAACATTTTATATCTTGTCGTAAAACGCAGAATTAATGTTTTCAATTTGCAAAAAGAAAGTTTATTACAAAAGGAATAATCAAGGTTGAAAGAGACGTTGCACTTTATGCAACGCGCGCCTGCTGGTGTTCCAAAATTGGCGCGCCAGCTGAAGGGTTAAAGGGTATCATGAGTCAAATATTGTTAAGCGCGCGTATCTATAAATATAGTCATACCTTTCCAATCAACATATTTCCGCCTTTCTTTTTAATTTAAATAAAAAGATACATGTAGTTTATCATATGGTAAACAGTATTTGGTTTTCTTACATAAATGTGGAAGTTTCACTTATTTTTAATTTTTTAAACACAAAATAATACTTTCGACGGAAACTCCAATAAAAACTGAAATTTACAAATTTGGAATTTATCAAAAATTTATTTTATAATATCTAAAAAAATGTCTACTGATAAATTAGCTTTCTGTAAAAAACTCTAATATTTCATTAGTGTTTAAGGAATAATATGTTTCAATATCTCTTGCCTTAACATCAGAACATTCGTTTTGTCATAAGGAGGTCCGACAAAAAACTTCGTGGACGGTTAATAACATACGGAATTGTTGATTAGGGCTTTAGAAACCATTAGCACAGGGAAAAAGGTACGATTAGGATCCCCTAATCACGATGTTTGTGGACTGGTCTTAAATGTGACATTGAAAATTTTCTTAAGGTTCAAATCATACATCGCAGAATTACCTATATGTATATTCCTCTTATATCATATTAATGCTTCTAGTTTAATTTTAATAGTACTTATAGTGGATTTAATTAATTACATTGCTATTTAAACATATCATACATTGTTATTACTATGCTATCAATTTTAAAAATGTAAAATATTATGACAATTTTAAACAATAAATATTACCTTTGAATAACAACTCATTCTGCAATGACAGTATTATTAGTTGCAATGACAGTATTATTAGATAACACTGGAAATAAAAACGAGTAACCGACTATTCTTTTATTGATAATAAATTTATACCTTCCAATAGCCTCTTGTTTTATTGCAATGTATGCCCAATTCATAAAAAATATTATAATTAACAATATAGCAGCGAAATAAATTAGTAATAAATTAGTATATTTTATCCACCAAAAAAGGATTTTTACCGTAAGAAAGTTAATATTAAACTAGTTGGTACCCGTCAAACATAACGACTGGATAGCAAATAAGTGTACTAATACACAAATTATACTCAACACATCATGGCCGAATGTTGAAAATCATAATATTAAGAATACAGAAATACACTTTAAAAAATTATTGTTGAACCCAGCAAAAAGAAACAGGGTTACTCAACAGTGCGAAATAAACAATTTCTGACAGGTTTAATTCTATATCTCACAAACATGATTAAAAATAAAAATGGCCGAGTGAGAGCTAGAGAGATTCTTCGGATTAAACAAATAACGTGTTTAGGCGGCCTCGTGCCTAGTAAGTATCTAAAGCCAGATTTAAACATGTCTCTGAGCATGGGAAGAAAGCAAATTTTAATTGCAAATTAGCGTTAATTAATAGAATTTGCTGTTACAAAAAGCAAATTTAACAAATCTACAGATTACAATCTTTCGTTTAGGACCAAAATAAAGTAAATTGTTGCAGTAGTTTACTGTCCAAAAAATTCTGCTAAGCAACTTGAATATATAGATAACTTTAACATTATAACCATGTAATTGACAAATACTCCTTAGAAATATATCAATACCTTTTAACAGTCGCGAATTTTATCAGTTAATCTAACAACAAAAGCTTCCTTAAGAATATCCAAAAAAACATTTATCCGACTTACTTGAGTCATCTCAAAATTATCATCACTTTCGAGAGGCTCTTCAGGGTTGACCGCCACACACTTCTCCTTCTCTTCATCTTTTGACACTTCTCCTCCTCATTCTGCTTGTATTCTTCCTCTATACAAGCCGCAGGTAGATCGTCAAGCATGGCTTTCCTCCTCATGCTGTTCCGCCTCCTGCACAGCACAAGTAACAGCACAAAGCTACAGAACAACAACAGTCCCGCGACGGCGAAGACGATGACCGTCATCAGCAATGGACAGGGGGCCGCCAACGGATCGGTCAGCCTGATGATGAAACAAGTGGCACCGAGGCCCAACAGGCCGCACGCCGTCACTATGCATGATGCCGTGATGCATATGCAGTGTACCACGGTGGAGCTTATAGTAGCCTGTTGCTTGCGGGGGTGGGCGCTGCTGCTCGTGCTTGAATACTTCATCTCAGCACGTGGAGAATGAACTTCATTTTGACTGAGTGTGCGAGAGAGACTTCGGCGGTTTTGTGTGTATGCAAGAGTGGGGATTTTCAAAACGACCTTTTTCCCCTCCGCGTAGGGAAACGCTGAACGTGCCGGTCTGGTGCGGTATCTGATTCCTCTGATACGGACGCAGACGGAAAAAGAGTTATTGTATTTAAAGTACCTGTCGTAAAATAAAGTATTAATTTGAAGGGAAATGTTATCTAAACGTAAAAGTAGTGTATCTTAACACCGTGTGCATGTTTTAAAGTAAGAGTTAAATCTTTCAAGGGAGCAAAATTACGATTTTTTACATCTTACTCCTGTTGTATGTTTCACCATAATAATTTAATTTTGTAAATTAGCAAAATGCTATAGCCTTAAGCACTGAACTTCAAGCAATTATTGTATCAATAGGCTATTTATTAAATTGAAATTACTATTCGACAGCCACATATACAAGCGGCTTTCTTGGCATATAATTATCCCTTTTCCAGGTGGTTTTTTGGGTTTATTTTTTTTTTCAAGCGGAGGCACTTGTCGTCAAACATTCGCCTATACTACGCCACAGTTTACTGACCCTTTTATTATGGGGGCACCATATAGGCTGTCAGCATTACCCCCTACGAAGGGACGGCACAAATTAAGTCATTTTTCGTGGTGCAACACTGGGATTCGATCCGAGCACCCTCAGCACCGAAAACCAGCGCGCTGTACCACAGGTCCGCCCCAAGCCCATTTCCAGGTAAAGGTGTTAAAAAATAAAGTTCATAGGCAATTAATTATACCGTATTTGGCTTGAAAATAGGTTGGTGTCACGGGATAAAATAGCTGTCACGTCAGCTATATATAAATATTCTACCTTATCCCAAAATCTTACAAATAAACAAAATTTCCTCAGGTATTATTACTAAACAGATAGATGGATATTATGGTTGGTTAGTTTGTTTGTTTTGAAACACTGAGGCCAGTCTAATTACACAAACAGTTAACTGGGAGATATTGTGGAATACATCAATCAAATGTGTAAATCACATTGTTAGGTATTCCCATAGTTAGCAGTTCCCAAAACTCTCAAATTTCAATCAGTCTTTCATCCTCCCACATATTACATAAAATTGATAATTTAAAGTTATATTAGCTTAAGTGAAGATTATGGAACTTTAGTTCATTATCTTTTTAAGTTTTAAGCAGTTCCCTTCACTACATTGTCCATCTAATATCAGTCAGCAGCACTGGTTAGAAAATTAATAAATATTGTGACAAATAATGAATAACAGCTGCAATTATTGTCCTCAACGGTACACCTAAGACTGTTATATCTAAGACTGTTATTTCTCAATCTAATGTTGCTGTTTTTACACTTCTCATTGCATGTTATTAAAATGTAGATATATTTATATGTATGCATGATGTTTGTTTATATGTATGTAACTATATATTATTATTTCTTTAGACGTGTCAAATGTTTTTTTTCTTTAAAAATAGGTCATATTAAATAAAGGCCCAATGTGGATTTTTTGCAATCAAATTTAAAGTCACAAGAATGTTAAAGCCTATTGAAAGAGAAATTATATATTAAAATGTAGATATTTTATATATGCATGACGTTTGTTTATGCATGTAACTGTGCATTATTGCTTCTTAATACGTGTCGAATTGTTTTTTTCTTTAAAAACAGGTCAGTATTAATAAAGGCCCAATGTGGTTTTTTTCAATCACATTTACAGTCACAAGAATGTTAAAGCCTATTGAAAGAAAATTATATTTTTAATTAAATTAACAGATAGGCGTCTTATTTTTTCATATTTTTGAATTTGAAAACTATGCCATTCTGCACGTATCTCAGTATTATTTTCTATTATTACAGAACTATGCTTGCAGGGGAAATACATGTACATTTCTCATTTTACAAATAAATAACTTCAAAATACCATTTTCAGTACGATATAGCTCTAATCTTTCGCGTTATTACGTCTCAGGTTTATAAGCAAAGGAATATGAAGCTTAGTAAAGTGATTGTCAACACACAAGAAATTTGAGTTCTTCAAACGCTTTTAAACTAATTTGTGGTTAACAAGTAACAAATACTATAATTATTCCCAATTCTAATTATTCTTAGATTTTAAAAAGCATTTTGATCCTTATCAACCTGTTAAATTTTAGCAAATTTATTCATTTGATCATCCATAAAATCCACAGGTTGTTGTTCTTGTTTTAAAAGATGCATCTTTGATGACTTAAGCAGATTTTTGTGTATGATTGACAGAAGGAGCAATAAAGAATCAATTGGATGTTAGCAATTTTCTCTTGTTTCCTTTATTTTTTATTCATATACATATAAATGTCTCGGTAATTTTAATTACCTCTAATATATATTATATATATATATATATATATATATATATATATATATATATATATATTAATGCGGATGTGAAAAATTTTATTTACTTTCAAAAGGAATCAACTTTCGGTAAACCAAAGGGAATTCTCTCATAGATCAGGGATTTCGAGTTGTGACTCAATCTTTTTTTTTCCTTCCGACAAAGGACATGCTCGGAAATCCGACTGGTGACAGTAATTTTCTTATTCGAGTTTTCTATTCAGAAACGAAAATCTATTTTTTTATGATCGTTTACTTGGCTGCATACTAAATTAAGTTTTATTGCGATTCTCAGACAGCGTTCTTTTTTTTATCAGCTTTATATCTTAGATGTAAGGGCTTTCATCTAATCTACAGAAATTCATCTTTAAGTTTTATAGCTTGTTTTCGGTCAGGTTCATGGCTTTAATCTCAGGATTTATGAGCTCATCAATGATTTGGTAGTAATTTCAATGCTAAAGATTTTTTTCTCCGATATTTAGTACAGTCATTGGAGTTTTATTTTGATCAATCTACTGTTTAAAAAGCATTTAAGCTACGTTTTGATCAATAAAGATTTATGTTTATTTGCAATAAAAAATAACAATTTCCCCATAAAGTCATCCATATTACAAATCGTTCATCAAGTTATACATACATATATATATATATATATATATATATATATATATATATATATATAAGATATATATATATATATATATCTATATATATATATGTATATAATATATATATATATATATATATATTATAGTATATATATATATATATATAAATAAATAATATATATATAGTTCAATTTTCATGAAGTCCAGTTAGTCATATATAATACGTTAAATGATCAGCGTAAACATGAACGCATAGCTGAAATGAGAAATTTTTTTAGCAAGAGATTAAATGGTGAACTTTCTACAATAAAAATAAAAAAGACATTCTGTACTAAAAGAATTAAATACATTCATTAATAAATTATATTTATATACATCTATATAAATAATAATATATCTATATATATATATAATATATATATATATTATGTGGTGTGTGTGTGTGTATAAACTCATTTAGTTAGTAAAGTTAAAATTTTATTCTGCTGTAGCCCTTATTTCGTATGCCCTTAGCAGAGACTGGGGGATGAGGCTTTGGTTTAACACTTGCTATTGGGCATCACGGTGGTTGCAGGCCTACATCTGCTCGGTGACAAAATTTAGACCGATCACCTCTAAGTGCAACATAAAGGTGAGTTTGTACCCTTCTCCCACCCCTACGAGGGACTTTTATGCTCCCAAATTTTTATCATATTTCCCCCAAACTTTAAGAAAATAACTTGGGTGTCTCTGAAATCGAAATCCAATTTGATATGCCTCATCACTGCCACTCTTCGCTATCACATGGTGCTACCTAAAAATTAAAGATGTGTGATACTCTCGAAATTATATTTTTATTATATTTACACCCCCTGGTAAAGAATTCTCATATAATGTGTCATTAAATAAACATTATCATACCTATAGAAAGTCCTAGAACAATTAGAAATTTTGTTACAAAAATTTAAAATTATAAATTTAGAACGTGTTTGGTCTTTGATACATCCGCTGAACAAAATAACTATTTTTCCAAAACTTTTTTTCTGTTTTGTACAAGGAAAATTTCAATATAAAATTTCATCATTGTTTATATAAAATGTACTTATTAAAATTTTTAATCCTTTTCTAGGGCAAAAATAAATTATGTTTTACAGCAACTTTAGTTTCAAGGGATTTCAATTTTTTTAGAATTTTGTTATGGGCACATTGACCCATTTGGCAATCGCAGGGAGATAACGACCTAACCGTCTCTGGTTCGACGCTGGTCACTGACAAATCCACTGCCGTGTACGTTAATGGCGGCTGGTGCACGTAAAATCTGTCGTGGCTGCAGAGTCCTCCAAGTTCTAAAACTTACCTCTGGGGGTGCTGGGTCAAGTTTATCGGTCTCCGCACTTGTCTCGGTTCTAAATCGAGGGACCGGCCTGTAGGGTGGCCGCCTTTAGGGGGTCCCCTTCAATGAATGGCCAGCAGTCTCGCGGTGGGAATTAGGGCGTCCGTCGATGTTGACCACAACTAGTCTGGTGCCTGCGAGACATTGTGCTTTCGGTAATTCATATTCAGGGTGAATGTTAAATCTACAATTTTCTCCAGATTATTATCAACAACAGAATTTTTGTTATAAATCAAGCATTATGAAGACCATTTAGTAAATAAATGAGCAGAACTCAGTAGTAAAACCTTGAAAGGATCTTTCCTTTTTAAGGTGGCAAATTCGGAATAATTTCGTTTCAAGAAAATTACAGATTACATCAGGATAACGCATGGACACCATAAAACGTTGTATCTGGCAATGTAATCATTTCAAAAATTCGACATCAAGCGCATCCAAATCCCACCATCTGTCGACGGAGAAGTGAAATCAAGATTTTATAGAATACAGGAAAATACGATTCGATATCTGATTTTGCATTCAAGCTGCCCACATCGGGTAGTTGTTAGAGTATCCGACTTCAACAGCGTGGTCTCAGTTCGAATCCGGATAAGAAATTCACTTTGTCATGTTCTTCCTCTCAAAGGCAGCTTACATATATGGTGCTACCATAGTAAAGTAGTCAATAATTTCGTCATGTACTTTGTCATGTGCTTGTGTAGTCAATGTCTTTTAGGCAAAATAACTGCCGCGTTGGCAAAATAAATTACGTTTAAAAAATTGGTAACAAGATTTAATGTGAAACTTTTGACACACAAGAAAATTTGGCGAATCGATACACGCTTCTTACTCTTAGGTGTGAACTTTTGATTTCACACTCTTACAAACACCCCTAGTATTCTAAGAAAGGAACATGTCCTCGTCCCACCCAAAATTCAAGGTCATTACCTTATTCTTTACACGTTTAGAACTCAGCTATTCAGAATATTTGCAGTTGTTTTATGACATGATAAAACTAACGGAAATGATGTTTCGCAGAAACGTGTATATACAGATGGGGCGCTTAACATAACGATAGCGCACGTCGTATATTAACTACCACTGACGTCAAGGGACCAATGAACCTCACATATTCCCCAGTTGAGTCAGAAGAATTGGGAAGCGCTTTACTTCTCATTGTAGTCAACTTATATTTTTAAATGCGTAAACATTTTGATATATAACCGAGCTACATCTATCTACCCGATATTTTCCTTCGTGAGATCGGGACTATACTACTGGAGAATTCCTGTTCTCTAGACATGTGAGATGTGACCTCACCACGCCATGTCCCAGTAATCACAAATTTTAATGTAAAGCAAACTGATATATTTGAACAATACTACTAAAATCTATATATATAAAGCAGTTCCGCAACTGACTGACATACAACGCACAGACCAAACCGCTGAACCTAAAGGGCTGAAATTTTGCATGGCGATTCTTCTTATGGTGTAGGGATGCACTAAAAAAGATTTTTGAAAAATTCTTAGATTTTTTTAAATTAAATTATTAAGCTGTTTTAGTAACTTTTTTTTAAAGTTTTCATTTAAAATAATAGTTTGACGGTTATAAAATTTATATCAAAAGAAAGATCATAAAAAATTCTTTAAAATGAAACCTTTTTCGAATCTTTACCTTCATTTTCTGATTTTTGGTGAATTTTTAAAGATTAATTTTTAGAATTTAATTTGTTAAATGCTGATCACGTGATTTCTTTTTCTGGTACTTTAAATTAATTTATGGTCCCGTTCATAGCAACGAAATAGACAAAAAAATTTTTCTCTTGCTAATGCGGCAGAGGATTGGAAATTATCCAAAAAATATTAAAATACAGTAAAAGATATTTCCTCAAACTGTACTATATTCTTTAGTATGTTCTATTAGATTTAATTTGAATATTTTCTTCTACATTATTTTGTCTACAAAAATCCGTTGTGATTTTTTTATAAATATATTTTTTCGTTTTTTTTTACATCAATTGCATACACTGATCGTTGTATTTATTATAAATATATTTAAACATATTTTTGGCATTAACTGCATACATTGACAGTTGTATTTAATTTGAATGTACTCCGTAGCGAAGTACGAGTTTTCAGCTAGTAATTATATAAATATTTAAAATTTTTAAATTTCCGTTTCATCATGTCTAATTCTCACGTTATATTTAAGGGGAAAGGGACCTTCAACCTCGATTTTTTAAAAAATTATCAAATTATTACCTTATGTACAGAAAGTGAATTATTAATGTTGTTTTTACTTCATGGAAGACCCTTAGAATTCAAATAAGGATTTTTTGGCAGAATGATGCCTGATTTTCAAAATTTATTTGAAAAAATCCTAGCATTTTTCAAAATGCTCTATGCGCATTCCATATCATTAAAAACCTCCAATTTTGTAATATAGGTTTATCATGAATAAATAAACATAACTGTGCATCGATTTTTTTGGTATAAATCAAAAGTCAAAAATATACTTTTTTTAAAAATCTGAGCGTTATTTGTTTATGCTTTTGCATGTTCTACTTTATTTTATAGTATATAAATTTGAAAAAAATTATTTGTGGTATCAGAGAATGATGCACATTTTTGTGACAAACAATTTAATTAACAATCGGGAGAAATTTGGAAGAAATCAGAAGAAATAAAGGCACATGAAGCAATTTGAAAGATTCTAGCAATTTTGAAGAATTTTTTGAAAAACAGGTCTTATTCTCCCCCCAGAATACTTATTTGGTAATTCTAAGTGCCTTCATGTAGCAAAAAACAATATTAATTAATATCATTTTCCATACAGTGTAAAATATGGAAATTTAAAAACACGAGGTTGAAAGTCCCTTCTCACCGTAAAGTATAGAAAGAAAAATAAAAGTATCGTCTAAAAATGCAAAGAGCATGCTTTAATTTTCAATGTATTATAAAGATAGCATATTTCAGTTTCAGACTATTAAGTTAAGGCTGCTATGTACTAACCCCACTGGATTCGCTCACATCAATGTTAACCTATGAAGAAAATTTATCCACGGATTGCCGACTTGGATTCGAAGATTTTTTTAAATTGTACTCCGTCATAGAGAAAGAATTTTACATTTGTGTACATTTTCATTTTTTTAAATGCAATTAATATTTTTAAATTTAAAATATTCGGGGGGAAATCTGGTATAGTGTTTTTTAAACGCTCAAAATTCCTTCGGTGGACGAAATTTATAAAATGAATCCTGTAGCGCTTTGCAGAAAAGTGCAGGCTATCTGACATTACCAATTTTATTTGATTATCAGCATTTACGTACCTGAAAATAGTTGACAAAATATATTTTAAATAAAAAATTTGAGGGCAGCGCTTAACCCCCCCCCCCCCTATAGAGAGAGAGTCATTACAATCCCTCAATGTCAATCCTAAGGGGGCGGGAATTCTCGAACTGTCAACTGGACTCCTCCCACCACAAGAGTCTGCAAGAAGAGGAAAAGGGAAATACGATTTATTTCTTAGTACATAGCAGCTTAATCAAATAGTCTTCAGCAGTTCGTCGAAATCTATATTTTCATATAGAAAGACACAAAACCCAGCTATAACGGAACAAAATGAAAAAGACGAGGAAATAGTTATATAAAAAATATTGTAACAGTAAGAAAATGCTGCATTCGTAAATAAATATGTGAATACACAATGTCATTTTACAGCTAAGTGATCCGCAATCAAACTTTAGTTAAATCTGTGGTAATAATACTATCCATCAAGCTGAAAGTCATTACAACTACATAAATAGCTCGAAAATTTATGTAGTTGTAATGGCTTTAACGAGTATAAAACGTTATAATAACGATTAATAATAAACAACATACGAGTCAGAATAAATATTATTATTTTTTTTTTTAGCGGAAGCACTTGTCGTCGAACATTCGTCTATACTACACCGCAGCTTATTGTCCATTTATTATAGGGACACCATATAGGCATATAGCATTACATCTTATGAAGGACGACACAAGCGGAGAACGCCGGGATTCGATCCGTGCATAATAAATATTATAATAATGAGTGAAACATCAATTATAACTCTATGGGGGTTGATTGTCGACAGAGCTACGGTCATTTTTTGCTACACTAGGGCTGAACAGATCGAGACCTACTGTTTAAAACCGATTCCAATCGGCTGCAAACATCCATGCCAATTGTAGGACTCGAACCCACAGACTCTGGTACTGAATGCCAGCGCCCTAGTCATTCGGTCTCGCTCGGCTAGGTAGGGGGGGGATAAAAAAATAGGAGATTCTACATTACCTCGGTAATAATACAGTACTTACTGTGAAGAAGTAATAGAGTATCAAGGTGGGCTTTAGTATTTACTGCCACGTATATTATATACATTACTGAATCCAATGAAAGCAGGATATTATAGAAGTGTATGAAAAAAAATATTCATAAACACTTATTTATGTTAAAGTCATGTAGTGCAATACAATTAATATTTTCTTCTTTCAGAATGTAGATAAGAATACCAGAACAATCGTTTGGATACTGAATATCACAAGAGAGTAAAATCCTTTTATTGAATTAATTTATTGGACACATTGAATAACGATTCATTGACTGAATTCGATGATACTTAAATAAAAAAAAAATTTGGGACCTAAAAAAATTAGGTCTCAAAACCAGATGATCTAATAAACTGTATCGGAGCGTTGATATAAAAAGCACTGCATTTCTCACCCCGTACTTACGTTTGACAAGAATAAAAAATAAACAAATGATCTGAACAGGCATCTCCTGGTTACGCCCTCAACCGTAGAAATAAAGAAAACAAAATGGAGATGACCTTCTTTCCTCGTGTTTCAGTAATAATTGAGGTAAGGAACAAAAGCAGCTGTTCAAGTGCAGTTTTTAGGGTTAAATTTTTTGTGATCATCTTCATCCTTCCAAACTAACGACGATCACAAGCGTTCTCTGTCCTGAATTGGATTTAAATTCAATGGAATTAAACCAAGATTTTTTCAGTTTCAAGACCTTGGGAAGAGTGATGCATTTTAAAGCTCTTGATGTAACTCACAGTTTGATATTTGTGATTTATTGGTAACATCGGAAACTTCTGACCTTAGACACTGTATGCATAATAAATATATTTCCTTGTAAGTTAAGTCGAATGAAGCATTAATATAACATCACTATTTCTGAATAAACCTATTTTTACTAATTCTCTAACGTCAGTAAAATTAAAGATAAAATAATTGAATTTAAAAAACTTTATTTTTATTTCTGTGTAGTTTAAATACGCCTTCGAAATTCAAAAATAATTGTAATTTGTCACAAGCAAAGTTACAACTATTTTTTGAATTTCGAAGAAATGTATCAAAAGAATAAGAGCACATACAGTTAAGGCTTTCAAACTGCCATAATTCTCACTCCTTTACCCGAAAACCTAATGAATGTCATTTATTACGTCATTAATATGCCATATTTAAAACTTTACAGTAGATTTAATAATCCAAAATTATCTGATTTCTTTCCAATTGCAATCCAAGAATAGTAAAGTTAGAATTGCCATGCCATGTCAAGCAATGCTTTCTTTTCCAGTTTCAAAATATCCTCTGAAAAGAGAACTGGAAATTTTTATTTCTTAATGATAATTGTAAAACTCTTTAAAGCTCATAATTGCTGGTTGTATAACGATAAAAAGAGATAATTTTTTTTCAAAACCATTTTACACTTTAAACGCTGCTCTTAATTCATATAAAACCATACTTAATCTTAATTACCATCTTTATGTCATAGTAATGATTAGTTACCATCAAGCTGTCATAGTAATGTAATCACTTATCTTTTCTTCGCTTTCACTTATCATTAGTTAGAGCTAATTTCAATTTCCTCCTATTACTTTCAAACAAACTAAATAAAATAATTAATAATAATATCCATATGCATATTAGTGATGCTTCTAAACGCTGTTTCATGATATAAAAAAGATGTAGATACAGTACTGTGCAAATTAATCGGGAAACACAAAAATTTTCAAATATGTTGTTTAATTAGTATAAGTTCCCTTGCATGCATGGTAGCAATTGTGGCAAATATGTCCTCCTCTGGCTTTGATGATATCCTGTACATGTTTTGGCATGGATTCTACTAATATAGAACATACATTTTTGACGTCGTCACGAAACCAAACTTTTATGACATTCTCAATCATTTTCCTCTAGGTTGAGCATTCTTACACTCTTCACAAGGCTCCACAAATTTTCGATGGGATTGCGTCTGGAGAATTACCAGGCCAATCCAAAACTGTTAATTTATTTTCTTGAAAAAATTTCTTTATTAGCTTAATTATGGCATGGAGCAAGATCTTGTTGAAACACACCAACACCGCCAGCGAACGTTTGCATAAAAAGCACAATTTTGTCTTCTAGTACTGAAATGTATTTTGGGGAGTTCATCATTCTTCCACTGGAACTATGCTGTCAGGTCTCCAGATGTGAAAGAACCCCAGAACATTTGCTTTGGGGGAGCTTAACTGTTCAAATAAGATGCTGTTCCTTGATGGGCTTTTCGGCGCCTCGCCTGACAAGTGTTGATCGATACCCTTGCACACACAAAAAATGCGTTTAGTCACTGAATACAACCTTATCCCAGTCCAGGATGGTATTTCCTGGCCCAATACAAACGTTCTCACTTCATTACATGCGAAAATAACTGTTTTTGTACTGGTGATCTTGCCCATCCCTGTTTCAATAAGCCTTCGTCGTACTGTCGATGAATCAACGCTCACACCAGTAGCCAATAATTCTCTATGAAGATCTGTATTTGTTTTCCGAGGATGCATTTTACTATTTCATACATGAAATTTGTCTGTCCGAGGTGTTGTCTTACGTTTGCTTCACATTTGCTCTTCCGTTTAGGAGAAACTGTTCCAAACTCATTTTGGTAATTTATAATCCTGGGAAAACTGGATTTTCCAACTGCTGCAGCAATATCCCTCACACTCATAGAGGTATGCTGACTAAGGGTAACAATTCTAATCCTTTTCCTGGGAGTGATATACATTTTTTTCATACATGGGAGAACAGACAACTCACACAATCTTCTTACAGCAGCTAACCACTCCTTACAGCAGCTGAAACGCAACTGACGCGAAAATGCTCTACGTTTGATGATCACTGGGTCAAACCAGTTTAGACTAGTCAAGGCCAACCTCCTTTCGTAACAAAATGCAGTTGAAACCGTTTCAGGCAGGAACCGGTTCCCTGGGAAAGGATGAATTTTATGAAAAATGAAGCTTGTCCCAATTAATTTGCACAGTACTGTAAGTTTCATGGAAGATAAAGGCTCTAATTTTAAAGTATTCCATACTTTTTTCAGATTTAGGTCTTAGAGTTTTGACTACTAAGTCCTGAAAACTAAGTAATAATCTTACTTATTTAAAACTACATTTAAATAACTTAACCTTGCAAATATACGCTCATAAACTACTTTATGTTCTAAAAAATCCAATTTATTGCATAAATTTTCTTATTAAATAATAAAGAAGTGCCTTTTCTTTTTCATATAATATTTCTGTTCAGAAAATAAAAATTTCATAACTGGGTCTTCATATCATAGGACTACTGACAAGCATAGGGAATAAAACTTCCTATTTGAGAGGGTACTATTCTGTATTTCTAGTTGCTCTACGGAAGAATACATTTCGTGTCGAGCAGTTAACCCCTAACTTTTTTAGATCGTGTGAATGATATTCACAGGTTGTGAAATGAACCCTTATCACTTGTTCGCGGAGAGTGGAAATTCTCTCACTTTTAAGTTATCTGATTAGAAAATTGCATTGCAGATAAAAGACAGCGCGTGACGTCATTCCGAGAATAATTATTCTTTCAGTTAGCAGATAACTTGCGGTTTGTATAAATGAATTAAACAGTATAGGGCAGTGGTGTGCAAACTTTTTTCCGACCTCGACCCACTTTCTTTCAATAAAATATAACGCGATCCCGAATGAACACTTTTTGATAGTAGCAATTTTTTTTTCAAAAAATTAGGAAAATGTTAACCGAAAAAAAAAAGAAAAGAAATAGGCAAATTTTTCAAACTATTTTCAAAATCAATGAACTGTAGATTGTGGGTGTGTTTACTTTGCCTAATAACAAAAAAAAAGTCTCGGTACCTTTTACAATTGTTTTTGCCAAATCTCATGTAACCAAAACTTCATATTGAAATATCAATATGTGTTTCACTTAGGTAAAAGAGTATGATTTCAAAATTATATGATTCATATTAAAACACTGAAAATTATAAACTGCATTTATTTATATAAAACTAAAATAGAAAAAAATAATGAGAAGAAAAAGAAACAAGCAAATTTTTACAAACTATTTTCTAAATCAATGAACTGTAGATTGTGGGTGTGTATTTACTTTGTCTAATAAAAAAGAAAAGTCTCGGTTGCCTTCTACAATTGATTTTGCTAAAACTCATGTAACCAAAACTTCATATTGAAATATCAATATGCATTTGTGTTTCATTTAGGTAAAAGAGCATGATTTCAAAATTTTATGCTTCATATTAAAACATTGAAAAATATAAACTGCATTTATTTATATAAAACTAATATAGAAAAAATAATAAGAAGATGTACCTGGACTTCGAATAATGTTTCTTCACTATTAGGTGAAATATTTTGAAGTGATACCGTTGCATCATCTTCCGGGTTAAGTCTTGATCGTTGCATGGTTTTTACAGAAACTAATTTTGAAAAGCTATTCTCACGCAGTTAGGTAGAAGCCAATGTAAGCAGTGTAAGTACAGCGTTACGACACTGTTTGACACCTTATATAACAATATTATGTCGTATATTTTTTTATAACAATATAGTATCATATAAAAATATTGTATCATATTTTATATAACAATATCGTATCATACAAGAAAATATAAATAGAAATACTATAAATGTGTTAAAAATTCAAAGCATACTTTTAATTAAATAATTCAATGATATAAATTACTTCAAACTATCCGCGACCTACAGTTTTCGCTCCATTGGCATAGGGTGACAATTTTCTCAGCCAAATCTATTAATTTAATTGTCCTTACGCAATGAAATGCTGACTTGATTAGTAATTTTCATCAATTTGAAAGTAATCATACATACTAATTATTTATATAATTATTATTTTAACAATTTATGTATTTATTTTTAAATATGGATTTACTACATATTTCTCTCATTTAAAAATAGAATTTTTTATGATAGTTTCAAACTTTTCCTCCAAGTTATTCATAACGCTGTTTCCGTGTGTTTTTGTATTTTGAATTTACTCTACACATCATAGATATTTTTAGCTGATTTCCTGCGTATTTCTTAGTTTATATCAGGCAACATCCGAGAGTGTCAAGTAATCTTTCCTTGAGCATTGTAACGGAAAACAAGCAATCTTACACTGTTAGAGTCATTACTTCTAACACACTATTAGTCCGTAACCCTAAATTCTCAAATTGCAGTCATTACGCCATTTTCTTGCCAAATAGCTGTCACTCGTACATCATATCATCGCTAGTTCCGACACCTACGATCTCTCGGAGCACTTCGGAGAACAATACGTGGGCCGTTTCTCCAATAATTACCCCAAAAAACAATAGATGTAACATCTTCCTTTTATATTTAAGAAACGGATTCACTGGAAAATTGGTGCAATGCTTCGGATCGCACTTTGCCAAAGGAATTTCCCGATGAAAGAAAGAAATCGAAAAATTCGTGGGATTTGTTAATTGCAACTTAATGCTTTCAAAGTAAGTCAACATTGACTGAAGGTTTCTTCTGAAAATAAAATTATTTAAAACATGGCTGAGAAGACAACTTTAAAGGGTACGATCGTAGTCACTTGATAAATGTTTCTTTCCATCCACTTGAACCGTGTTGTTATGAAGTTAAGATCAAAATTGACTATAGAGAGAAAGTAATTTGAAGTAGCACTTCTTAACAGTTTTGGAGTATTTGATTAGTAGAATACCGTCCTAGAAATTTGGAGACATGACTTCGATTCTTGCTTTCAGCAGGTGGTCGTTCCATAGATATTAACTAGGAAAGAACCGTTAGTCAAATGCATGACAAATTTCAACGCTATAAAAATTTAATGTTGCCAAATTAAGACAAAAAAATTAATATTTAAGGCAATATAATATGTCGTTGTCCTTAAAGAGAAGGTATTTATAAGAAGGCAAGTCATTTCAATTGTTTCTCTGCCTCACCCGTCGGGATAGCCCAATTGGTAGAATACGCATCTCAATGTTTGTAGACAGAGTTTGGTCCTTGCCCATGGCAGGTGGTCGTTTATATTGTATAGTAAAGAAGTTTACATAAGTCTATTGAAATTAATAGAAGCCTAAATTAATGAAATTAATACACCAATTAATGGTTTAATTCATTTGGGTGTTCAGTTTGAGACGGCATTTCCTGATCTTTGCATTGATTGCTTCTCTAGTTTCCATGAGTGTAGAATATCGGAAAATGAATCACTGGATGGAATAGAATTAAACGAGTATTCCTTGATAGTCCAGTCAATTTGTGCTCAAAAGGGGCCCTCGAGGGAAAATTTTGGGTAGTTTTGATTTCTTCTATTTTATATGTTTTTGGGGGTGCTGAATCCGAATCTGAGGTTTGTTAACAAAATTTCGTGACGCAACATTGAAAAAAATGAAAAAAAAGGTGAAAATTTTCATTTTTTGGTGGTTTTTTGCTTATAACTCGGAAACTATCAACTTTTCGTATATAACCCCATTTATCAAAATTAAAGTACATAAAATTTCCTACAAATTTCACTATTTAGGTTTTTTCTCCGACGAACCGTTTGGGCTCAAGCGCTATTTGAAAATTGGAGTATTTCGGCTGGCTCCGCAAAAACCCACTTTTTACACTCCAAAACTTATCATTAAAGGCTGTCATTTAATTCCTCCTTTCAATACAATGTTTGATTTTCAAAATTACATTGTATTTAAATTCTGTGCAAATATAATTCCGTCTTGTACGTCTTTTCATGTATTTATTCTCGGCGAGCCTCACCAAATGATTTTATAACTGACCCGTTTGGTTTAAAAGCCCTCTTTCCTTCCATTCGATTCCTTCACAGACGTTTCAAGGCCAACTACGTCACCGTGTACATGCGTACCCAATCAACACCCCTATATCGGATATAGGGGTGTTGACCCAGTCTCAAGTCCCTTCATATTGTTCACGAGGTTTCCTCCCCTCCCCTCCAAAAAAAACAAAAAATAAAAACACCGGCCATCCGATTCCTACCAGTGGCAGTGCGAAGGAAGTAAGTAGTTCAGTTTTATGGTGCATATACATTGGTACAGAGTTCTTTGCCTGCAGATCCCCGACTCCTGTCATCACATTAGTCACGGTAACATTAGACACGGTATTTAGAACCACCCCCATTCCAATGAACACGTGTCTTCCAGATATTCCCCATTTAGAAACCCCCCCCCCATTCAAGCCCACAAGGTCCCTCGTGTTTCTTGATCTAGTGTCCCCGCCCCCACTGTCACCATTTGACCCCCGGGACCTCGGGTTCTCCTTTGATGCTATGCATCGGACCGCCAGAGGAGGAGATCCACGCATATGCAGAGTACAGAGAGGAACATAAATCACTGGCAGATGCAGAGAACTCTGTACCAATCTGTGCTATTAGAATCCAACGACAACAGATTCAAAAGTTATATTTACGCGTAGTGTTAAAAATGGCTTCAAATGTGTGTTTTATTTGTGATGAAGTGCTGGATAATAACGTAGAGAAGGTGATAACGGTGCGGCAAAGAGGTTTGAAAACGTTTATCGAGTCAAGAAAGAAGAGGAAGGATGGTGAGCATGTTCAGCTACGTAAAAAATCTGCAGATGATGTTCATGAGCGATGTCGTACAAACTACATTAATAAAAGAATGATTGCAGCTCATTTGAAGAAGGCGGAACAGGGTAGAGAGCAAGTCAAAAGACGTTCTACTGAAGCGCATTTCAATTTCAAAACTCATTGTTTTATGTGTGGCCTCGTCATAACACCTGACTTTATAGAACAACAAAGAAAAAAGAAAACCAATCGTAATATTGTGTATCAGGTTCGAATTTTGAAAGTCAAGGAAACTATCATAAAAAAGGCAGAAGAACGTGGTGATGAGTATGGACAAGCCATAATCAAACGTCTTTTGCTGTCTCAGACTGAGTTCTGATTGTCAGTCCATAGTTCTGATTGTCCAGTACTATGTTTCTGATTGTCAGTATCATAGTTTATGCATGAGAAAATGTACAATCGCCTAAAAATTCAAGAGGAGAGGAAAAGGGTCCATTCGCCAATCATGTTGAAGCAGCATGGAATATGTCTACACTTATCTTGAGAATAGTGATGGAGAATGTCAGTTTACGCTAGACGAGTTGGTGGACCAAATCAAGGGTGATTATCGTCCTGACATAAAGACAGTTTAAAAGCTCATCTACTCAAAAAATATGGAAGCGATATAATAATGACCTTTTTTTCTCCCAAACAAGAAGCTGGTAGTGCCGTTTCAAAAACACAGGGTATAAAATTTTAAAATGATGCTTGGTACCAGCAGGCGTTTAAAAAATTAACAAGAGGAAAACTCCGGATTATTAAGACGGCTGCTGCAATTGTTGTTGAGGTATCCGGAGCCAGGTTTATGAGGACCGCACAGTACCCCTCACCTGAAATTTTTGGAAGGAAATGAGGAACTCATTCCTGAAAGTCTCCGTACATTTATGGAAACAGTTGTACTAAACAAAAAACGTGGGGACCATGATATGTGGAAGAAGAACACAGCACTGGCTCATAGTCTGTAGCAGCAGTGAGGCCCATATCATTCATTTCACCAGTCCTCGTAGGGTTGGCAGTGTTTCTGTACAAGAAGTACGGCTCAAGGAAATTAGTCGATGTGGTTTCCTCATTGGGATTTTGTTCGACTTATACAGAGGCTGTCCGCCTGGAAGCATCAGCTGTCAGCAGCGATCCGCTGAAAGTTAACCAGCCATGCTTTTCACAGCAGGTGTACGACAATGCTGATTTTAATGTATATACAATCGACGGATACAGCGCCTTTCACGTCATGGGTACAGGCTGAAGAACAGACTGAAGAAATACGCTTACATGATGCGGAAGGTATGTCTAATCTCACAATCTATTTCGTAATCACTCATCTCCTTAAGATATGATCCAAGTTTGGTTGTCGTTTCCTTCACCACCTCTTTCATGTTTCCAGATGAACAAGCCCCGACTCTGACGACAGAACAACCCGAACCTGTGCCAGGACTCGCCGCCTTCGAAGAACCTCAGCCAGGACCCTCTAAACGACAACGGCTCGTATAATAATGTAATATATGATCATATGTATTCTATACAATATAATAAATGTAATAATTTTTCAAGATTTTTCTTTGGAATTTCAACTTTTTTGTAACAATTACAACTAATTGTACAATTCGGACTTCTTTAATAACTGAACATTATTTATTTTGAAAAAATTACCTGTACCTCTACATATACGATCTAAATAAGGTTAGGTGCAGAGAACTGGAGAATTCACTAATTGACAGCCATTAATAATAAATTAGAATTTGGAGTGGAAAAGTGGGTTTTTGAGAGACAGCCGAAATACGCCAATTTTTCAATAGCGCTTGAGCCCAAACGGTCCGTCGGAGGAAAAAAACCTAAATAGTGAAATTTGTAGGAAATTTTATGTACTTTAATTTGATAAATGGGGTTAGATACGAAAAGTTGATAGTTTCCGGGAGTATAAGCAAAAAACCGCCAAAAAAAAATGAAAATTTTTTACCTTTTTTGCATTTCTTCAATGTTGACGTCACGAAATTTTGTTAAAAAACCTCAGATTCGGATTCAGCACCCCCAAAAACATATAAAATAGAAGTAATCAAACTACCCCAAAAACTTTCCTCCGAAAAACACAATTGACTGGACTATAAAGACCTTAAGAAAATAGGCATTTCAAATAATATCTTCAAATGACGAGACAAATTCACTTCGAAATTTACAATCTTCAATAGAGGAGACACGGGTTCATTGACATATCCTCGTCATTTGTTGTTTTTACAACCACAATAAAAATATCATATTTATAGACTTATCTGTTAGGTTGCTATGTACTAACCCCATTGGATTCGCTTACCTCAATGTTAACCTATGGAGAAAAATTTGTCCACGGATTGCCGACTTGGATTCAAAGATTTTTTTTTAAATTGTACTCCGTCATAGAGAAAGAAATTTTTACATTTGTGTACATTTTTCGTTTTTTTTTAAATGCAATTAATATTTTAAAATTAAATTATTTGGGGAAAAATCTGGTGTAGTGTGTTTTAACGCTCATAAATTCCTTCGGTGGAACGAAATTTATAAAATGAATCCTGTAGCGATTTGCAGAAATGTTCAGACTATCTGACAATACCAATTTTATTTGATTATCAAGGCATTTATGTACCTGTAAATAGTTGACAACAATATATTTTAAATAAAAAATTTGGGGGCAGTGCTTAACCCCCCCCCCCCCTATAGAGAGGGAGCCATTACAATCCCTCAAAATGTCAATCCTAAGAGGGGTGGAATTCTTGAACTGTCAACTGGGACTCCTCCCACCACAAGAATCTGCAGGAAGAGGAAAAAGGAAATACGATTTTTTTTCTTAGTACATAGCAGCTTTAACGAAATACAATAGCGTTCTTCAAACGTTATCGTTCACCATATTATTAGAGGTTTGGTGCTTTATTTTAAAAATCAATGTAATGAATTCATCTACACATTCATTTTCTTTCTCTCATTATAATTGAATAATTTTCAAGTCAGGAATCAGATCCACCACATTGGTATCCCAATATGGTATGCCGATCACTCGACTACCGAACCATGTTATTGTTATTTTTTAAACTGTAAAGATTTGAAGAGCAGTTACCATAATCAATCAGTTTTTGGCAATCAGAAAAAAACGGTTATTTAAAGATTAAAGTTCCATTTTCTTTGAAAAGAACATTTTTATCATAATTAAATTCTTTTCTTTTAGAGGCATATTAAGCAATGACTCTACAAATAGTCACCATAGGCAGTTGGGCACTTTGAAATTCTGTGAAGATACTACATGCATTAATATGTTTTGGATGTCTGTTTGATTAATTAAAGATTAGACAACTAATACCGCATGTACACACAAGCGAATCAACTCCCCCCCCCCGTCCAGCGACACATTAGTCACTCTCCAGGAGCCTGACTAATCGACCCGACCGACCGTTCTCATTTTTTCCGCCGATCGCAACTTCCCGACGTCATTACCCTTTGACCTTTGACCCCCTCCCTGTCATCTGTTTAAGAAAAACGCGATTCGAGGACTCCCCTTTGACCCCCCCCCCCAACGTAGGGAGAAGGTCCCTCGTCCCTTTGATCATTCGTCAGAAAACCGCCTTCCTAAGCGATCACCTGAGCGGCGAGGCAAAGACCCATAAATCACTGTTTCCCGCTACAATTCGCTCCCCTTTCGCGAATGTGTGTCGCGGTATTATAAACAGATGAATGACAGGATGATCATACCATTGATTGCGATATATTAGACTTTGTAAAAGGTAGTTACTCAAAACTCCTAATTTCTCGAACCGCCACGATAGCACCTACCTCAAAGTTACAGACCATTTCAATTCTTTGACCTGACAGTCGATCATTGAAACTTATATACCGTAAGATGTGAGTAACTTTGTGACAGATTTTAAGTTTTTCCTGTGCCAGCCGATCGGTTTCAAAAGTAGCCCAAAACGAACAATTGTAAAACATTGGTACATCCTTTCCTTAGGTAGTAATGTATTGCGCTAACCCGGATCTTTAATTACAATTGAGAAATTAATGTTAAAATGGTGTCACAAAGTTGCCCCGCCGAGTGGGGCTACTTTGTGACATCTGTGTTTTTGCCTTGAAATCCAAGAGGAAAAATTACTTCACATAAAGTTAGACAGTAAAACGCCTATCAAAAGCTTGATACACAATTGTATATACCTATTGCAAATATTGGATAGCTATATTTATATCTTTGACATCGAAGAGACCTCGCGTGCCCAGGGCAGCCATCAATTCTTTGAGAAGATGAGGAATTTCGTCTTTTGGCACATTCTGCTCCTTCGGGTAGTTTTTTTTTACATATAGTCAATACTTCTTTCTCTCCAGTTGTATTTTAGAGGACGGAAAAATGCAATATCGAGCGGCTGGAGGAGGTAAGTCGACTTTGTGGGTTGTTTTTTGACATGTTAAAGTGTCACAAAGTAACCCCGTCACCTTTCAATATTTTGGTTATGTTCTCATATCTCTCGGAAATATCACTACACTAAAGTTATATTGCTCCACAATCTGACCAACATATTGACAATAAAAATAATTACCTGTAGTAGCTGGTTGTATAGGTGTTAGTTTTCACAACACAAAGTTTCCGCAATTTGAGTCAATAGCTTGAGAACAGGTTTGAACAATTTACTGGCCAGTGAAGACAAATGGCGCGCAGAGGCTTCGAAACTGGCCACTAGGTGTCTCTGTATGTCGGACAACCTGTTGGCGCTGTTCTTTGCCTACCCGGTATCACGGGCGAGGCGCAAGATCCGAAATACAAAAAAATTACTATGTGTCATAAAGTTACCCCTGCAATCACAAAGTAAGGTAGTTCATTTGTCTGAAAACGCTGTTTCCATACTACCACATGCGTTTTTTTTCTTGTAAAAAAATATAAGGTTTAGGCACTCACATATTATTAGATCTAAAATTATGTAAAGTAAAACAGTTTGAATTTTGTATTAGAAAATAAGTGACTTCATTATGCTTTATTAGTTCCTTACATTTTTTTCTTTTCAAATAGTTTCTTTATAATAAATCCCAAAGTCTCACCAAATTCAACATATTCGATTTCGCTCTCTGTTGACTGCTGAAGGATGTTTTAAGAGCAACCATTATTCAACATAGTATTTTGTGGGGTAGAAACGCGTGATGGGTGGTCACACAACTCTAATGAATATAGTGCTGAATAGTTTACGTGAACAAAGAAACTCTTGTTGGGCTAATAATCAAATTAATTTGTGAAAATCCTCCCTCGCTTGAAGATACTGGAATAGTTGACATTATAACTTTTAAAGGTAATAGCTTTTCTAACACTACTTATCTTAATAATAACGAAATACACGAATAATTTCTCTCTCATTCAATTTAAATTTAGGTAGACAGTTTTTGTATTTCGTTCTCTCCAAATGTTAATTGCAAAACGATATCCTCAGGTCATTACTTTATATTAAGTATTTTAGCCGCTCGTACTAAATCAGATTTTCACTATCAAGCAACCTATTTTCCAATGATTATTTTAAAGTTTTATAAACTCTTCTGGATCTATAGACGGGTCATTTTACAACCTTTTTTATAAAGTCCAACTCCATGAAAATTTTCTACCACCGTGACAGAATATCTGTAGTATGATGCAGGATCTTTAGTCCTTCCTTCAAAAACCTGTAGAAAGTTTTTATTTCATTCTTTCATACAAGTCAAGATCACGGTCTTGTAAATCAAAGCTTAATTCACTCAATTCTTGAAGAGCATCTGACCTACTTGTCCTAAATCTAGGATAAATTCTGTTGTTGAAATTTTTTTCTAATACTTCATATGTACAACTTGCTTAGCGTCTCGCGAAATCGGTCTCCGAATATTGAAAATGTTTCACCAAAGCATCATATTAGTTATTCCAAACTGCAGAAACTGTTCGTAAACTTGATGCAACCCAATAAGCGCTTAAATTCAACAATTCTTAAAAGTTCAATTCCCAGCACTTTTCCCCAACTCGCCCCAACTCCCCAACTCACCCCAACTCGCACACTGTTTTAGGTCTCTTGCATTTTTCGAAGATGCGTTGTACAATACATAAAGCTTATCAATAAATGACATAAATCTATCAGTGCCGGAAGATTTAATAATATCATTAACTGATAGTTCTCGTCTGTGATTAGCACAGTGCCAACTATCAAACATGAAAATCGATCTCTTATTAATTTGGCTAATCCCTTTTTCTTAACCTTTAGAACTGCTGCGCCGTCACATGTAATTCTTACTAAATTATCATTTAAGAAGTTTACTGACATTCCTTGTGTATCAATACATTCAAAAGGGGAATCAAAAATACATTTTGCTGTTACACTTTCAAGTTCACCTAAATCTAGATACAAGTTTACCGCAGATGCCGTTCCACTGTCATGGATACAACAACGAATATATATACAATTAAACTAGATTTCTTCTCAATGTAGTGGATTCATAAATCAGCAATGACATTTTACTATTCGAGGCAACGATTTTCTTAATATGCTCTTCTTCGTTTACTCACTGACTTGATTTACAATATTAATACATGCGTTTGTTGATTCAAATTCTACCTATGTCAACACCGTTTAATTCTTGCAAACTGATTTATTTTTCAAAATGATGAAATGACTGATTTTCATTCGCTACTTCATGATCTGTACGGAATTTTTTTGCAGTTATCACTTTTTCACGGTAAACACAAAGGAACTAGGTAAAGCGTGTAGTTCAAAGGCTGCAAAGCTGTTAATCCTTTAGCGCTACCTGGGGGACACGTGTAGCTTAAAGTTTCCTACGGACGCCAGTAACATTATCCCCCCCCCCTCAGTTTATTCCCAATTCTTTTATAGTTCAGTTTTTAGTACTTTTTTGAATTCTTGCTTCTCTTATGTAAAATCTTGACAAAATAATTGTGTTCCCCTTCGCCCGCTCCATTTGAAATTTTTAAAAAAAAACTTTTTTACGGTATCAATTTTTCAACAATAAATCTTCAAGAGGTTTCTTCTTGCCTTCTGACAGTAAGTTTATTGGAGCTTCATGTGCATCAGATTCCGTATAATCAGAAATTTTCTTTCCTAGAGACATGAGATGCTGCTTGCGGCTATCCCCATAGTATGTAATTTCATTATTTGTCCATTCTTTGGAAATCTTCATTCCTATTTTTTTTCTACTCCTAATGTACCAATTTTATAACACAGTGTACATTCAGGTATATGATTTCTGCAATTAAGCCAAACATATTTAATAAAAAATTCTTTTTTTTTTTTTGCTCAATACTCCAACTAGGCCAATTCTTATCGGGGTAACTATTTTCTTGACTTGCATCCGCTTCTGCTAAAACATAAATTTCTGAAGAAAGTGTAGGAAAAAAAATTTTAAACAGTAAGAAAATTTGTCGATTGAAAATTCAGAATTCATTTGTCTTTGCTAGTTGCATGACAGCAATTCTGTAGTATTACCATTTAAGTATAATGTAATTGTGAATAGCTGCTGTCATCTCGATACTGACAAAGACAAATCTGTGGCGTTGTGGCAGATGTTTGTATGTCCGAAAATTCAATTTTATGTTTTAAGTTGATATGTCACACTTAAAATTGGTCCTTTAATGTGGAAAAAGCTGATAGTGGAATTCTGAAATAATACTAAGTTATTTGTATTGGAAAATGCCTTTATGTATAAAAGAGGAAATACTTGGTCCCTAATTGAAAATTTTCATTGAAGAGCAGCCACATGATTGAGATTGAATATGAGTATTAAATAAAGAATATTTGGGTTGAAAAACTTGATTGGACAATTTTATATTTCACAACAAAAGTTACTTTTTTAATTTGCTGAAAACAGGACAAAATGACTTATCAACATCTGCCATAATGTCACAGAAATGAATTTTGAAATTTCAATCGACAAAAACAAAAGTGTGCTAAAAATTATTTGAAGTATTTATCTATTGAACGTTTTAGGTTTTAGCATAATTTTATTGAACAAAATAATAAAATTGGGAGTTTTAAATATAAACAAGGTAAACAGATAGCAATATTGTTTTAATATAAACAATATAAATAAGGATCCAGAACTATGTTCCGGTGCTTAAGTACAAGGTCACATGGTAAGCAAGGTAACAATATTGTTTAAATATAAACAATATAAATAAGGTACCTGAACTCCGTTTCTGTGCTTTCCGTCACAAAAAAAGCAATGCTTACCGTAAATTCAAAAACTTTCTGTTGGCAAAACTCAGCTTCATATGGATAAAATAAAATCTCAATTAGCCCAAATATAAAGCTCAAATATAGTCTTATTTTACAACCACAAATCATCTAAACCTTGTGATTTTATCAACAAAACCAAGGTCATCCGTCAAAGTGTGTGCGAGAGGTTTTCTTAACAACTCCCTGTTTTAACTAATTATTAAGACCTATTTGTGTGATTCTCCACGAGTAAATAGTAATCAAAGCTCATTTTATCACAACCAACAATCGAAACGTCTGGTGCCGAGCGCATTGCGAAGTAGCAAATGAATACCCGCCATTCTAACAATTGATGATGTATAATGCTATCGTTATGCGGTTTCCGGAGTTGGACAGGAGGGCTTAAAAGTATAATAATTGGTTGTTCCTTCAACAACTTCAGTTTTTATTATCATCAGGCGGTACTTCCTTGATTCCAGAAGATAAATATGACAAATGCTGGTCTAAACGAATTACTCTGTCAGATTTATTTCTCAAATTATAATACAAAGAGAGTGGCTGCAATTTAAGAGTTTGAAAGACTGTCAGAGAACAATTTTCGATTAGCGGAAGGAAGTCACTTGGTTTTTCATATTTATGATTTACCAGCTCTTGAATATATGCTGTAAAACTTCTCTCTTTTAGATTATATTTAATGGACCGAGAAGAAACATTTTAATAAAACAAAGCTATTGTGAAAGGGGGAATCAAAAAATATGAACATATTTCAATTCCAAATTTATCTACTCAGGCTAAATTTGCTCTTCTTCGTGTTTCAAAGACTGTTGGCATTACATTTTCAAAAATTAAATATTAACACTGCTCAAAGTATATAACTAACAAGAAGAGTAAAAAAGAAAGAAAAATCTTTAAAAAATTAAAAGAAAACTAATTCTTACTTTAGCTAACCATTTTAACAGTGAAAATCCAATATATTCGGGTTTTTTCTCTATAGACAAAACAATCCACACCTACCTCATAGAATCCAAAGAAATTAATCGTATTTTTCGGACCTTAAGATGCACCTCAAATGTATGGGAGGATTTTAGAAGAGAATATTTTGAATTTTGTTAGGCATATAAAGATATTTTCAAATTCTTACTTAATAAAAAAATATATAAATATATATATAATAAATAGATATAATATATATATATATATATATATATATATATATATATATATATATATATATATATAATAATAATAATAATAAAAATACATATAATACACATAATAAAATATTCATTTTATTTTAATGTTCTTGGGGGCGTAATCTTTTAATGCGGTGCGCCTTATATTTTCAATCGATGTTTTTATGTAAAAAGGTGCGTCTCATGGTCCAAAAAATACGGTATATACTTTTCTGCTACATTAAATGACGCAGAACAATTATCATGAATACATGGGCAGGCTGCAAAACACGTGACTTTCGTTTAACATTCTTCGTTCCTTCTATATCATTGCAGTGAAGTCGGGCTTATGTATGAAAATTCCACTAATACATAATTATACAGAGATTCATCCCTATAAGGAATAGCATCACTTCAAACATCATTTTACATAAAAGGAAATGTATATTTAGGGACCATCATAAAATATTTATGAAGAGGGATTTGTAGTTAGATTGGTTATCCATATAGCAAGGTTTTTGCAGAATAAGTA
Source organism: Dolomedes plantarius (assembly GCA_907164885.2). Lineage (NCBI taxonomy): Eukaryota > Metazoa > Arthropoda > Arachnida > Araneae > Dolomedidae > Dolomedes > Dolomedes plantarius. Next base: position 142,691,649 of record OU015492.1, read on the forward strand.
AAATAATGATATTTGTAAGGGTGTCTGGAGACAGTATTGCAAATCAGAACCGCATCATTTTTCTGTTAATTATCTTATATATCTACATATATCTCTACTCAATATACAAAATAAGTATTAATTTTTATGTTTGATACCTTTCTTATATTCACCACTTTGCAATTTTCCCTTTTTTGTTTAACTAAACAAGCATTTTCAAATTTTCACCCAATGCTTAAAATACAGAGCAAAGTCCTTTTAGTTTTAGGCAACAATACTCATTTCCACCTATTAATCTTTTTAAAATAAGAGCAAGATTTTTTGAGATCGAAATATTTTTTTAAAATCTTACCAATCCTACTATATGTTTTGAAGGTACTAAACCACCATGAATTGATTTGGACATTATATGCCCTCCAGTAAAGTACAAAAACTCTATGAACTACTATACTTGTTATAAAAAAATTGGCCTAAAACCCACGTCACGAGTTTGTCTAGATTGTTTTGAAAAGAAACACTTCGAAATTTTTACACAATCCTTTAAATTGCGAAATTAGTATCTTTTAAGGGATTTTTATCCTTTTATAAATGGGACCTGAAAATTTTTATCATGTGCAATTTCAATTTCTATAGTATTATTGCTATTTCATACAATAACTATTAAAGAGTTCTAAAGTTAAGGCCTTTATTTATTTGTACTGAAAGTGCAAGTCTAATTTTATAAAACAAAATTTCTTTTAAAAAGTATATAATAATGACAGTACGTGGATGCTGTTCCGATAATTATAGCGTAACAAAGTAAGCGCGTCTAAGGAATCTTTAGCAGGAATTAATAAATTCGGAAATTACTGTCGGTTTTAACTGAGATTGATTAGGAGAAATTAGAGGCACTGATTGAAGCTGATCGTCACATGACTGTACGTGAGCTTGCTGAGAGTCTAAATTCCTCCAAAACAACCATTTAAGACTATTTGAAAAAGCTTGGTTACGAAAAAAAGCTTGAAGGTTGGATCCCGCATGAGCTTAAAGAAATTCGTTTAACACAACGTATCAGCATATGTGATTTGCTTTTAAAAAGTATCCATTTTTTAAACAATTGATAAATATTGGGGGGATATGGACTGTTTAGAGTAACACTGAAAGCAAAAGATCGTGGTCCAAGCTTGGTAAGCCAGATCAAACAACATCAAAAACTGCTGTTCATCAAAACAAGTTCATGTTATTAGTTTGAGTAAGTATAAGGGAATTGATCGTTTTGAACTTTTACCTAGGAAAGAAATGATCATTTCCAATGTACACTGGCACCAACTAACAAATCTGAAAGATCCTTTGCTACAGAAACGTCTACAATTGGTGAATCGTAAAAGTATTGTGTTCAGTCCCAGGGACGCGCCGGCCATATGGGCAAGGTCGTGCGGCGCACAACGGCGCCAAAGCGTGAAAGGCGCCGTCAAGTTAAATTTAAACATTTTTTTAAACTCTATTACAACTAATTTACACAAAACCAAAGATTATTTATCAATACCAGAGGTGAAATTTTATTATCTGCCATCTACCAATACTGGCCGGCCAGAACGGTGGTGAAATTATACTAATCCTCTACCTAGTTTTCAGGTTTAAGCTTGCAAAATGTTGGTGTTAAGACCCAACTCATGCGGGCTCAACTCATGTAAGCCGCAACCTAAGTGTGTAAAAGGATGTGGCTGGTAGCGTCCCCACGCAGAACTTGAAAAGTATAGTATATATTTTTGTGGAGCAATGGCGACCAGAGTGTTTGCTTAGCTCAGTGTTGTGTTTGATAATAAATATTTCTTGTGAGTGAAATTAGTGTTACAGTCCATTTCTTGTATAAACTGTGTTGAGAGTGTTAATTAATATAATCAGTTGGGTTTATTTAAACGCTTTCGGGGTCAGTGCAGGTTCATTAATTTTTTTAATTTTGTCGTGAGCGGTGAGCCGGTGAGCGTGATTTTCTATAAGGATGATTGATTGTGAAAAATCATTTAAAAATAAAGTAAGTAATTAACAAATCAGCTTTACATAAATTTAAGACTACAGGAGAAAAACAAGAATGTCACAAAATATTGAAAATTGAGTTAATGCCGTCATCTAGTAGAAAAGTATTGTGATAGCGTGGGAATAGCGCCTTCGACAATGTGCCAGGAGTGAAACTGGTCAAGAAAGCGTTTTGTCCCCAAACGATTTGTGGGGATGAAAAGACAATTTCATGCCAGGTCACGCTCGGCGCGACCGGTTTGACAGCGTCTTAGGAAGTCGCCTGGCTGTGGAAAAAAGCTCCCCGCCGGAAGGGTTGACGTCACCAGGAACCAGTTCAGCGAGGGAGCAAGGTTTTAAAAAGGGACTGCGATCCCTTGAAGGGGGCTTTTGCGGAGAGATTTGGAGAGGTGTTGGTCGCCGGACTTTTAGAGGCCAGTCGAAGCGTGTGCAATTTTGATTTTCGGTTGTGGGCTGTGAAAGCCGCAAGGCAGATTGCATTTGCGTATTGTAATGACTTATGTACAGTTGCATTTTTGTTTGAACATATCAAGAAAAGAATGAAGTGTTTTTGTAACACTAAACACCTCTTTTCGAGTCACTTCTTGGGTTGTGGAAATAGTCTCGGCCAGTCGACGCCGGGAGAGTTAGCAGGTGATCGCCCGGGGCACAGAAGTGAAGCGTCTTCGCCTTGGAGCCATCACAGTATCTATATTTTTATTAATCAGGCACCTCAGAGTACTGCACAGAGGTACCTCCTTTTGAACTAGGTAATTAATTTTTTTTTTAACATTCCCTCTTTTTGGGTGCAAAAATATTCAAGTTTATTGTACATTATTTTTCATAAAAATGCATTTTCCGTTATAATCGTTTCAAAAACTCAATACAGATACCTTTATTTTATGAATAAAAATTGATTCACTTTATTTTTATACAGGGTTGATAAAAATTACGATTTTTAAAAAAATCAAAAATCAACAATTTTTTTTAAAAAATCATTATTTTATGATTTTTTAGATAATTTTTAACTGATTTAAATCATCTCAATCCTGTTTTGATACATATAGTGTTTAAGAATCCTTGGAAGTTCTAAACTTTAAAATGGATGTTTCTCGTTATTGATATTATGTGACATTACGTCTTTTTCCCCTGTAGTTTTTAATAATAATGATTTAAAAAATTACATAGTTTTAATTATACATTCAGTTTTTCTAATTTTAAATACTTAACGAAATCTAGCGTTATAATATGTCAGTACTGTTATGGCAAAACACACTATTTGCTTTTTTTACAAAATGTAGGTACTTCTTCACATTAAATAGTCACAAATAGGGTAAGTATAGTGAATTTAGTTGTAAAAAATGAAAATTAAAAATCACTATGTACTATTTACGCTACGTTTTAAATTAAAATGGCAAAATACTTATGAGTACATTTTGTAAAAAAGGCAGATAACATGTTTTGCTATAAATAACAACTGAATTACAAAATTTTATATTTTGAATTTTCTTTAATAATTTTTTTATACAAAACAAAAAAAAACTTTGTGTTTCTTAACTTTTTATTGGTTTTATTTAAATGGCCAGAGAAGAAAAAAAGAAATTGTCTGGTTATCAAAACCTGCTTAACAAGCGAAAACGGGAGGAAGACTTGGGGAAGAACAATTTAAAAATTACCAACTTTTTTCGGAAGCCCACAGATTTTCAAGACAGTACTGCTACTGAGAAGTATAACAGTGGTTTTCCAACTCCATCAATATCGAAGTTGCCATCCGAATTAGGAAAACAAGCCAATGGCGATTCAAGTTCTGATACGTTTCACTCGGTACCATTATGTTCGAGTAAGCAAGACGAATCATCCAAAGACACGAATTCGCCTCTCTCTAACGATCCAGGTCTTTGGCCTAGTATATTATCTCCAGCCCAGGTGCAAGAACTAGTCGAAAAAGGTCCTATGTATTTTCAAAATAAAACTATGTATCCTAAAGACAAAAGTGGACGTAAGTTTTCGGATGTATATTTCACTCGAGTTCTGTGAAATGGTGAAAAGGTTCAGCGAGATTGGTTACTGTATTCTATCAAGAAAAATGTAGATTTTGTTTCTGTTGTAAGATATTCAATGACACCAGTAATCCATTGACCTTTAAAAATACTAAATTAAGTAATCAAAACGGTTTTAATGATTGGCATCACTTAAGTGAACATTTGAAAATTCACGAAAAAAGTAAATCTCATTTTCAAAATTTACGTTTCTGGTCAGACTTACTGGAAAGATTAAAATAGAATCGAACTGTAGATTCCGGCAGGGCCACCCAGAGGGGGGGGGGGCAACTGGGGCACTTTTCCCCAGGCCCCCAACTGTCGGAGGGGCCCCCAAAAATTAAAAAAAATTATTTATTAGATTTCCTCCGAAAGAAAATTCTGAAACTTGTACCGTACTTCAAAATTCAAAATAATCTCCTGAAAAAAGGGTCCCCCCCCCAAAAAAAAAAATATATATATATATAAAAAAAATTATTCGATTAATCAGATTTCTTGGGGCCCCCAACAGAAGTTTGCCCCAGGCCCCGTAAAGTCTCTAAGCGGCCCTGGATTCCGAAATGCAAAATTTTTTAAAAGGTGAAACTAAACACTAGTGGAGTGTCTTTGAAAGAATAATTTATACACTTCAATTTTTAGCTGAACAAAACTTGGCTTTTCGTGGTCCTAGTAATAAATTATTTGAAAGAAATAATAGAAATTTCCTAAAATGTGCAGAAATGATAGCAAAATTTGATCCAGTTATGTCTGTACATATTAATAGATCTCAAAAAAGTATGCCACTTTATCTTGGAGATAAAATTCAAAATGAAACGATAAAATTATTAGGCGATAATATAAGAAATAATAATTTAAATGAAGTTAAGAAAGCAAAGTACTTTTCTATATTACTTGATTGTACTCCGGATGTAAGCAACCAGGAGCAAATTTCTGTTTGCATTAGATATGTTAGTTTAAAAAACAATGAATTTAGTGTTGAAAAGCGTTTTTTAACATTTCGTCCTGTAAGTGATACAACAGGTGAAGGTTTAACCAACTTTTTACTCAAAACTTTAGAAGATTATGGTTTAGACATTTATAATATGCGCGGACAAGGATACGACAATGGTTCGAATATGAAGGGTAAACATCAAGGTGTACAAAAAAGAATTTTAGACATTAATTCACGAGCAAAATTTGTACCTTGCTGTAACCACAGTTTGAACCTTGTTATAAACGATGCTGTAAAATCCAATATGTTCAGTATAAATTTTTTCTCGCTTGTTCAAGAGTTATATAATTTTTTTCTGCCTCAACCAATCGGTGGTCTGTTTTGAAAAGTAATATTTCAAATTTAACGTTAAAACCTTTGTCGGATATAAGATGGTCTAGCATAATTGATGCAATAACACCTCTAAGATTCCAGTTGGACGAAATTTACGATGCTCTTTGTCTGGAAAAAATTTCGATAACAATACAAAACATTTGGCCATTGCTCTAGTTAAAAAAATTAATAATTATGAGTTTATGTGTGTGTTAGTCTTGTGGTACAGAATACTAAGTAAAGTTGATATTATTACCAAGATTCTGCAAACATAAAAATTTAATATTTCGCCGGCTGGCGAAAGTTTGAACAACCTGAATGCCTTTTTAAAGGAATATAGTTTAGATAAAGGGTTTAGAAACATGCTTGTAGATGCCAAAGAATTAGCATCTTGATTGGAAATAGAAATTTTAAGACCACAAAAAGTAAAAAAACAATTTTCCTACGAAAGTGAAGATCAGCCAACTGAAAACCCAGAATTAAAATTTAAAATCAATTGTTTCTTTGCAGTGTTAGACATTACTCTTTCATCTGTTAATGAAAGATTTGAGATGTTATCCTCTCATTCTGATGTTTTTAAATTTTTGTGGAATATTGAGGATTTTGGCAAGTATTCTGACTAAGACCAATTTAATTTTTGCAGAAAGCTTGTTGAAGCTTTAACCGACAAAGATCGAAACGAAAAAGATATAGACGGGACAGAACTTTTACATGAACTACAATTTCTGCAAAATTGCGATAAAAATGTGACGTCGTCTGTACTAGAAACACTCAATTACATTATGATAAATAATTTAACTCATTCATTCCCAAACATTACTATTGCATTACGCATATTATTAACTATACCAATTTCTGTAGCTACAGCTGAGAGATTATTCTCTAAATTAAAATTAATTAAGGATTACTTACGATCTAGAATGGGGCAGGAGCGGTTAGAAAATCTTGCTATCATTTCTATAGAGTCTGACTTTTTAAAGCAGCTAGATATTGAAAATCTTATTAACGAATTTGCCAAAAGTAAAGCTAGAAAAGTGCAATTTCTATAAGATATTTCCATCTTTTTCCATCAAATGTGTCTATTTAAAAAAGTGGGCAATCTAAATATATTTTCTTTGACCTTTTGTTTTTTAATAATTTGGAATACATGTTTTATAACTTTAACACTATTCTTTTGTTACTGTGCAGTAAAAATTTTAATAACACTTTTTTGTGTACTTACTGTTTGCCTCAAATAAAAAATACATACGAGCAACAAGTCTGAAGTGTTAATTCTGTAACGATTACCTACGTTAAATTTTAACGATCATCAAATTGGTGTCTTTTTTCAAATCATGTAAAAAGTCAAAGGTCTAACGAAGACAAAAACTTAACGGAGGTTAAAATTTAACGTAATCATACTTTTGGCTCAATAAAGGCGCTTATGAGTATTTCGCAAGACGGCGTAGAAAATGCTTGGCGCGTCCCTGTTCAGTCCTTACAATGCCAAACCACATACAACTTTAGTGGCAAAAAATATCGCAGCTTGGTTAAGATGTCTTACCATATCCACCACATAGGACTGACATTGCACCATCAGAGTTTCGGGCTGTGCGAAACTCATTTTTAGGTGAAACCTTCATTTCAGATAACACTGTAAAATAGCACTTGGGAAATTTTCTTGTAGGAAAAGATCAGAAATTTTTTGAAAGTGGAATCATGATGTTGCCTGTAAGATGGCAAATGGTTAGGGTAAGTGGCAGATAGACGCCATATGATGTGAGATGCCATACTTCCAATATCTCGTGATTTGGAAAAGAGACGGCTACACTTTAGACGGGCTTCGATAGAGACGAAAGCAAGCAGAGAAAAAAGTGAATGCCGGCTTGGCTTCGCATGAGCTTCTTGTGTTGATTGCGTAATAAAAATTATTTCGTGCAAATTTCTAGTTAAAATTTTAAGCAAATGAGTTTTTCTTGTTGGTTACCAGTGCTACGGAGAAGCAGCGAAGTATATATTTTAACTTCTTATATTGCTTCTTTGCAACATATTTGCATAATAGATTTTCATTATTATGCACACTGTATTTTATTTGTGGGTATGGTATCTCACCCTCAAAATGGGGAGAGATGCCACCCTAATCAATGTTCCTCTGATTTTGTTAATTTAACGACTTATTGGGTCAATTCAGGATGCCCAGTAAGTACCCACGCAAAATCGGGGTTCTCAGAAGCTAGTGGACAAAAGAGAATTTAAATGTGGGCATTGAAAAAGCGAAGATGTGGGGAAATATCAAAGAATGAGGCACAACGAACTTAAGGGATTCCTATCCGTACATTGACAGGGTAACTGCAGTCTGGTAATTTTGCAAAATCTAACCTGGAACCACAAGGTAATATACACACCAAAGCATCATCCTCAAAGCAACCAACTGTGCAAGTCGCAAAAGAAACGCGCACAAAATTCTTGAAGCAGAGAAACAGATTCCAAGACTGCCCAGCCCAACAGTCATACGCAAGCAAGTTGCATGCGTTAAACCTAGCCAAAAATTCCCAAAAGTTTTTTGATAAATAGAGCAGCCAAAAAACAACGTATGAAGACTAATTTAGCTTCCTCATCACCTCACCAAAATGCAGCTAGCCTAATTGAAGATGTTAACAATGTGTGAGTTGGGTGTTGGGAAAATTATTTTTAAACAAAGAAAAAAAACGGATTGGATCACATGTTTATCCTGTCTAAAATGGTTTCATGAGTCGTGCACGATGTACTCCCCACATTGCAATAATTGTGGGAGGGACATTTTACAACAAAAGCATCAAAAGAAAACCAAATAATGACTACGGCATCTCTCCCACAAGGTGTGGGATAGACGCCACTTTGCTAAACTTTGTTATTTTATTTTTATTGTTTTCATTCAATCAAGAGGAATTTTAATTGTGTTTCTTTTAATAGTATAATAATGTATCTTTCAATTTAAAAAGCTATCTTTGTATTGCATTATATCATTATTATTGACTCTCTTACTGATACCTTACTGAATAAAGTTATTTCCTTTTATAAAAAATTGTTTTTATTTTAATGAAAAAAAACTGAAAGTAGTATCCGGACATCTGAATATAAAACTAAAGGCGGGTTAATTTGATGATAAAAATCCTTTTATACAGCACAGACGGGCTTGTGGCGTCCCAGTGGTACAGCGCGCTGGTTTTCGGTGCTGAGGGTGCTCGGATCGAATCCTGGGGTCGCGCCACGAAAAATGCCTCCGTTCGTGTCGTCCCTTCATAGGGGGAATGCTGTCCGCCTATATGGCGCCCCCCATAATAAAATGGGCAGTAAATTTGAGGCGTAGTATAGGCGACTTGTTTGACGACAAACAAGGCGTAGTATAGGCACTTGTTTGACGACAAGTGCCTCCGCATTAGAAAAAAAAAAATTGTGCGGTCGGGGGACCCCCGTCAGGAACGAAGTACCTTACGTTATTTTTTCAACTCTAAACGTGATTTAATATGTAGATTTCTATTGATTATATTAGTGTATTTTCGTCACGCCAAAAAGCGCAGCCCTCTTTTATTCAACCAACCAACTCTCTTCCCCTCTCTCTCTCTCTCATTTGTATATTTTATTTTTAATTTTTATCCTTTTTTCAAAGCAAAAATGTAAAGTAAGGATTTAAAACAACAAATTCTATTTAATATTTTAGGAAAAATAGTCATTTATTAAAAATTAAATATTAAATAGTGAATTACAAATTACATAGAAAACATTCTAAATAAGAAAAAAATATTTTAAAATTTTTTCATTATATTGTATCATGGTAATTATTGGCTTATGGTAACTATAATAAGATGCATATGTTTGAGATTCAATTTTATCCAAGTATTCGATAAGATTTAATGTTGGCAAGTAAGATGAAATCGTTGGATATTTGAAACCATTATAAGTCGACATTATAGGAATTCTCTTTTTATCTAAAGATACTTTACACGTAGAACAAACATCAATACTCGAACTAGATTCATAATTCGGTATTATTTTTTGTAGAATGTTTTTGTGTACTTTAAAAGCTTTTCTTAAATCGTTTTTCCACCATAGTCTGTCGCAAACTGCACAAGTATGACCAAATGTATTATTTTGAAATTGACGACAGAATTCTAGATGAGCATTACCGTGTTTACCATAATCCGTGTAAGTTGAATTCGTAACATTCGATCTATTTTCAGTTTGCATATCAATTACATCATTTTCAAAATGAACTGGAGGACTTTGTTCAAAGTCAATTTCGTCAGATGATTTATGAGAAAGACAATCTTCATTTTGCTGAAAGTTTACTCTACTGTCCGGAACTATTTCTTGAACTACGATGTACGGCGTAAAATGTGTATTACGGAGATGAAGATGCAAAAAATTTATTGAATTATTCACTTTAAAATAACAAAAATTAACAACTTCTCTTTTTGTATTATTATTAAAATAATGAAAGTGCACGCATATATTTTGATTGTATGTTCTGGAAAATATGAATAAGCAATCTAAATCTCCGTATTCAAATTCACTACATAGTATACTTCTTGCACTAATTGGATTTTGACAAGCATTTAAGTAGGATGAATTATAAAGTTGCTGTCGAAGGACTGATGCAGATATTTGAAGATGTAAAATTCTTATGAGAGATGAAAAAGGCAGTTACCGTCGCCAGCAATGTCTATTTCATGATGTAATAGGACGTTTGGCGTTGAACATTCATCATGTTCCTCGTATGGGGCTTCAAATGATGGAAAACTTGGACATATTACTTGCTGAGCTTCAATATTTATTGGTTGTTGAATTTGAAACTGACTATAGATTAATTCCTCACAGTTTGTATCATGGCGATGATTAGTTTCTTGCTTTTTTAATTTCAATTTATCTCTATATCTTTTAACACGTTCAACATTATTATTTTTCTAAAAAAATTAATAAAAATTAATATAATTTTTATTATAATTTTATTGTTATTAAGGTTGTTCGGACAATACCAATCAAGTCAAACCAAGTTTTTAAAAAAATCTAAATTTTTTAAATTAAAATTAAAAATTTTAATATATAAATTAATTATTTTTATTAAAATTAAAAATTGTAATATATAAATTAATTATTTTGATTTAGATGTTACCTAGCATAATTTTTAATCGTATTAATTTTATTATTTAATCACCAACAAAAATAAAAAATTTCTTTTGATTTTGCATAAAATAGATCTGACAACAGCAATTCTAACAGCTGTGTGTTGTTGATGCTGCTATATAGTTTCGAGAATTTTATTTATCGTTTCACAATGAGTAATATAAAAATTATATAAAATTTTATTATTTATATTAATAATTATTAATAATAATTATATTAGTGTAGATTGAAATGTAAATTATAATAATTAATAGTGTGTTTATTAATAAAAGTTAATAGTGTATGTTGAAAGTTAATAAATTTTAACATAGACTATTAAAAGTTATAAGAAGTCTAATATAAGTTATTTTGTAATCCACTACGCACTACATTGTAAGTGGAGATATACAGAATAGTAGAAAAAGAAAACGAATTACAGATTATTAGAAACGGAATGTTGGGGATTCGAACTTGCAACCTTTAGTACAGGAGTAGCGCGCTCTAGCGCTGTGCTACCGAACAACTTAGTAGGCGTGGAAAATTAACGATTTATAACATATTAAAAATTTAGCTTTTTAAGTAACTATCAGTTTAGTGTCCGAGCAATCTTAATTAATAACAAAAATGGAAAATTAAAAAATAAAATTGTTTCTTATTCTCATGCAAAAGATATATATATCATACCTAGCAAGATTCAATGTTTCATTTTGCTGTACTTTCTCTTTTTGATTCTGCCGGAATTTTTGTTGACGTTGACGTTGGTCGTTTGTTTTTTGTATTTTTTTCGCACTCTGAAGTTGATTTTGGATTTTTTTTCTCATTCGATACTCTTTTTGACGCTGAGCACATGATTTCACTATTATTTCTCTGTAATGCATGTAAATAGTAAACACTCGAATCACATGTATATTAAATGAATGGTATTAAGTTATACAGGCCCAGATTTCTGCATGGGCAAGTGGGGCACTTGCCCAGGGCCCCCAAAATTATGGGGCCCCCTAATTTAGTATAAAGTTGTACATAGTTTTGAGAATTTGTTTTTTGGTTAATATAGTAAAGGGGTGCAGTGGCGGATACAGAAAAAACTCCTGGGTGGAGCACAGTGCACCCACTATAGTGAAAGCATGCTTACGTCCATAAGCGTTTCTGGTTTAATTTTTTTGGGGTGGGTGGGAGGGGAGAGTTGTAATAACTCCAGACTGTGATTTATTTTGAATTTCAAAAGAAAATTTCAAGAATTTATTTATTAACATTAAAAAGTAAATTAATTAACACTTCTTATTAATATATTCATTATTTTCTTCAAATTTTTGACTTGACGGTCGAAATTTTTTTTGAATTACTGGTCCCAATTTAAGGGAGGCCTGGGTGAGTGTCCCACATGTTCATATGGAAATCTGGTCCTGAGGAGGGGGGACATGCCCCCCCTGGATCTGTCCTTGAAGGGGGCCCCCAAAGTCTTCTTTGCCCAGGGCCCCATTGTGTCAAAGTCGGGCCCTGAAGTTATATGATTTATTAACATACTTTTCGAAGTTAGCATTATTTACACTTGCTGCAGTTTGTGTTTCTCGACTTTCCATTATAAAGTTTCAATAATGACACAATATATGTGAATTAAAACATGGAAACAAAGCTTGCCGAAACGGTCTGCTTAGACCTCGGCATACCCAAACGGATAGCCGTCGGTAGTCAGCCTAACAGGGGACGTGACGCACTTCCGTAACCCACTTCCGTTATGTGATGAAATTTTTCCCAGTTCGCTAAGCCGCGTAAAAGAACTTCGTTCCAAAATACAGCACAGACAATGTATGATGATGAATGCAAACTTTTAACGCTTAGCTACGCAATTCTTTTCTGCTTGTGACAACAGCAAAAATATCCTGTTATCAGAGTTAAAATGTCAAAACTGAATCATTTTTCTGATTTTACATTTCCAGCGTTAGTTTTCTAAACATATTTGGTTGAATAAGATACATGAAAAATTCTTAAAAATTTTCCTAAATCAGCAAATTATATTTTAGAACTTAAGATATCAGTATCAAAGTGCTGAATTTCTGTCTCAAGATTGTCTCTTGGATTATCATATTTTTCTCATCTAATTAATAATGGTTTAGGCGCTTCAAACTTATTTGAATATGTTTATGTTGCAATGAACATGATCGCATCTCGTGAAAACATGATCGCATCTCGTGAAAAACTGATTGTGATTTTCCTTTGTTATATCACAGGTAAGCAATAAAGATTAATTGAATGATAATACATGTTTCATTTTTAAGCGGTAGTGATATATTTGCATATTATGTTTAATATAGTTTAAGTCATGGTTTAAAAATATTTATTAAATTTGAATTATTACTTTTAAAATCTAGGTGCAGTTACTAATTGAAAAAACGAACATGAATTTTGACGATTCATTTTGTGAATGGATGAATCCAATGATTCATTTTGTGGATTCTTTCTGTGACAAAGTAAACAACCCCAGAAATACCTTTAACGGTGGATAATATGGTCTAGATTATAAGAAAATATACAAAGTTCTTTTAAAAGAAATTTAAAAATAATTTTGAAATTATTACTTGAAATATTTAAAAAAGCTTAATAACATTCGATAAGAATAATTTTGCTTTTTATTTTAATCACTAACCTATTCCAAGAAATAATTCTACATTCCCAAGTAAAATGATTTTATTAGGCTGCACATGTAAAGTTATTTGGTCTCTTCTTTTTACAGAACTACTTAATTTTTTTACTATGCATAGGGGAAATAGTGTTAAGGGAAAAACAAAAGTCTTAAATAAAGTCTAAAATAAATAAGTCCACTTTTTTTGCATGCCTTGACTTCAATTAATCTAAAACCACTATAGGAATTATAATTCCTATTTCTGAAGCAAGCCAAGAATCCCATTTTAACATTGCTTTAGATAAATCTTTAATTTTAGATAAAATCCTTATCAAATTTACACTTGCTTTGGACCAACATCTTCTTAATCATTTTGGTCAGTTCCAGGCTTTCCTCAATCACATTGTATAAGACGAAAGGACTCGACTTGCTTCAGAAGAAATAATTTACTCCCCAGCAATGAAATCTACCTCATTTTTATAAATCTCTGGTATATTCGCACACAGTTTGCCGTTTAACAGACTTGTAGCAGATTCTTTAATTATCCGCGAGAGAAATGTAAGATTTGCTAGACGATTTATAGGGAAGTAAACTTGGCAACTGAAATACAAGTAAATGTCTCGACTTTCTGAAACATGAACTTGCTACCTAATTTAAGAAAATATTAACCTCCTTGAAGAGTACTTTTTCTTTATACGGTAATACCCCGAAGTTACGTGGTAGGTGGTATCGACGAAAGATCGCGGAAGTTCGGGGTACAACTTTGCACATAAATACATTTTTTTTTTCCTAATGCGGCAGACGGTATCTTAGACCAGCGCTGTCCAACTTCTCTCAGCCAGCGAGCCATTTTTTCTTTAGCAAATATTTCGCGGGCCGAAAAGGATAGGTAAATGAAAAGTCAGTTCATGTCAACTCAAAAGTTATTTTATTTATACGAAAAAAATAAAGTCAAAGATAATAAAATTTTTTCGATAATAAAGTTTCTATTTTTGCATAATAAATATTTTGCTTTATATTTATTGTTAAAATGAAATATCACACAGTAACGGACAAAACAATGTTATTCTTAAAAATAATACATAACAAGAAATAATAAAAACACAATAAAATTAGAATATTATTAAGCCTAAGCTATTTAATGGGAGCATTGTGGCCGTAGTTGTTGAGCAACAATTTCTTTTATGTCCATATCAATATTTGTTGTGGCAACTATAATTATATTTTTAAGAGTGGAGTCTTTCAAGCTGTTTCTAAATTTTGATTTTATATATTTCACGTCAGAGAATGCACGCTCGCAGATATATGTACTTCCGAACATAGAAATGATTTGAAGTCCAAGATCTCTCATTTTTGGATATTTTTCTTTATCCAAATGTTTGAACACTTGTATTCCAGTTGCTCCACTAGATGCAATGAATGGGTCAGCCTGTAGGTCGCATAATTCCATTTGATATTTAGGTTGAACGGAGGTAATATCGATATTGAATGGATCACTGAATAAATTAATACTCATCTTTAAATCTTCAAATTGAGAAAATCTTCTATTAAAATCTTCAATAAGCATATCTAATTTAGTTTTAAAAAATGTCAAAATTCACTTCTATGTTACAGGCCTTCATTTCTTCATACATCTCTTTGCAACATTCAAAATGAAATAAATTATTTTCCTGCAAATTTAACTTCCACAATTTTAATTTATTTCTGAATCATGTTACATGTTTATAAAGGCAACACACGTCTTGATCTTTTAATTGCAAGCATTTATTCAAAATATTTAAATAATTTGTAATGTCTGTTAGGAAAGCAAGGGAACAAAGAAAATTTTTATCACCTAAATTTGCTGTCAAATCTTCATCGATGCCAACTTCCGTTAAAAAAAGATGAATTTATTTTCGAAGTGAAAAAAAATCTCTTCAGGCATTTTCCCGCACTCAACCAGTGAATATTTCTATGTAAAAGCAAATCACCATACTCAACTTGCAGTTCGTCCAAAAAAGTTTTAAATTTTCGATATATATGAGAATGATTTCCGCCACGAATTAAATTTTTTGTTTTGCAAACCTTTTTCATTACGTCTTTCAGTTTTAGTGAAAGACCACATAATGACTCCTGATGCACAATACAATGGAACATTCGACAATTTATTCCTTCTTTTTGTAAGAGTTCTGCGAGCCCAATATTTTTGCCCGTCATAGCTCTGGCGCCGTCAGTTACAATAGCGGTGCACTTGTCAAATCCGCCATATGGAGCTATTGCACATTTTAATTCGTTATAAATATCGTCACCTTTTGTTGTTCCGTGTAATGATCGTAATTTTAAAAGTTCTGAATAATCATAGTTTTCATTTACGGTTCTTATAAAAATAAGCATTTGACTTGTGTCGGAAATGTCTGTACTTTCGTCCAATTCTACGGAAAAATGGCAGCAATTATTGATTAGGTTTTGTAATTTATTAGTGACATGTATACTGATCTCGTTTACACGTCGGCTTACAGTTTGATGAGAAAGAGAAACTGTTTGAAATTTTTTTGCCATTTCGTTATTATTAAAAGCTTGAGCCATTTTTATGGCACATTTTTTAATTAATTCTCCATCCGAAAAAGGCTTTTTTGCTTTTGCAAATTCTAAGCAAACTTCAAATGATGCAGCTTCTGATGCTTCTTGAGAATTTGTTACTTGGGTAAAATAATTCGTTTTATAGTTATGCTGTTTTTCAATTTTTTTACTAATGTTATTCTCGAGTCTCCTGTGCACGAATAATACTTTTTTTCATGCATTGATTGGTAATGGCGCTTTAAGTTGTATTCTTTGCATACAGCTACAGTCTGTAAACATTCCAAACACTGTGGCTTGCCTTTGTTAAGAATAAATAAATAATCAACCTTCCATCGTTCTTGAAATTCTCGATTTTCAGTATCAATCTTTCTTTTCTTAGAAGCACTCTTAATTAAGGATTGTTTCAATTAACGAATAAATATGAAATTCAGTTAATTGTGTTTTATTGCATTTCACAGAATGGCAAATAACCCACGGTAGATGTAAACATAAAAGTCCGTTAACTACTGTTGGACAAGATAAGCGGCTCTCGGCAACAGTCACACCAGAATGCAGCCGCGGCTACAATCCCCACCGCTCCTTCTGCCACCACGTAAACACGAGACGGACAAAAACGGACAATGCGCAAAGAAGAAGCGCGCTCGGGCGGGCGACTTGGTGGTGGTAGAGAGCGCGTAAGCAGATACACTTACATAGAGCGTGGATTAATTTTATCGAATAACCATAAAACAACCATATTTATTCATCATTAACATTTTTATAATTCTTGTTGTAGACGGTTGAATTATAACTATTATCTAAAAATCTCATATATTTTTTTAATTTTATATTTTAAATGTATACAGATATTTATTTAAAATTTTATGTAAAGTTTACTATAACTCACGGGCCATAAAAAAGCGTCGCGGCCCGGATGCGGCCCGCGGGCCGCCAGTTGGACAGCGCTGCCTTAGACAACATCCTCACCGCCATACTACACCGAAGTTTTCTAGCCATTTATTATGGGGGCACCATATAGGCGAACTAGCATTGCCCCCTATGAAGGGACTACGCAAACAGAGGTTTTTAGTGGCGCAACCCCGGGATTCGATCCGAGCACCCTCAACACCGAAAACCAGCATCTTGTCTTGTGGCTTTCCTGGGGTACAGCGCGCTGTATCCCAGGGACGCCACAAGCCCGCAAGTCTTAATATAACGAAACAATATTGTTTTGATTCTGGAAAAAGGAATAACGTTATTAGATCAAAGTGCTTAACACTAGAAGCGCCAGAGCAGTCATTTTGACTTTCGTTTTTCAGCTTGGATTACTAATAAAACCCGCTATCTTACGAACTCACAATTTTGGAATTTTCCTAAGAAACCTCAAAAATTATTGGTATCAAATATTAATCGAATGAAATTAAAATTAATAAAGTTATTTGTAGTTATACGTAGAAGCGCCAAGAGCAGTCAAATTAACTGCTAGTAAAATTGGATAGATTCATCTTGTTTTCTCTCGAGGAAAACAACTTTTCTTGGAAAAGTACTTCCCTACACATTCCTTTCATTCACTGATTTTCATTCACCACATAAATACTTATAAATTTTGTCTTATTGGGACCAAAAACTTACAAAAACACCAGTTTAAAGGAAAAAATATTGTATTAAATTTTAAATATTGTATTACATATTATTATTGCACGTATGTACAGGCTATTAAAAAAATTATGTTGATGGTTTTAAAAAATCCAATAAAGTAGTCTACCGTAATTTCGTACCTTTTTTTTCGGGAAGAATTGCTTCATAGCTTGCTAACAATTTTTTTATTGTTCCTTGCTTCGTCGTGATCACGCGATCTCTATTAGAGTCTCTATTCTCTAAAATCTGTAACCCTTTCTTTATTGCTCTGAGACTTTTTGTCAAGTTTGTAATTGTCATTAGGTTTTCTTGTGAAATTGGGTCTGAAGTGTCGGATTCTTCAGTGATACTTTGGTCGTGCATCTCTTTGAGATCAGCGACTGTCAGCTCCTCAAGATGAGAATCCAAAATGGTAGTTGACATCATCTCCAGCGATTGCCATATCTAATTGCCAGGCAAGATGGATAACCTCTACCACACGAGCAATATAATCAGTTTCAAGCGTTGTTTCCATCTCGATTTTAAAAAATATTGTGCAAATTTTCTTCCAGACACCTTTTACAGTCTCTTGGGAAATTCCATTCCAAGATTTAAAAAAAAGGGGGGGGGGGGTAAAATAAAAAACCTCGTAACTCCGAGTTCGCGCAAGTCGGGGTATTACTGTAATTTTAAAACAAGACGAAATTTATAATACATGAATATTGCTCATCCCCTGAATATGAAATTACTATTATTCGCTACAATTTCTTAAAAATCATTACATGAAACATATAAAAAAATCCTTTTAATTTTTCCTGGTGTATTCTAGAGGTTACAGCGTCGAAATTCGGTACATAGGGTGTTCGGTTCGAATGCTTTCGTGTCTAGGCCAGGTATGGGCATGTTAAATATGTATGCCGGAAAGTTCCTTCATGTGGTCTGTAAGGTTTCAAAGAGGATGCGAGTGCACCACATATTGCCCGTGGAGCTGCTCGATTAAAATTGTGGTGGCATCGAGAAAATAGTAGAAATCCGCCCCTTGTGGTAGCCAATAGCTGTGAACTAAACAGGAGCCGCATCTCTTCACGCTTCCGCCTTCAGTGGACCTGTTTAGGATATTTTCCGGCCAGGAGCATTAGTAACAACAACCACTATGAATAACTGTAAGAAATAATCTGATGTATTTTCAAAGAAATGACTAGATTTCTGTTATCTTTTTGCCGTAAGCGACTATTTTATTCCACCCACCTTTCCTGGTCGAGTCAATAGTTCTGATTAAGAGACGACTGACCAATAATCAGAAAAGAGATTTTTAGTTTATCAAATTCCCTCTAGGATTGAGCATTTGTATTGAACATTTCCACAACTTCTAACATGCTGGGAAATTCTCACTCAATGGTTGCTCTCGTAAATCTATATTTGTCCAAAAAAAATTTTAAAAAATCGAACCAAAGGCAGATTTATGACCGACTGCACCAAATGCATACAGCTTAGATAAAAATATTAATAAAAATGACATATTCATTAATGGCCACAAGTTTCAGAAGTAACGTTTTTGGCTTTTGAATTCGAATACGGAATCTAGAGACTATTTTGTCTTGAATTTCCTTCTCTATTATTGTTTTCTTGTTTGGGATTTTTTATTTTCTAATTGAACTGAAACAGATTCCTAAACTTTCGATAAACGGTTTGTCAATTAAAAACTATTTTACTCTGCTTAAAAGGCGACTTACGTAATTAAATATCTTATTACAAAGTTGGAGTGATTCAGTTAGTAGATTACTGACCAGAGGCTTGGGGGTGAGTTAAATTAACCTGGTATTATAATGATCAGTATGCTGGTCGTTACACTGATCTCCGATTGTTAAGCACAATTATGGATAATTAGTCAAACATCTGACGAAAATTTCCCCAAGAAAAAAATCAGGAGCATCGAAAATAAATAAATTAAAACTCACTCTTCGACAAAAAGTTCGGACCACCCGGAAGAATTCCTCTAATTGAGATAAAATTTAGTACGTTAATTGCACATGTACATAGAAAAGAAACAGTTACAGTTTCAGAATGAGGGAGCCGTGGCGGCCTTGTGGTACAGAGCGTTGGTTTTCGATGCTGAGGGTGTTCGGATCGAATCTTAGCGAAGCGCCACTAAAATGCCTCCGTTTGTGTCGTCCCTTCATAGTTGGCAATGCTGGTCCGCCTATATGGCGCCCACATAGTAAAATGGCCAGCAAAACTGCGGTGAATTATAGGCGAATGTTTTCGCGACAAGTGCCTCCGCATTGAAAAAAAAAGTTTCAGAATGAGTGTTTAATTTTTCCACAATTGTTCATTGCCCCTATGTCGGTACGAAAGATCGACACAAAGGGATCAAATCAATATTTAGTTGAGGTACCTCTCGTCTAAATACAAGCTGTTACCCGTTATGACAGGTATTCATAAACTTTATGGATGGTGGCTTGAGGGATTTCTTTCAAACTGGTGTTCAGCTGGTAGGCTAATCCGTCCACATTATGGGATAGTCGTAAACGATGTCCAAACACATTCCACATGTTCTCCATAGGAGACAGATCTGGTGATCTGCCTGCCAAAGGAAATGTGTTGAAAGCACGGGGGCAGTCATGAGAGGCGCGGGCCATGTGTAGCCGGCCATTACCTTCCTAGGAAATAAGACTGAAAAGCTTCAAAAGGAATGGCAAAACAACAAAGTGTAAAATGTTTTTGATATACTGCTGTGCTGTGAGGGTGCGGCAGAGGACTACCAGTGGGAACCGGCTGTCACACGAGATGGTGCCCCAGACCATAGCTACTTGTTGTCACCACTTGTAGCGCTCTGCAGTAAAAGCGGGACCCGTTCACTTTCCGGACATATCTATGCTGGTCGCTGGAGTTCAGTAAAAATCGGGACTTATCACTGAAGACCATTTGGCCTCACGGCGCGCAATTTCATGCTAATAGGGCCTGGCATCACTGCAGTCACCTTTGAAGATGCGCATTTGTCAATGGTAGCCTGAGTTACGATCGTTGTGATTGTGATTCTCGTTCTTGAAGTCGTCTAGCAATGTTTCGGAGGGTCACTTCAGTACCGCTTGATAGTCACACATCCAGTACAATTATAGCTCCCCGCACAGTTGCTCCATCTTTCTGTCGTCACCCTGGTCCGTCTGCTGTCAGCTTCACGTCTATCGTTGTCAACCCATCCCTGACAATATTGTCCGATTTTTACGTCGCTCTAACCTAGAGCGATACGGCTATTGAACTATCCGATTCTTTTTGTCCGATAACATGTCGTATCTAGACTCCGCCATTTGGTTGTAGTGGGTGCGAATCCGCCGCCAAAGCCTTGAAACAGTCAGTGAATATCTACACAATCAAAATCAACGAGAAGTTTTGTCCTTAAAAGCGAGAACCGCTATCTGTCATACCAAAACAATGGGCAGTTCCGATTCCCTGTAGCTGACACTACTTATTAATTGGTTTCAAACATTTAATCATTTGAATCCTTCGTAGGGAGACACTAGAATACCAAGTTTTGTCGTGACCAGTTTATAATTTCTGGCAGTTTCCAGTTTGTTTGTTTTTTTTGTCAGAGAGTGTATATACCCATACCAACGTACGAGATATCCGGCCTCAGGAAGAAAATGTGGAAGGGGAATACAACACTTTCTAACATTGCTAAGGTGAATCGGTAGACCACCGACCAGGGCCGACATCAACTGAGCCAGGGCCCAGGGCAAAATAATACTGCAGGCCTCCTCTCCACTCAATATTTGAACATTGTATACATTTTTTATTCAGCTCTTATTTAACCGGGCACCCTGCCATCCCGGGCCCCTGGGCATTTGCCCCTTTGTCCCCCCTCTATCACCGGCCATGCCACCGACCTCAAAGTTTGAAAACGCGAGTTGCCCGCCTTTGGCAGGTGTGTTTTGGAATTTTTATCTAAGAAAAGCTCAAAAATGCATTCTTAAGCTTTTTTGTAACACATGAAATAGAAAAAAAATACAGTGACTAAATATTACTAAATCAAAGGTAAAAAGTTGGTTATCCATACAGCTCATTATATTTTTTTCTATATTAATTCTGCATATTTTATATACATAAATTTATGAAAATTTGATGAACCACCTTCTCTCCTTACACTAAAACAAAACATAACAAAAATCGCACGTTACACCGAGGAGTTATAAGCGTGTTTAAGTTAGGCAGCCGAATAATCCTATGAACCGAACGAAACATTATGAATTATGTAATGTAATTGTGTTATAAACAAAAAAACGATTCTTGATCACCAACAGAAAAAAAAATCTTCATTCCTTGGACAACGGCCTGCAAATCCTCTTCGGTTGACCTTTTATGATCCAACAACTAGAACAATCAACTTCCTTTCTTTGAACAAGAAAAGGGTCATTCATTACTTGCGGTCAGTTTGTGAGTCCTTAGATAAGCAAGATTTTCTTCCACGAAAAAGAAATTGCATTTATCCGTATTCTTTGTTTATTTTTACCCAATCTCAAATTTGTTTTTCTTCCAGGCCAGAAAAAAATCTATCCATGGTTATACTACCTCTGAGTTAAGAAAGCAGCATATGGATTTTCTTGAAAATTAAATATTTATAGTTGCATTCAGTGTTTGTCTAAAATATTGATTCCGTTTATTTAGTAGCTATGGAAATAAGACAATCAAGAACACTGAATATACGGGTAATAATACATATATATTTCAACATAAATTAAATGTTATAATTTTGACGAAAATAGAAATGGTCTCATTAAAAGCTGCTACCATCAGATGGTTGCTTTTACAACGGAAATGGAATGAATAACTCATTTTTTCCTATGAAAAAACTAAACAGCACTGTACACTGATGTTGAAAATACATTTTAAGCAGGAAAAATATGAAAGTGTTTTATTTGACCTTATAACGATTCCTTGCAAGGTTAGAAGATTGAACTTTGAGGCAGAAATTCTACCAACCAAATTTATCCCATTAATTTGAGGAAGAACTATTGCAAGTGACTTTTTTGCACACATTTTCCCTCCCTCCCTTTCTTGTCCACACGGCATGTTGTTGGCCTAAATGTCATTTCATAAATTTATTTATTTTTGAACAACACTAAATTATTGCGGTAGTGCTTCAAAGGTTGGACTAACAGACCATAATTATTCTTCGAATGGTCGAGTGCCAGAATAACGACCACCTGCCAGGAATGAGAATCGAACCTGTGCCTCCAATTCTCATTGCCGGCGTTCATATAACAGATCTATTCAGCAATATTTTTCCCCTACGACTTTCCTTCACAAGGTACATAAATCGTTTCAACAGGATCTGAAAATATATGATAAAAATCACAGGGCTCAAATTGCTTAATTTTGACTATAACAGAAAAAATTTCTGTAAAAACTGCTACTATGAGAGATGTATACTTTCACAATAGGAATTCAATGAATAACTCAATTGTTCGAATTCAAAAACTGAACGAACATAATCCATTGTTACGCATTAGTCATATAGTATAGAAGTATTTAGAATTTAGAGTATTAGAGAATTAGGGTATTTAAGGAAACCAAGATTTCTATTTTTCATGCAAAACTATTTAGACATTTGTAACAAAAACTTGCTGAAAAAGGATTAGGTCGTGTTTTTATATTGTTTTTTATGCAGCATGAAAGTTAGTGCGCCTTAGGTACTCTTGGGGAAAACAAATCATCTAAAAATATAAGTCTTCCACCAAGTAAAAAAAAGTTTGACACATTGGCGAAATCTTTTATCCATTTAGTAATAGAAAGGTGAATTCACTGGAATTTTGATGCTGCATCGTACATGTTTTGATCAAGCGTCACGTAGCTTTCTTCCTAATTTTTTTTCCAAAGCGATCATCCATTTCCCCCTAAAACCGGATGTCTACCTCAATCTTCTGTTAGCCTTGGGAATACAAAAATTATTTGATTTCACAACATCTGGGGGTGACATTTGATTTCTGGTCAACGGTTTCGTGTAGTTTTCAGTAAGCTTATCGTGGTTGTCTGGTCGAATAAATCACAGAGGGTCAGACACATCTAATGATCCTGCCTTCAGATGGGTGTCTCCTGCAAGCTCAAAACTTTAGGCAACCCCTACAAGTTGCTATGGGTTTAATATGCTTATATCTTAGCATGTCTATGGGGAAAATACTTTAACACTAGAACTACGGCATTTCGGATATACCTAGAACTAAGAAGCGGGGTCATTTTAACCCCATGCAAGAAAGACCTTTGTAAACATATTATTTCAAATAATATAACAAAGTAACAAAGTAAATATTACAAATTAAGCTTCTTTTTCTACATGTGCATCACTTTAAAATAGTTATTTAAAAATACATTTAGAAAATCATTTTTTTAATTACAGACGTGTAAAAATAAAGTATAACATCATAGAAAGTTAGTTAATTAATTAAAAGTATTTTTTAATTTTTAGATGCGCAAAAATAAATTATATCATAGAAAGTTAATTTATTAATTATATTAGTACTTACAGTTTCATTCCTTCTTACAGCAATTTACACTGTAGTTAAAGCACTACTTTTCTCTAGTACAATATCCCCGTACAACTAAGTTACATTTGAAACAGTTCATAGAAGTTTTGTTTCTTTTGCATAATTTGTTTTGGCGTTTTTTACGGTTGAGAAATGGTTGAGAGTCAGTAGTCATTCTTGATGTGCTTACTACAGACGATTCGGTGTTCTTCAAAATACAATTTCCTCTTAGCTCTGTAGCAAGTAAGAAAATAAAATATCGGCGACTAACTGTTTTTCCCGTTACTTCCTTGAAAAGTACCCTTGCATTTATCGTGGCTAAATCAAAAATATTAAAAAAGCACATGTACTGGCCAGTGGCATGAGGGGGATTTTATCGAATACTTACGGGCCATTTGATGTACGACATCCATCCCATATTTAGTCGAGTTATAAAATTCGATCACTTCTGGTGTGTTTTTCGCATTCTGTGATATTTTGTTTGAATTATATAGCGTGTTTAGAAGATGTACATGTTTGCTCATTTTGCATTGGTACGATGTAAGTATACCATTGTGTTTCCTTTGTAGTTGAATAAAGTGGAAATCGCGTCTTCTTCTAAGATATGGGAACTTCCTTTTTAGTTCTATTTGTAGCTCCAACTAAACTCAGACCGTCATATCGAAGTTTCTTGTCAAGTGTCATCGCCGTAAAAAAGCTTTCTGTTATTACATTTCTTCCAGAGTTTTTGTGTGGCTGAAGTAGACGGATAACAGCATTATCTCCAAGGACTTGTTCTTCTGGCCTGTTAGCCTCTTTGTTCAAGTATGGCATTCTATTTATCAGGAGTTTGGACTTAACATCAACTGCCTGCCAGAATTTTATTCCAAATTTGTCCGGTTTATTAGCCATGTAATATATAAATTTGCCTCTTGTCTTGGTTGGAGAAAGTTGCTCATCTATCGTCAGACATCTATCATTCTCAGATGTATAGAGTTTCTATACTAAGGGGCACTCTATTTGTATTTTATACAAACACAGTTTATACATGAAACAATGTTTATTGAATTCGTTGCACATATATAATTGGCTTTTACAGCAATAAGCATGCGTACTACTTGTACGGAATGTATAAACACAGCTTTCAAGAACAATATATTTTCTATACTCACGAACAGTAAGTCAAACCAGCAGTACTGCCACGTAAACTTCTTGCCCGCTAAGCACTAGCGCAGGATAACACCTTTTCAACCTTAACAACCTCTTCTTTCTTTTATTAATGACGCTGCGTGGTATTTATACTAAGCGCGTATGCCGAAATTAGCATATCTAAAGCAGCTTCTTTAATTCACTCAAAAGTTCGATTCTTGTGAATCGAATCTTGTGTATACCTTACACTGGCCTCCCTCGAAAAAAAAAATTAGGTAACTGAGGTCTGAACGGCTTCAGTTAACTAATTGAAAACGCGTGCTGGTCTGACTTTTTACATAATGGGTGGCAAAGTCAAAAAACCTTCCACACGTTGTGTGGAGGAAAAACGCCACTACCATTTTACAAAACTAACCCCGAAGGGTCCAGGTGACACCATCAAACAGTGGATTTGCAGAGTTGCGGATACTGGGATGGCCAACTGCGCCCTAGAATATCTATTTTAATTAAAAGTGACAACACAATTGCACAGCATGACATTTCTTGACTGTATCTGCTCTCCCCCAATTTATAATGTACATGTGTTATTTTTTGTGAAGTTAGTACATTAGTGGTTAATTGGTATATTGTGCAGTATGTATTTTTTTCTAGTCACTACATGTCCCCTTCAAAAATTTATAAAACAACAGTATGCCGTTTTTTTTCAGTGGCTCACTCCTTCCCCTCAAAATGTTTACACAGTATATACAATGGGGAACTTCAAACCAATTTGGTTCGGTTTTATTAAAGGGTGGGAGTTAGAATAAGCGAATTGATACAAGACTTGTTCATGAATGCAGCAACTTCCTTGCACCAGTCTGTCCATTCCGTGGAACCTCTCTTGATGGTCGCAGTCCTAGTAAAGGTATTCGTTGGCCGTGTGGTCATCCTTCGTGCAGCAGGTCGTAGGTCCTGAGGCGCTGGTCCGGCTTGACGATGGACAGGAGGTCTCTTGGGAGGAGGCCAACCTTGCTGGGCGGCAGAAATCTTCCGTTTCCTGTACTTATGCAAAGGAACTTTAAAATTGTCATTCTTCCTTTTGATAACCTTGTGTACCTTATCAGCGACGCATTCATCCTTTGATGGAGTTTTTGTAGTGCACACTTTACCTTTCTTCGTACTTTTGCTTGTATCGGTATTAGATTTTAATGCAGATTCTATTTTGTCAAATTTATACGCCGCACCAACGTGTTTAGTTACTGGCTTTATCTCTCTACTTGTGTCATGTTTTTCAACAAACTGACTCTGTTTATGGTATTTGTGCTTATACGACTTCTTGTTTACCGCCTTAATTACTTCAGTATTAGCAGTTTTAATGCTGGAACCTGAAGGCGCTTTTTCACGTTTTTTATCCCCCTTAACTTTAGTTTTATCCTCTTTTGACGAAAAAGTCTCTTTAAAACGTCCTTCTTCAGAATCGCTATCATTTAAATTCTTTAATACTGCTTCAGTTTTAGGAAGATTAAGCTTTTCGTACTGGTGCGTTTTAATACAACCTGAGTCTATAACTTCCGAAGCATCAGCTAAACTACTTACAGTAGATCTCTGTGTCAACTGTTCATCCTGACTCTCAGTATGGTTTTCATGTACTTTATTTAAAACCATATTATCAACCTGGCCTACAGCATCCTCATTCGGATGGAAACTTGAAATAATATCATCATTACCTAGCGAGTTCCTACTATCGTTTAAAGAATTTTTATTGTCGTCAACTAATAAGTATTCACTAACTTCCGTAACGCATACTTCGTCATCTACTAAATTTCCTTCATTAACAGATGTGTGAATATCATCTAAAATATCAGGTATAGCATTAATAATATCAGGTATAGCATTAATAGAAGTGTCAGATGATTTATTTTCTAAACCACTAGCATTAGTATCGGCACTATTTTCAGAAATTTGTACTGGAATTACCTCATCATTCCAGCTAGACTCACTTTCTTTATAAGCCACAAAAATACCCTGACTTTCGCTATTCTCAAAATAATGATTACTGCTCGGACAAAATAATACATTTGACCACACAGTTCCAACAGGTTGAACCATATCATGTGAATCAACTTGCCAGTGCAAGTAAGGTGCTTGCATATTATTTACTTTAAGAGCACTAATTTCATTATAACGCCGTGCGCTTCTATTATTTTGCCTGCGGTACTGCTTACGCTGCTGGTTTGAAACTCGCGAAAAATTTTGGCGCGGTTGTATAAAACTTCTCGTACCTGAATGACGGTGAGGGGTAGCGAAGAAATGTCTATTGTCATATTTAGCTAAAGCTTGAAGGAGGGTAACCTTGCTTGTAATTGTTTGATTATCTAAAAAATCTTGAACACTTGGCTTCAAACGTTGGATAACTATTTTTAAGATTATCGCTTCCGTCACCCCTTCTAAATATTCCTCACACTTGGAAATCTTTTCCATAGCAAAATCTAATGCAGACTGACCTTCACGTTGCCTTAGCGAATAAATTTCCGCTTCAATTTCACTTTGATTAAAGGTCTTTGGAAAAACACTAAGAAACTGTTGCTTGAATGACAAATAGTCAAAAATCAGATTACTGCTTTGCATGCATGTGTACCACTGAAATGCACTACCTCTTAAAGCGGCTAGAGCAATTTTAAGTTTATCCCCCTCTGGGGTGCATTGTTGCTGAAAGTAATGCTCAATTTTCTTTACGAATTGACTTGAGGGGCCGCCATTGAATGTGGCTTCGAATGGCGCAATTTGCTGAACCATAATTACCCGAGGAAAATTTCCAGCAGGATTTTGTTCTACAACACTCATTTTTTAAATAGTATATAAGTACTTGCAACAATTTTATCAATATAAGTTCACAGTACACAGTTTAATTTCAATTATGTTGTTCGTTACAAATGTACCGCTAACTACCAGGGTATATATATCTTTCGGGCGCCAGTATAGAGTTTCTATACTAAGGGGCACTCTATTTGTATTTTATACAAACACAGTTTATACATGAAACAATGTTTATTGAATTCGTTGCACATATATAATTGGCTTTTACAGCAATAAGCATGCGTACTACTTGTACGGAATGTATAAACACAGCTTTCAAGAACAATATATTTTCTATACTCACGAACCAGCATAAGTCAAACCAGCAGTACTGCCACGTAAACTTCTGGCCCGCTAAGCACTAGCGCAGGATAACACCTTTTCAACCTTAACAACCTCTTCTTTCTTTTATTAATGACGCTGCGTGGTATTTATACTCAGCGCGTATGCCGAAATTAGCATATCTAAAGCAGCTTCTTTAATTCACTCAAAAGTTCGATTCTTGTGAATCGAATCTTGTGTATACCTTACAGATGGTTTGCTGCAAAGATAACATTTCTCAATAAAAATGTTCCAGACTTCAGATATGAGAACAAATCTGTCATTTTGTAAACACTAGGATCTCGAGGGTTTCATATCCAATCGTATGTATTTCATGATTTCTTCAAGTCTGTCTCGACTCATAGTTTCTTGAAAAAAATTTTTGGCCCCAAGATTTCAATCCTTTCTCGACATTCTCATCCCTCTCCCCACGCTAGTGCCAAATTCCACTAAACGAAAAGCAGGTGCTATTATAAACAAGGCTGCATTATCTACAGAAACATAAACACATAAAACGAAAACGAAGGCAAGCTCTAGGGAATATCTAGTGTTAGGGATCAAATTGACCCCTAGCCGTAGTTCTAGGTGTAAGCAGTTACTGCAAATAAACGAATAGATGAAACTTAAAAAATATTTGAAAGCCTAATATTTATAATACTTTAGAAAAGCCGTAAAATTGCAACTTTGTGTGAAGAAAATAAAACGCATACAAGAGGAAGAATTTCATTAAGGGTTAAAATGACCCCTACCGTAGTTCTATTGTTAAGGATGAAGTTTAAGAAGTTATGTTTGTTTATCAATACAAGATATTTCAATATGTCTGTTTATCAACACAAGATATTTGAATAAGAACATGAAATGAAATCCACACCTTTTCGTTTTCATTAATTTCCCTGTTCAAGTTTCATGCAATCAACGTGTGGCTATGCTGTTTCCGAATACATGAGACTTGACAAACTTTGTCCTAAGAAGGCCTTGGCAAGTTTAGCCCTAAACGGTTCTCTTTTGGTTATTACTAATGTAAAATGCATTTATCTTGAACTGTTGCCCACTTCCTCTTTCTAAAGTGTTGGCTTTTTTTGGCATAATTTTTCTAGTACTTAACATCACATTCAAATTACCGTTATGTTCTTATAACTTGGGCAAACAATACTAGCGTAGCATGTGTATTTGATATTTTAAATTGCTGAAATGAAAGACTTGTATGTTTCAATGTCTTTAACTGTCGTCGTCATTAAGATCGTCCTCATTTAATCTGCGCAGTTTCAAGTGATGGTGGAATTTTTATTAAAACTAAACGCCCCTTTCTATTTTCTAAGCTATTTAAAGCGCGAGAACCATCCGCTTGCTCTGCTAGGAGTGAAACCTTGGCGTCATTGGCCAAACTAGAAAGAGCTCTTCAGTTTCAACTCAAAGAGCTGTGCGATTAAAAAAAAATTCAAAATCTCCTATCGGCTCCAATTCTTGGTAATTTTTCTGAGGCTCATTTATACTTCTAGCTCGATTTCTGAATTGAATTATTTCGGAAGCTTCTTCATAACTCATAACACAAGCTATTTATTTAACAATAACAGCTCTGTCCCTAATATTAATGCCGCTTGGAAGGTCGTTATGAGCTGATCTATTCACACTCCTTATTATTTTTTCTTTGGTATTCCAGGCCCGTTTTACGTCTCAAGAGTTTTATTTACTCCACGGTTTTTACTCTCTTCTGCCTCTAAGCAATCATTCCGACCTTCAGTTTTACTTTGAGGACTGGTGAAATTCCCTAGATGCAATGTAATAATTACTCCCCTTGGTTTACTGTATCGGTGTTTCCTTTTTCTGCTCCTGAAGAGGAAAGCCGAATTTGCTTTAACACTAGTTAGTTTAGATCTTATTTTACTGTTAATTGTAGGGAATTAAGAGAAATTTTCTTATTTCCTAATTTGTTTCACTTTTCACCTGAGCAAAATTCCTTATACCTGACATATTTATTTACTCTGAAATTAAGAAATTAAAAATAACTTGGTGAAATAAATTTTAGAAAGCAATTATCATTGCAACCTAGAATTAATATTCTGATGCAAATAATAAAATCGCAAAAGTTCGACATTATGTGAATGGTAAATTAATGGAAACGTGGCATGTGGCTTACTTTAGGATTCAAAATACTGCCATAACGTCAAAAAGTCAATTGACTATAATATGCCCCAATATTAAGACCACAATATTGTTGGTTTATTACATAACTACAGCGTGCTGCCGATTATTCGGGCAAATGGAGGGAAGGAGTAGCGCGATTAATTGAAAAACACAGATAGTTCGATTTCTATTAAATATCATTTTGTTTTCAAAAAATAATACTACACTTGCTTTTCTATTTTATTAAAATAATTTTTGTATGAAATCCGCAATTTCTTTTTTTTTTTTTTTACTTTACCGAATCTTTGATACTTTTTTTGACATCACTACGAATTTTTCTAACAGCTACGATATCACTGTATTCATAATACCTTTGACCCATATAATTTAACAAAGTGTCGACTTCATCTTCTTCCTGGGCCTGAATTTTTTTTTCTGCACGGATAATCCGCTCACGGATAATTGAGAGTACACTATATTTATGTTTCAAACCGGTAAAAAAAAAGACATATGAGCGGCTCACTTGCCAAATCTGTTACGCCCATAAAATAAAAAGGGGAGTAAAGTAATGAAATAATATACACTCGTCCCTCGATTTGTACGGTACTCGGTTTACAGGAACGAGGCAAACCTATGTACCCTTTTTCGAGGAAAACCTACGTAAGAACAATTTCCCTAATAATTTCGGCAATTTAAAAGTTTTTAAAAAATGGCATTTAGACTCGTTATATTTTAAAGATGTTTAGGATAGGGTTTCTGTTTCATATTTTTTTAAACTTCATTGGGGTGTGGCGCTGTGGTTTTAGTGACGTAACTACTGGGGTAAAAATTGGCTGATGTTTCACCATAACCGTCACTCACTGTTTTAGGGTATGTGAGCATCTTTTCTTTAGTCTTTTCATTAGGATTGTATGTGTACTTGAATATATGGTGAGTTGAGCCCTTAGTGCAAGTTGTCCGTGTCTTTTCATTTTCTTTTGACTATCTGTTTCAATGGAGATCCTTGGGCCTTGGGATGTCTTTTGGTTATACCTGCATCCTATTCAGAAAATTAACCTTGAGGTAATTAATTTGGTTAGGCTCCCTGATGACGAGACCAGTCGGTTAACTCGATGTCTGGTTTAGTTCCGGCACAACTACAGAATCTTGCGTTTGGTGCATGGAGCCCAAAGTGCTTGTTTTCTGTTTGTTTTTGTCTACATTCTTCCTATAATTATCTAGCTCTGTTGGATTATTTATTTTTAGTTATATTTGTCCATTTTCAATATGTGGATTTGCTGCAACTGCGCAATCTTTTATTGAAAAGTTTTCAACGCTAGGGTAGGTTTTAAGTTAATTTGTTTGGCAGTCTATGTCCGCTTATTAATTTTTTTGTTCATGTTGAATTGTTTATATTTTACTTTACGCTGTATTTATGTTTCAAACAGGTAAAAAAAAGACATATGAGTCGCTCACTTGCCAAATCTGTTATGCCCATAAAACAAAAAGGGAAGTAAAGTAATGAAATAATATACACTCGTCCCTCGATTTGTACGGTACTCGGTTTACACGGTTTCTAAATTTTATAAATTAAAAAATAAATATATCGATGCATTATTTGATTATTCGATTGTTTTATATTGAACGCACTCATTAATTATCTGCACAGACGTCACAAGTGCATTGCGTCGCGTTGAGTTGCGTTTAGCATTGGCGTCATTTAAGTAGATTTTGTT
This sequence comes from Dolomedes plantarius, assembly GCA_907164885.2. Lineage (NCBI taxonomy): Eukaryota > Metazoa > Arthropoda > Arachnida > Araneae > Dolomedidae > Dolomedes > Dolomedes plantarius. Next base: position 142,723,502 of record OU015492.1, read on the forward strand.
TAATTTCCATACTATCATTCCTAGTTCAGTTCTACACGAGGTAAGACGTCAGTTTTTTAAATACATATGTAAATAAATAATTTATCATTGCATATTACTTAAATTGCTTTGTCTTCACTTCGGCATAAACTCTTTGCATTTGTACACTGTTATTATAAACATAACTACGGCTTGCACCTATCCCCTTGTTTAATATCAATGCTGCGTCTTGTTTTACAAGGTTTCGATTTACACGATTTGTCGTGGAACGGAATCTACCATGTAAATCGAGGAATAGGTGTACATTGTTTTTTTAAAATTTCTCTGAAAATATAAACTCAAATAAACATTATAGATTGCATAATCGCAGATGTAGCTTTTATCTGGCGACATATAAAGTCTATGAAATAGAATATCCTTGGAGTAACCGTTATTATATTAAAATTTTGGAATGAATAAAGGAATTAACCGATTTCGCAAGTGAAAAAAGTAATAACACCCAATCCAGTCTTCAAGTCATTATGTTTTTACTGCAGAAAAAAAATTGAAATAATTGTTTAATAATTCGCGAATACTTACTTCTTCAACAGTTAGACTGTAAATAACTGATTTATTTTACCTTTTTTGTGATAAAAAAACACTAAACGATATACCGTTATCATCAAGTACTTGCTTCTACGTTTGAATTGCATCATTAAAATGATTTACATTAGAGTATGGATTTAACTTGATTGGCTTATGAAAACAGTTACCATATTTTTTCAGACCACATTTTTCAGGATGATAAGAAGCGAGTCATATCAATGGGAGGATTTTTAGAAAAGAATGTTTTGTATTTTATTGGGTAAATAAAGATATTTTCAATTTCTTACTCAATGAAGATAAAAATATATACTACTTGGTACCCGTCAGAACATGACGGCTGCACAGTAAATAAATGTACTAATACACAAATTATACTCAACACATCATTGCCCCCCAAAAAAGAAATAGGGTTGAACCCAATAAAAAGAAATAGGGTTACTCAACAGCGCGAAATAAACAATTTCCACCAGGTTTATTTCTATATCTCACATACATAATTAAAAATAAAAATAGCAGAGAGAGAGCTAAAGAGATTCCTCGGATTAAACAAATTAACGTGTTTAGGCGGCCTCGCGCTTAGTAAGTATCTAAAGCCAGATTTAAACATGTCACTGAGCATGCCCAGAAACAAATTAATGTGTTTATGTTGCCTCGTGCTTAGTGAGTATCTAAAGCCAGATTTAAACATTTCACTAAGCATGCGCAGAGAGCAATATTTTAACTGTAAATTATCGCTAATTAATAGAAATTGCGGTTATAAAAACCATATTTTATACACCTTTCTATAGATTAAAATCTTTTCTTTAAGACCAAAATGAAGTAAATTGATGCAGTAGTTTTCTCTCAGGAACTGCCCAAAGGATCGGCTAAGAAACTTAAATATACAGATATAATAAAAGTTATGTATAATAAATATAATAAATAATATATAAAATAAATATTATATGTAATAAAATATATCATATATATAATAAAATATTCATTTTATTTTAATATTACTTCGGACCATAGGACGTACGATTAATTAATTTTAAATCGATATGATTAATTAATGATAATATTATTATAATGATAATATTATTATTAAATAATAATAATAATAATAATATATATTATAAATATATTTATAATATATAATAATAATATATATTATTAATATATTTATAATATACATTAATAATAATAATATTAATTAATGATAATATTATTATTAGTATGATTAATTAATTTTAAATCGATTTTTTTTTTTTTTTTTTTTTTGTAAAATAAGGCACACCGCCTTATGGTCCGAAAAATACGCTACTTATTATTCGATGGCCACAAAATTTTCTGTCCTTTAGTGGTGAAAGTCCTTATTATTTGGAATATTTATTATGAATGTAAAAAGTAAGGAAATCAAATGTTTTGACACTAAAATTTCAAAAAGGGGTCTTAACCTATTTGGCTTGTGAATGACTCATATGTAGAACATCACAAGAAAAGCAGCTTCAGTTGCGCGTGCGATATGTATAGTTTTTCCAAAGAGTAAAACCACCTTCTGTTACTTCCTATAGACCTCAGAGATCAGAGAGAGGAAATGAAAGCGAGGAAAAAAAATCAAGGATATTAAAACAACAAATGCGTTAACAGTCCGCGAAAGGAGCGTGAAGGAACCGGAAATTTATGATGCGCTTAATCAAATGAGTGGGATGACACGGAGTAAAAAGATAAAGATATGTTAGAATCATAATAGAGAAACACGCAAAAGAAAGAAATTAGTGCTATAAAAATCTCTACGAAGGACTTTTTTTTAAACTCTTACCTCATTGAAATATGATGTTAAATTTACTCAAATTTGATCTGACATCTTTCGACAAAATCATAAATTGCATTATAAGAGAAAATCGAAAAATGTATCATGAATTCTTATACATGAAGTCTCACTATTAACACGTTAATAATTTATAGACAACAATTTATTGTATTAATAATTAAAATAATTACAAGATAAAAAGAACTTTTTATATACCATGTTTATAAATTTTCTGTTGAATCATATAAACTTGACAATTCTGTGCATTAATAAATACTTTTTTAAAATTTTTTTTGATGAATTATCCCATTAACTTGAAAGAAAATGAAGTTAATTGGGAGTTAACTTGGGTTTAACTTTTCATTCCCGTTCCGGACGATAGATGGCTGCACCAGTCTACAAAACAAAATTAACTGAAAGTAACTGAAAATGAATTTAATTCTGCTTAAAGATGGCTAAGAGTATTAAAAAAATCCATTGTCATCGTGTTCTGAGCTATTCTAAAAGTTTCAAATGTCTATAGATATTCGGGAAGTTAGTAAAAATTCGATTGTAAGATTTGTACTGGACAAACACACACACAAACACATAAACAAACAAGAAAGCAAGTTAATAAAAACATGGTAATAATTACTGTAATTAATGCTATTAATTTCAGTAATTTAATAACGTACTAATACTATTAAAATTGCTTTTAATATTATACAATAGTTAGTATAAAAATTTACATAAAATAAGTAATAAAAAATAATTATTATCCACACTATATTAACCTTGTATTAACCTTTTTATTAATCATTATTTATTGATTGGTTATTATTATTTAATTAAATTTTGTACCTTAATTATTTATAATATTATCGTTAATAATTCTTAAAATATGAAATTGTAAGGGTTATGTCCGTTGTAATATTATAAAAATTTTAGAGCACAATGGTATCTGTGAGAATCTGATACAAACATCTACATTTTTCTTTGGAAAAAAAATCCATAAACTATTGATCTAAATGAGAACTTGTAAGAGGTAAACACTCTGCAACTTGTTTATATATCCCATCAAGATTTGAGATTTGTGTGTGGAGAATATATTTTATTCATAACTAAATGACAAAGAGTTGATCGAAATCACATCTCTTTTTTTTCTACCGGCAATATGGAAGATGTAAGTAAGTCTATATATAGTAAATAAAGAAATGTATGTATGTATAATTATGTAAAATGAAGAGATATATGAAAATCAATTTAAGAAGATCAACTTACAGTTGTAAAAGCAAAATATAATAAAAGCAATTTAGAAGGGCCGTTTTGTTGGATTCTTGGGTTTTTTTTTTGTTTTCTTTTTAATTTTTCCTAAAGGGAAGAGTTTGATTCATGATGGGAAACATTTATGCACATTTATGCATACATTTATGCATGACTCGAAAATTTTACATATGTTGATTTTCTTCTAAATCTATGTAATATGAATAACAACTGAAAAAAATGCTGTCATTATATATTTTAACAGGGGCCTGTGGCGGCCTTGTGGTACAGCGCGCTGGCTTTTGGTGCTGAGGGTGCTCTTATCCAATCTCGGCGTCGAGCAACTAAAATGCATCCGTTTGTGTGGTCACTTCACAGGGTATGATGATGGTCCGCCTATATGGTACCCCATAATAAAATGGCGAGCAAAAACTGCGGTGTATTATAGGTGAATGTCTTCACGACAAGTGCCCCTGCATTGGAAAATGAAATACATATTTATATTTTAACAAAGGTTACTAAACTTTCTTAGCTTTGGTCCTCGTGACGCAAAAGATAATCGTTCTGCTCCAGCCCATCTCGCCTTAATTCTCTTTAAAACAAATGAAGTTATTTCGTTATTATTACTATATATATACTTACATATATATATATATATATATATATATATATATTAGAATAAATAATTATATTGCTTAGTTATTGCTATGTTTAAAAAATTAGTAGAATGCTTTTTATTTCAAAAATTCGGAATTAATTCTCCTAAAAATCCATTGGTTCTGCCTGCATGCCTCCGCGGGTCATTTAGTGACCCTAAGGTAAAATGTTGTTGACCCGTATTTTAGAAAATTATTTGGGCATTCAGTTCAATGAATTAAAATGTTCTTTAGTGCTTGAGTGAATAAATGAAAACCGTGGTACGGATCATGATGTTAAATTTCTGAATTTTGGTGTAAGCTTAGTGATCATTCATAATTAGATAATTTATATCATGTATAATAATTCTTCCGAGAGTTAGCCGTTGTATATGACACACCACAGCATGAAGTTCTACCTCGAACATATAACTACTGCCGCGGGCAGACTAAACTGCGATTTTCTTAAGACAGAACGAAGTGTAGAGGGAACTGATATCTAAGGCTATGAGAGAAATGTAAAAAAAAATATCTTTGGCTATTCAGATATCAAATAATTACTGTATCTTGCAGTGGATTTTTTTATATACAATAAGTTCACCTTAAATTTGTGTATGTTAATTTAAAATTTCCAAAACAATCTTCCTGGGAAAGAAGTTTTAAAAACTTCCACTGTATAAAAGGATTTATTAAGTTTAATTTTTTTTCCAAATCACGGTAATAGTATATAAAATATTCTTCCTAACTGCTATGTTGTTTTTCATAAGATTTTGTCGACTTTTTTGAAAGAGAGAAGTATATAATATAAGAAGAAAAAGAAATTTTTACGAGAAAAGAAATTTTTAAAAGAAAAAGAAATTTTTTAAAAAGAAATTTTTGTGAAAGTAACTTCCTGACTTTTAAAAATTAATTTCAAGTAAGTTACTCGTAGATTTTGTTGAGCCAAAATACAATAAAATATTTAAAAACTATTCTATCTGCATAGATACATGTTTATTTTTAAAACTTAAAAAATAAGTACTGAACTCGATTTTTTGTTTCAGTTATAATAGTAATACTGATATTTGCACAAACATTCAGTCCTATATAATAAGATAAAAAAAATTTTTACTATTCTGTGCGTTAATCGATTTATTTCATTGGATAATTTTTAGCTCATGTACAGTGACACATAAAGAGAAATCCGATCTTATTCATATGAAGAAAACTGAATGAAATAACTACGGACCCGAAAGTTTGAAAACTGTACAAGATATCGAGAGAAAAACAAGGTTTTTTTTTTACTTCGTAAAAAATAATGTAAGCGAATGTTAGATGATGTTATTTTAACACAGTTGTCTCGGAATTCATCATGTTCAGACGTGACGCGAAATTACGTATGTCACAAAGATAATACTTGGTGGCATTGTATTTGAACATTCAAAGCAGGCCTAGATGAATGTGATTTATTATTCAGATTAATTTTAACATTTCACAGCTGTTTTGAAACGTAATCGCAGAGAATAATTTGACATCGCATTTATCATTCTCTCATATCGCATACAGAAAATTATCTACTCTGTTATTAAATCTCCTGTATTTTCAGTGCCTGGGGCCGAAAAATGCTTTAAAGGGGATTTTCACATTATAAATGTAAAAAATGATCCTATTCTATCCGAATCCTGTTATCTCTATACTATTTGTCTTTTCTTCAAAATCATCTCTACACTGCAAAAAAAAAATTAAATAAATAAATAAAATTGGTCGCTGTGTAAAAGCTTAAATAAGCTTTGCTAATATCAAGTAACTCATAAGATCGATGAAAAAGGTTTTTCAACAGCTTCGCATTATTAACTAAATGACTATTTTCTCAAAGATTCAATTCCATTATATAAAGGAACGTTTTTTCACTGTTATAACAAAAAATAAATTACGCTACACTGAAAAAGTTCCCAAAATTTTGCAAAATAAATTAAATTAGTAATTCTACAAGGATTTGTGGGTCTCCAAAATATTTTGGTTATTTCACACTTTGACAGTTTAAGCAAACATCAAAAGCAACCTTTGTCCTATATTATTCGAATTATTATATATATGTGTATATATATATATATATTTTAATATTTCACTACACTATAAATAGTTCAAGCAACCTTCTCAATAAATATTGACCACAGCATATATTTTAAACTGGGAATTTTTTGGAGTACATAAACACAGTCATAAATACTTCTTTTTAAATTGCATGTTTCGACCTCACTAACCTTGTTTCTAAGGAATGCCATCACAATATTCATTCGCTATCTTAATGGGAATAATATATCGTTGCAGGCTCCTTTTTTTTCTCTGTGATAACATATCCTTTCAATAGCAGCCGGATTTATCACTTCATATTTCTTAATCTCTCTTCCGTAGGGTCATGCAGACGTAACGCTTTTAAATCTTAAATTCCATTCTTCAGAATATGATCTTATAATTTGGATACTTGGACTTTTATGTGAAGCAAAATTTTGGGTAGAGCAAGTTTAAAAGTGTCCCCCTTTAGAAGCATAAGCACATATATACTTTATTGATGTCGAATACAGGTCAAATTTCGCAAAATTGGCCAAAGGGGTGTAGCTTAACCTTTTCCTCACGGGCTGGGATAGCATGTATCCCAAGAATACGGGCCCAAAATGTATATATATATATATATATATATATATATATATATATTATATATGTAATGTATGTATGTGATAATAATCACAATGGGGAAATTATTTAACGCACGGGAATTGATGGGAATGAACTTATTGGAGTGATGCAGTCGGGCGAAGTGTTCATCCAGGAAAACACTGAAGAAATTTAGGAGGGAAACACACGTATAGAGCCGTAGAAGAGATACACAAATTCTAAGGACGTGTTTTATTTATCAGAAGTCTGCAGTGACCACTTGACTTGTCCGGCATCCATGTCAGGACGAGACGTGAAAACAACAATGCTTACATCCAGAGAGTTAAGAGAAGAGCCGTCGTGTCCACCGGACTTCTGGCGTCCATGGACAGCAGATTTGACAGCAATGAGAGTTAAGCGTGAAGAGAGAGAAGTCTTCTGTTCAGGCAAATATTAAATGAGTGTTTGGCGGTATTGACACCAGAGGTCCTAAATTACTTAATTTTTAATTGGACGAATTTAGTCTCGTGAAGTTCACGTGTCCACATCGTGGTTCTCACAGGGATTACTTTATTGATAGATCATGTGCTGATCTGCGTTTTACCAAAAGGAAGAATTTAAAAACAGGACTATTTATTATATACAAATTCAACGAGTCCTTCGGGATCCGACTAGATATATATGGGGATGTTATTGAGTTCAGATATTTCAAATGCCTGCTTAATTATTTGCAGGGCCAATATCAATTATAACTTACATTATTTTTAGGTTGCAATTTGAAAAAGAGGTTGTACTTTATTAAAAAGTGAATATGCTTTAAAAGTAATTTAGGAAGACGGGTTTTCTTGTTACTTACTTACACATACACACACACACACACACACACACATATATATATATATATATATATATATACACTCATGGACAAAAAAATTAACGCACCAAGAAATAATTGCGGGATCGTAACGAAATTTGCAAAGAAGGTACATGTCGGGGAGATATGCAAATGATTAGAAATGCAGCGTGATTGCGCATTACGTATAGCCGGTAGAGGGCGTTGAACATCGTACTCTGTGGAGTATAAAACAGGTACCCAAAGCTTGTTTGAGTGTGCTGAATCATTTACAAAGGACGAGCTGAGATAGACATGCCATTACACCGTGTTAGAAGACAATATAAGCAGTTGTCGCAGTTTGAGAGGGGGAGAATCGTCGGGATGATGGAAGCAGTGTTGTGAGCTAGGCGAGTAGCTCGTCAGTTAGGCCGCTCTGATTGTGTTGTGCGGAGGTGTTGGGACCAGTGGACCCGAGAGATGTCATGTACACGAAGACCAGGCTCAGGACGCCCTCGACAGACCAGTCGTCGAGAAGACCGCCACATCGTAAGAAATGCACGCGTACAGCCAACTGCTTCATCGGCCGCCATCCAGGCACAGGTAGCACCTTCACTAGGGGCCTCTGTGTCTTCTCGAACCATACGAAGGCGCCTGGCTGAAGGACAGTTGGTATCGCGGCGCCCATTACGTGTGCTGCCCTTGACGCCCACCCATCGACGCCTCCGTTTGGAGTTTTGCCGCTGGAAACTGGACTGCAGCGGAATGGAACCAGTTCGTCTTTAACGACGAATCCAGATTCAATCTCGGCAGTGATGACAATCGTGTTCGTGTGTGGAGAGCCCGTGGTGAACGCTTCAATCCTGCCTTTGCTGTACAGCGACACATCGCTCCCACAGCTGGTGTGATGGTATGGGGTGCACGGTCACCCCTAGTATTGTTCCGTGGCACCATGACAGCCCAGCGGTATGTTCATGAAATCCTGCAACCACATGTGTTGCCACTCATGCAACGGCTCCCAGGAGCCATTTTTCAACAAGACAATGCTCGGCCTCATACGGCAAGAGTGTCACAAGACTGTCTCCGCACTGTTACTACCCTTCCTTTGCCTGCCCGATCCCCAGATTTGTCTCCAATCGAGCATATCTGGGATCATTTGGGACGACGAGTTGGGCATCCTACGAGTTTGAATGAACTAGAGGCAAGGTTACAGCAAATATGGAACTAAATGTCTCAAGACATCATACAGAACTTGTATGAATCAATGCCCGATCGTATCGCATCGTGCATTCGCGCTAGAGGGGGGTCCAATGGAGTATTAATTCCTCCGTTCTTTTGCCTTTTTCTCTGAAATAAATTATCCTTTTTCTTTGATTTTCTTATCATTTACTTATATCAAAGTAGTCATTACGTATGTAAAATTTCGTTTCATTTTGACGATTCCTTCTTGGTGCGCTAATTTTTTTGTCCATGAGTGTATATACATAGTACGATCCAAAAGTCCCTTCCAAGTCCTACTGTTTGCCTCATCGTGGCTCGAGAGTGACCCTGGGCGGAATGGGCGAAGTACGTTGGGAGTTTACTGTAGTAACCAAATTACCCCCTATTAAGTTTAAGGTAATGATTACACAAGTTATGAAGTTACATAATGAGCACTTAAAAAAAACAACTAGTGTGATTAAAGTAGATCGCGTTGTGGTCCAAAGGACAACCCAAGTTCAGTCATGTTCTGATACGTGTGAGGGAGAAACAAATAATTGACAGACACAAATGACAGGTAAAAAAATAATACATTTATTCATTATTAGGAGTATGAGAAGTTATTTTAAACAAAACGATCACAACATTTTAAGTATCCCCCAAACATTATATATATATGTAACTTTTAAATTTAAGCCTCAACGGCTAACAAAAAAAAAACGTGAGTAAGCATTGTGACCTACATAAAAATCATATCACTTCTAGATTAGCTTAAATTAAAATAGTTAAAACATCAAGTTTCATCTCATTGATTAGAATGGATCCACAATGATAAAAATTTGGCAAAGATCTCACCGACTCGATGACACAAATATAGATGACGGATGCTGAGCGTCGCGTTCTGAAGGCTGGCTATCTCAGACTCCCGGTGACACAAATCTAGATGATGGTTGCTGAGCGTCGCGTTCTGACGGCTGGCTATCTCAGACTCCCGGTGACACAATCTAGATGACGGATGCTGAGCGTCGCGTTCTGAAGGCTGGCTATCTCAGACTCCCGGTGATACAAAAGATGTCGGTTGCTGAGCGTCGCGTTCTGAAGGAGGGCTATCACAGACTAAATGACGGTTGCTTATGACGATGGAAACTGCATAACGCAGTCATGTTTTAGTAGGCCTGGACGCCGGGGACCAAAACCCCTTCTTAACAGATCAAATCTTCCTCCAACGGCCCTCGGTCACTCCTCTCCCGTAAAAACCCCGCGCACCCCCCTATAAGGGTGGGAAGTTTCACTCCAAAAAAACTCCGCGTACCCTCAACAACAGCGCCTTTCCGTAAAAAGTTCCTTCCAAAATGGCGGGAAAAACACCCACGCCCGCGCAGTGATACAGGATGACCCAGGAACAGGTGTCCAGCGAACACCCCCCTCTTCGCTGACCCCGGCCGGGTCAGGGAGCTGGGCTAAAAATAGATCGCAAAAACGAACAGAATTGCTTAAAAAGTAGCCAAAATTGGGGAGATTCGTGATTGAAGCTGAGTCGGTGAGAAATTTACCAGAAATTGCCGACAATACATTAAAACGGCAAATTACTGCTGGATTTTACCACGTTAATGATTACAAAGTAAAAACATAGGATATTCTAATATTACAATAGGCCGTTATACAAATTTAAAACAAAATAGTGAATTAAATAATAGATAAAATACACTTATTCACTTAAAGAAAACCTGGATTTTGCACATCATACCCGTGACGAAGGATACCGCAGCGAGAGAAAAAAAAACATAGCACCCCAAAAGCTTATTAGTACAAGGCGCTTATGATACACAAATGAACTTCTTAATCATTAACGAATTAAAATTACATCATTGCGAGAAATTTAATTAAATTCAGGCTGACCCGAAATTAAAGTTTAACAGAGTTTGACAGAACACTAACGCTAAGATATAAAGAGATACAGGAAATTAACAATAGCAAGATAGTTAATAAAATTAGCTTCTATCTGCCATAATTAAATCTATTTAATTACTTTACACATTTAATGATAAAAAAGAACAAGCAAAAAAAAAAAAAGAAGAAGAAAAAGTTTAAAACAAGTTAATACCAAATTCAGACTTATGGGTTTAAAGTTATCACAGCCCAGGGTTTCCGAGCAAGTTAAATACTTAGATTAAGACTTAAGTTTGAAGTAAACCAAAGTTAATTTTTATTTTTTATTATTTTATTTTAAAGAATATTCATCTCAACTTAATGTTGATGATGAGTAAGCAACTACCAACTAATTAAAGAGATAAAACTAAAACTTACTAGCCTTGATTTGTAATTAATTAGCTAATTAATAAAGAGCACCACCACAAATATCCTCCGTCCCATTGAAAAAATTTTTATGCAATAAAAATTTTTACACACATGTTGAAACCAAAAAAAGTGACAAACCATCTTAAAACAAAACACACTATTTCAGAATATAAATGGTATGTGATAAAACAAAATCTTAACAACTGGTCAAACACTTAAGGTGTAGGTAAAAGTTTCAAAATATAAGCAATGTATAAAAGACAAGACATCATAACAATGATTTTTCTAATCATCTACTCCTCCGAGTCTCAAGCAGGGAACAAAAAATCCCCAGGACACCCACACAAGGACCCCTCCAAAAAACACAATCTCCAATTTGAGATTAAAAGTTGAATAATAAAAGGTTGATCAATAAAAGGTTCGAGGTATGTTCAACGACAAAATATACACATAAAAAGGGGAAAATTAAAATAGCTTATCAGGGAAACCTGTCACACTACACCTAACACAAAAAAATTCTTTATATCCACCTAACAATGAACGGTAAAAAAAAGCTAACTACACAGATTCATCAACCCAAAATTGTACGAGACAAAAGCCCAAATAAGGAGTCTTCACAACCCATGCCTGGATTTCCACCAGATGACACACAAGTAAAAAAGTAAAATAATAAAATAGAAGAATACCTACGATCCTGCCTCACAGTCAGTAAACACAAATAGAAACAAATTCATGAGGTAAGCCACACAAAAAAAATTCACAATCCTCACAAGGTAACACAAGCCCTCAATATTATCAAAACAACCAATTTGTGACCCAAGCTGAGCATCTGTAAATAGTAAAAGCAGAATATGTTTACATCTCATGGAATGACAAGATTTGACCAATAATGTTTAGCGTGATATTATATCAACCACATAATAACTGTTTCAAGTTAAACAGTGTAAAATATTTTAAATTATGATTAAAATATAACAACATTGCACAATAAAATTTGGGATATATAAGGGAATACGAATAAAAATGAGTAGAATATCATAGATAATAACACATAACATAAAAATAGACATATATATAATAATAAAAATCGCAATCATGCGCTGAAAGGAATAGAATATATAAAAAATAAAATATATACACAGTGAGGACTTAATCGGTGGGGGGTATGCATACCATGACATAATTAAGGAAGAGTAGTTCACCTTAAGATTTATGCCAGCATAGGGATAAGTAATTGAAAACAAAAATGCATTATAAGGACATTTACGCTGGGATTACTACCAAGAACTCAAGGCGAACTGTCAAATTGAAAGTAGGGAATCTCACCCTCTGAATACCCTGACCAGCAATACTTGCAAACAAAACATCTGTCCAACAAATACTCATGAGCAAAGGAATACAGAGATGTGAGAGAGCACCTAAGGACAGGAATGAGCTGCAGACACAAACCGTCAACGATCAATAACTGACTAGTTCCACAACTGAGGCACATGGCCAAATGCTTACAAAATTTTTGACAAAATAAGTAAGGGAGTCACTATGCTAGCATTAGGGAAATCAACACTCTTCGGAGACACAATTCGGTGTAGAAAAAAAAAACAGAGGGAAAAGCCTCTGGAGTTTAATAACAACAAGCAATAAAAAAAATTTTTTTTTTTTTTTTTTTTTTTTTTTTTTGATACACAAAATTTTAAATTTAAACAAAATTTGATTAAGCTGAGCAAACCCACAGCCCAATGATAAAATACAGAAGAACATGACAACACTCGACAAACTAAATAATACCTAATAACACATGAATACCCTTAGGTATTAAAATTGCAACAGCACATGAAATAAAATAACACTTGAATTCTTTGGTCACGGGTTATACGATATATATACTCCAGAGATGTAAACCTAAGATGCCCAATGATACCCACAGGCAACAAAATGCCCCAAAATAAAAGAAAATAATGACTGTGAGATAGGTATGAGGCCAAAAAAAAATGTGAGCAAAACAAAGGTAAATAAATGAATGATCCCCTACATGCACTAGAGCCTAGGGTTTAGTGCTCTTAACCACAAAACCATATTGATCTCTGGGCCTTAAAAAATACCCATGGGTAGTACTGGACAAGGGAATGAGCTGAGTACCTGAAGTACTGGGAGTTACATTACAACTATCCATATAATCATCAGACATATTATCCAAGAAGGAAAGCGGTGATACAGAGGTATCCCTAAAAACATCATTCTGGACATCTGATGGCCCTGGAGAATTAGTAGCAACAGCAGTATCTGGTTGAACTGGCGTAAGCACAGGGGGGAGGGTGAAATTGCAATCATCAGAAAACCAAGATAAATCCATAGGTAAGCCAAAGGGTTTGAAATTTACTTCAGTGGACTCTGAGTTTAAATTAACAAGATTAGGAGAAGGATCTTGTAGAGAAATATTAACAGGAATGGATGGCTGATTTTCAACATTTGGAAAAAGCTCCCTGTCGACAACTTTAATTAAGCGGTTGATGTGGACTTTTTGTACATTACTGGGTTTAGCAATTTCTGAGATTACAAATAGGACGGGGGAGGACTTTTTTAACACACGAAAAGGACCCTTGTTAAGTTTACACAGCTTTTTGCTAAGATGAGGTTTAATAGCAGGGACATGGAGAAAAACAGTGTCACCTACTTGAATTGTTTTAGAAAATGGCTTGGAAAGTGACTGTTGAGTCTGGTTTTTAGCAGCCTTCGTTAAATTTTGGCTAACAACTTCAAATGACTTTTGGAGTCTTACAGTTACATCATGAGCAAGAGTACGGGTATCAGAGTAAGAGCGAAATTTACTATTAAAAATCAAATCATAGGGTAAGCTTAAATCCCTACCATAGGTTAAGTAAGCAGGGGTTTCCTGAATGGTTCTGTGGAAAGCAGTACGATGAGCCAAAAGTGCAAAGGGTATGTGTTCACACCAATCAACCTGATTTTCTGCTACCAAGTGGCTAAGCGAGTCAATTAAAGTCTTGTTCAGTCGTTCACATATCCCGTTCCCCATCGGATGATAACTAACCGTGTTACGTTTAGATATTCCCAATACGTCATAAACCTGATTCATCGCTTCAGATAAGAAATTTGAGCCTTTATCAGAGTACAACATTTCCATGAGACCATGGCGGGAAATAAAGTCCACCAAAACTGAAGCAATAGTGTTACTTTGTATGTTAGGGACAGGGTAAGCCTCAGGGTATCGAGTGAAATAATCAGTAATTACAATAATGAACTTATTTCCTTTATTGGAAGTAATTAAGGGACCCACGGCATCAAAAGAGCATTTTTGAAAAGGCCTGGATGGAACAGGAATTTGTTGAAGAGGAGCCATCTGATTCTTACATAAACCTCTACGTGCAATACATGAATGACATGACTTAACATAATTTTTGACAATACGATACAGACCAACCCAATAAAAATTTTCTTTAACCCTGTGCAATGTTCGAGAAAGGCCAGGATGGGCAACCGTGTGGTTGTCATGACATAATTTTAAAACTTCAGATATTAAGGAATGAGGAACAACTAGCTTAGGACTATCATTATGAAGAGATTGAATACGTGTTTTACACACAAGTAGACCATTAAACATAAAATATATAGGAGAAGTGGGTGGGAATTTAGAATTAGAGTTTAGCATATTAACAATTTTCTTACAGTGATGGTCTGACTTCTGTTGAAGAATTAAATCATCAGTTGAATACGAATTTAAATTAAATGTTAAGGGTTGCACTTCAAGAGTGTTGACATTTCTGGACAAGTAGTCTGCGACCAAGTTTTGCTTACCAGGCTTATGTACAATAGTATATGAATATTGTTGCAGGGCAATAATCCAACGAGCTATTCTGGAAGTAGGGTCTTTTAATTTGAACAATTGGGAAAGGGATCTCTGATCACAGAATAAAATGAAGTGTTGACCATATAAATATTGCTTGAAATGATTAATGGCAAAAACAATGGCAAGGGCCTCCTTCTCGACAGTGGAATAATTACACTCAGCAGGATTTAATTTTCGGGAAGCATAAGAAACAGGCTGGGAAACACCAGAAGGTCCCTCTTGCATTAAAACTGCACCCAAGGCATAATTACTAGCATCAGTATTTAAGGTGAAGGGCTTATTAAAATCGGGTAAAAGTAAAAATGGCTCCTTAATGATGTAATCCTTAAGAGTTTCAAAAGCTTCCTGATGTTCAGATTGCCAATTAAATTTTACTTTATCCTTAGTTAAATTAGTGAGGGGTAGGGCAGTCTTAGAATAATTTGGAATAAATTTTCTATAAAACCCTGTTAATCCTAGAAAGGACCTGATTCCCTTTTTTGAATTTGGGGGAGCGGCATCTTTAATAGCACTGATATTTTTAGGGTCTGGTAGGACTCTACCTTCCGTTATCCTATGACCTAAGAAAGTAATCTCCTTACTAATTAATTTACACTTCTTTGGCTTAAGCTTGAGGTTAGCCTCCTGTAGTCTCTTAAAGACAATTTCTAACCTCTCGAGATGTTCTTCGAAGGTGGATGAGGCTACAATGATGTCATCAATGTACACAAAAATTGATAAGTCTGATAAACCCGCCAAAACAAGTGACATCAGCCTCTGAAAGGAACTACTGGCATTACGGAGACCAAAAGGAAGACGGTTAAACTGATAGAGATTATCTTCAGTGGCAATAGCTGTGAGATGAGCATCATCAGGATGCATCAACATCTGGTGAAAACCTGAGGTCAGGTCAAGAGTTGAAAAAATTTTAGCCTCACCAAGTTTGTCTATCATTTCACTCATCTGAGGTAAAGGGAAGTTATCGGGGATTGTTTTTGCATTAATCTTCCTTAAATCTGCTACCAAGCGGAACGACGAATCTGCCTTCTTCACCAACAGGACAGGAGCAGCATAACTAGAAGTCGAGGGAACAATTATACCCGCCTCTAGGAGTGTATTAATCTGGGACCTCATTTCCGACTTTAAACTAAACGGTACTCTATAGGGCTTTGAACGAACAGGGATATAATCAGTTAAATTAATGCGATGCTTAATAATGTCACACGAGCCAAGATCTTTAAGAGATTTAGCAAAAACAGTCTGATATTTCTTAATTAATTTAGCAGTTAATTCTCTCTCATTACTCTCTAAGTG
Source organism: Dolomedes plantarius (assembly GCA_907164885.2). Lineage (NCBI taxonomy): Eukaryota > Metazoa > Arthropoda > Arachnida > Araneae > Dolomedidae > Dolomedes > Dolomedes plantarius. The sequence goes on from OU015492.1 coordinate 142,739,857, forward strand.
TGACAAATCAAGTTCTCCTCCAAATGAATCGAAGTCAACTATCTCATCCTCAAAGCTAAGGGTATTGACCGAGCAATCATTAGAATCAAGTTGCATAGGTGAGACAATAGCTAATTTTATCTTTTTGTTTAAGGTAATATTTTTATTAGACACATTAATAATTTGGACTAAACAAGATAAATCATCACTCACAACGGAAGCTGATCTTGCAACAACAAAGGTATCAAAATTCAACTTACTATTTGGTTCAACCAGAACAAGGTCACCAGGTTTAAATTTAGAAGAATCAGGCAGTTTAATACTCACTCTGGTCTCAGAGTTAGATTGTAGCTTTAATTTTGTAGGTAGAAAGCCAAAAATAGAACTACACTCATGGGAAATTGAACTATCCGAAGTATTTAAGTTAATGTTTACATCAGTATTATTTGAATTTAGATTATTATTAGAGTTTAGAGGCAACAAATTTGGATTCCAAGATATGGAGATATCTGGATTAGACAACACAGAATCACCACAGTGTATTTTAAAGTTAAACAGTTGAAGGAAGTCCAATCCTAAAATTAAATCAAAGTTTTGAGACAGTGGGAATTCCGAAATTAAAAAGTTAGAAGTGAATTCATGATTTGCTATGTTTAGGTGACATGTCACAACTTCTGTGACCCTAATATCAACGCCAGTAATGGCCTTCAATACAACATGAGGAGAAGGTTTAACATGACAAACAGAATAATTTACAAAATTTTTAGAGATTACACTTATCGAAGCTCCAGAATCAACTAAACCACGAAGCTGCCTGCCCTCAACAAACACAGGAATGATGGGCAAGTTAAACATATATTGAGGTACAAACACAGGATCCGGCATGGGCTGTGAGGAAACTAGTGGATCACAAACACTGTCTCCACCCTCTAAGGGTTTAAAGACCCCTGATTACCTGCGCCATTACTGTCCTGAGAGTTCGAATTTACATGGGGAATATTTTGCATGTCACGCTTCTTCTTAAAACACTCGCGGGAGGAGTGGCCAAGTCTGTGGCAATAAAAACAAGTAATATTTCTTTGGGAGGCTCTCCTGTCGTTAACCGGGGCTCTAACATTTGACATACTGTCAACCCTGACAGTCAAAACTTCTAATTTTTCTGTTAACGACATTAAAGACTTGGTGAAAGTCTCTGTCGTGTCCTTAATGAGTTTAGTTAGGTCCCCTAGATTCTGCCTTTCCACGGAAGCTGAATTGGCTGACTGGGCTTCCATAAAAGGATTGAAAGTACCAGGTCCAACCATTGCATTGACATGGGGGGCAGTAACATTTAACGCTTGTTCTACTCTAGAAGCTAACAAGGTGGCTTCTTCTAAGGTTTGTGGGTTGGTAATTATGATTTGGTGTTTTATTTGGGGCCTAAGGCCTGTTACAAATTGAGACAAAAGAAGCGACTTTTTAAAATCCTGAGTAACCTGACCAGAAGTGATGACTCCGGTCAGGGCACTCGACACCACGCCTTGCAGCCGGATAGCGAAATCTGCTACAGTTTCATTTGGGATTTGAATGCAATAATTTATAGCAGTCATGGCCTCAGCCAAAGACCTGCTCTGCGTGAATTGCTTAAGGAAGTGGCTCTTTAACTCCTCTATAGTAGTTATGTTAAGTTCCTTGAGGGACGACTCATAAAAGGTTTTAGCAGGCCCCGCTAATTTGAGTAACACAATAGCGACCTTTTGGTTCTCTGACCAATTAGCTAACGAGGCCACCTGGCCAAAATATTGAAAAAAATCTACCGCGTTACTTCCAACCAATGTGGGTACGGTAGAAAAAAATTGCAGATTGGGGACAGGTGAAGGACCTGACACAGCCTGGGATTCTTTGTCTTGAGACCCGGGGAAAGACATGATTAAAACAAAATTTGGTCACCCCTAGCACACATAAAACCAATTACCATGAGAAGTAAAAATAAACAAAAACATGTATATATAAGTTGCCAATATTTGCTTCATTTCTCACACATAAACATGACTGTTACCGCAAGGCACCATTTGTAGTAACCAAATTACCCCCTATTAAGTTTAAGGTAATGATTACACAAGTTATGAAGTTACATAATGAGCACTTAAAAAAAACAACTAGTGTGATTAAAGTAGATCGCGTTGTGGTCCAAAGGACAACCCAAGTTCAGTCATGTTCTGATACGTGTGAGGGAGAAACAAATAATTGACAGACACAAATGACAGGTAAAAAAATAATACATTTATTCATTATTAGGAGTATGAGAAGTTATTTTAAACAAAACGATCACAACATTTTAAGTATCCCCCAAACATTATATATATATGTAACTTTTAAATTTAAGCCTCAACGGCTAACAAAAAAAAAAACGTGAGTAAGCATTGTGACCTACATAAAAATCATATCACTTCTAGATTAGCTTAAATTAAAATAGTTAAAACATCAAGTTTCATCTCATTGATTAGAATGGATCCACAATGATAAAAATTTGGCAAAGATCTCACCGACTCGATGACACAAATATAGATGACGGATGCTGAGCGTCGCGTTCTGAAGGCTGGCTATCTCAGACTCCCGGTGACACAAATCTAGATGATGGTTGCTGAGCGTCGCGTTCTGACGGCTGGCTATCTCAGACTCCCGGTGACACAATCTAGATGACGGATGCTGAGCGTCGCGTTCTGAAGGCTGGCTATCTCAGACTCCCGGTGATACAAAAGATGTCGGTTGCTGAGCGTCGCGTTCTGAAGGAGGGCTATCACAGACTAAATGACGGTTGCTTATGACGATGGAAACTGCATAACGCAGTCATGTTTTAGTAGGCCTGGACGCCGGGGACCAAAACCCCTTCTTAACAGATCAAATCTTCCTCCAACGGCCCTCGGTCACTCCTCTCCCGTAAAAACCCCGCGCACCCCCCTATAAGGGTGGGAAGTTTCACTCCAAAAAAACTCCGCGTACCCTCAACAACAGCGCCTTTCCGTAAAAAGTTCCTTCCAAAATGGCGGGAAAAACACCCACGCCCGCGCAGTGATACAGGATGACCCAGGAACAGGTGTCCAGCGAACACCCCCCTCTTCGCTGACCCCGGCCGGGTCAGGGAGCTGGGCTAAAAATAGATCGCAAAAACGAACAGAATTGCTTAAAAAGTAGCCAAAATTGGGGAGATTCGTGATTGAAGCTGAGACGGTGAGAAATTTACCAGAAATTGCCGACAATACATTAAAACGGCAAATTACTGCTGGATTTTACCACGTTAATGATTACAAAGTAAAAACATAGGATATTCTAATATTACAATAGGCCGTTATACAAATTTAAAACAAAATAGTGAATTAAATAATAGATAAAATACACTTATTCACTTAAAGAAAACCTGGATTTTGCACATCATACCCGTGACGAAGGATACCGCAGCGAGAGAAAAAAAACATAGCACCCCAAAAGCTTATTAGTACAAGGCGCTTATGATACACAAATGAACTTCTTAATCATTAACGAATTAAAATTACATCATTGCGAGAAATTTAATTAAATTCAGGCTGACCCGAAATTAAAGTTTAACAGAGTTTGACAGAACACTAACGCTAAGATATAAAGAGATACAGGAAATTAACAATAGCAAGATAGTTAATAAAATTAGCTTCTATCTGCCATAATTAAATCTATTTAATTACTTTACACATTTAATGATAAAAAAGAACAAGCAAAAAAAAAAAAGGAAGAAGAAAAAGTTTAAAACAAGTTAATACCAAATTCAGACTTATGGGTTTAAAGTTATCACAGCCCAGGGTTTCCGAGCAAGTTAAATACTTAGATTAAGACTTAAGTTTGAAGTAAACCAAAGTTAATTTTTATTTTTTATTATTTTATTTTAAAGAATATTCATCTCAACTTAATGTTGATGATGAGTAAGCAACTACCAACTAATTAAAGAGATAAAACTAAAACTTACTAGCCTTGATTTGTAATTAATTAGCTAATTAATAAAGAGCACCACCACATTACTCCTGGTAGGGCCACCCAAGGCGTGAAGACCATTCCATTATGCCCAGCTAAATATCAGTAGGTGAAGGAGCCAAGACAGATTTCTACCTCCTGGTGCTCCTGTCCTTGGACTATCAGAAGCTGCACATTCCCTCGCCACATGACTTCGTTGACTTTTGATATGGATGCTGCATCGTCCGTCGCGCAGAGTAATCAGGGACGCGGTCGAAGTTTAGGCAGAGGGCCTCGACCGATAAGTATAAGACAGTCTCCACAAGTTTCTAAAACCTTGAAAATATTACAGTGTAATATAAACGGTTTGTCTACCCCGGCGACGAGAACTAAACTGGACCAACTATTAGAAATTGCAACTAACAGAGACATCCAGGTGGTTGCTGTACAGGAAGCAAAGCTAAAGAAAACTTCAGTTCTTAAGATCAAGGGTTTCGATATTTATAGAACTGATAGAACAACCAAGGGTGGAGGAGGCTTAGCCTTTTTCATCAGGAATGTTAAATATCAAAGTATTGACACTTCAATTGTCCAATCTTCGGATCTTGAAATCCAAGGCATTAAAATTCTTTGGAGAGGTAAACCCTTTCATATCTTTAACGTTTACCATCCCCCCAACTCTAAACAACTTCCAACCAATTTGGCAAACTTTTTGGACAAAAACTCCATCGTTCTGGGTGATCTTAACGCTAAACATTCAGCCTGGGGATGTACTTGTAATAACACAAGAGGCGAGGATATTCTTCAATTGATGGATGACAATAATTTTCTCATCCTAAATGATGGTACCCCCACTCACAACTCTTTTAGCTACAATCTTCTGAAGCTTTGGATATTACGATTACCAGTGCTGAAGTTTTTCCTCAATGCACTTGGTCTGTACTAGATAGTATTGGTAGCGACCACTTGCCAACTCTCATCGAATTTAAGAAAAGACAACGAGTTTCCTTTGCCAAGGAGAAATTTTGGAACTTCAAAAAAGCTAATTGGGCCTCATTTAGGGAGTCCATCGATTGCAGTCTGGACCTGGCACCTTTGACTGAAGATCTTAATGTTAATTGGATGAAATTCAAGCAAATCGTCCTCAACAACGCTAAATTAAATATTCCTAGAGGTAATGTAAAACGCTATATCTCTTTGTATTCACATAACTCTCCTACCATTAAACCCCTCCTCGAAAAGAGAAAACTCTTGTTTGATACACTAAGTGAAAGGGGGAACAGTGCAAGAACTGAGATAAATCAAATTAATGCCGAAATAAAGTTGAATTATGCCCACCAGAAAAGATCAATGTGGATGGAAATGTGCAGAAATTAGATGCAACGACATCAAATTCAAAACTTTGGAGAATTATTAAAGGCATTAACAAAGAGCAAGAGCAGTATGACGAATGTAACTCCGTGAAAGACACAAATGGACAGGCCTACCCTGATGACAAATCAACAGCTGATGGTTTAGCTGCCCATTACCAAATGATTAGTAGGCTTGATTTCACAAGAGATAATCGACCGACTTTGATTAAAGCTAGAAATATCATTCATGGCTGTCGCACTTCTGATAGTGGTGACTCGATTTTGACCAAACCCTTCTCTCAACAGGAATTTCTCCGTGCAATGGCATTCCTGGATCTGAGTAAAACTCCTGGCCCTGATGGCCTTCATGGACAAATGCTTGAAAATCTTGGTCAGCAAGGGAAAAACAGAATTCTTGACATATTCAACTAATCTTGGATTAAAGGTCGACTGCCCACCGAATGGAAAAGAGCCATCATCATGCCTATCAAAAAACCTGTCAAGAAGACTTGTTCTCCTGAAGATTTTCGACCTATTGCTCTGATGAACATGCCTTGCAAAATCATGGAGAAAATGATCTTAATAAGAGTACAATATTACCTGGATAAAAACAATCTACTGCCCAGTGAGCAATACGGCTTTAGAAAGGGACACAGCACTACAGACCAAATTTTATACTTCTACCAATCCATTAGGGATGCCCAGAATCTCAAACCCCCTCACCACTCCGTGGCCGCTTTTCTAGACCTCACGAAGGCCTTCGATAGAGTTGGGAAAGATAAACTGATTATCAAACTTCATGATTATTTCAAAATCTGTGTCAATGCTTTAATATGGATCTCAGACTTTCTACAACACAGATCTATTAAGGTGAAGAATAACAAGTCTCTTTCGGGACCATTTAAGCTCAGCCAGGGTGTTCCTCAGGGTTCAGTGCTTAGCCCTACACTTTTCACCATGTTTATATCTGGTATTGAAAAACTGACTTCTACCAGAATTAGGGCGGGATTGTTTGCAGACGACATTGTACTCTGGAGCTCGGGAAACAATATTAATGATATTGAATCGCGACTTAATACTTCTCTTGTAGCTGTAAACAACTTTGCCAAGGAACACAAAATCAGTTTTAATCCTCGCAAATCAATTGCCACCTTCTTCACAACCAATAGGCGTTTATATAATTATCAACCACAACTGCAGCTGGATGGCCAGAATCTCACTTACGAGAAACATCCCAAATATCTGGGATTCATCCTGGACCAAGAGTGCACTAGTAACAAACATATCGAACACATTGTATTGAAAAGTAGAAAACGTCTTAACATTCTTAAATATATTGCGGGTAGAGACTGGGGAGCCGCCGCAATAACCCTTAGAATAACATATATGGCTTTCATTAGGTCTATACTTGAGCATGGTTTCCCAGTTTATTGTTGCGAATCCAAAACTAACCTTATGAAGTTAGAACAAGTTCAATTGAGTGCTTCCCGGATTATCAATGGTTTGAGACATAGCTGTCCTTCTGAAATCGTTGTTTATGAGGCTGACTTGCAGCCGTTCCATACTAGAAGACAAGCTGGTTTTGTTAAATACTATAATAAACTCTCTAGTTATGACCTCTGCAACAAAACCTCCACGTGTCTTAACAGTTGGAGTAATCATCAAAGATTAAAGAGGAACAGCCCTTTCAGTCAGGCCGCCTCTCTTCAACTACCTAATTATAATGTTGAACCCAACTCACTACAATGCTGCTTGAAGGGACAGAGGGACTCCCCAGTTGCAGGGATTCCCCAGGGTTCACTTTCACTTTAACTTAAGCTCTCCTGTTAACAAGAAAGACTACATCCCAGAACATCTTAGATAATTGACCTCGGAAAACCTATGTCACATTCCTAACAATGCCAATAAAATATTTACTGACGGTAGTAAAATTGACAACCTAGCAGGTAGTGGCATTTATATCGAAACCCCTCATGCCAACATGACTCTTTCTCATCGTAATCCAAATTACTGCTCTGTCTTCAGAAGTGAAGTGATTGCAATAGACCTGGGACTAGAAGCTATTCTCTCTGAAGATGATTATGGTGACCTATGGATCTTGTCTGATAGCCGTAGTTCTCTCCACCATTTTAGTAATTGGCTTCTTGTAGGCGACAAGATCAGCACCTCTATCCTGCTTAAACTAAAGCTCATTTCACTTAATCATGACGTTCATTTGCAATGGATACCTTCACACGTGAATATCCACGGGAATGAAATGGCCGATAATCTTGCTAAGGAGGGTTGCAGGATCTCAACAACTCCCTCTTCCGCACTTACTTTTCTGGAGCTATACTCCCGAGAAAAAGCAAAAATCTCGGAGGAGTGGAAAACACCCCCCACCCTTAATTGGTACATGGGCTCAAAACCGGGTTTGTCCCTTGACCTCCCGTGTGACAGACATACCCGGACTGTACTCTCAAGACTCGTCAGCGGTCACATCAAGGGCCTCACTTTCAACGAGGGCAGGAAGACCTTCGCCATGTGCACCAAATGCCAAAATCATCAGGCCTCTCCTGAGAACCTTTTAGAATGCATGGGACTCTCTAGGGAGGATCTCTATAACAATCCTCTTCTAGTCTTCGACTTCCTAGCAGTCAACGAACTCGTGGATCTTGTCTGACTCCGTCAGACTAGGAGGATAAGCAACAACAACAACACGATCCAAAAGTTCGGGGAATTGGCGTAAAAGTCCTAAACTGAAAAAGTTTATATTGCCGATGCACAACCACATTCAAAGTAATCAGCTTGGGCGACGATACACTTTTGCTAGCGCTCGTATACCTTCTGGAAGCACTGCTGGAAGCCATTTTTTGAAACCTCCCGTAAGGCCTCCTGCGATGATGCTCTCACCTCATCTGTTGACACAAAACGGCGTCCCTTCAAAATGATTTTCCTTGATGGAAACAAATAAAAATCATACGGGGCTAAGTCCGGTGAATAGGCAGGGTGTGGAAGCACATTCATTTGAGTTTTGGCGAGAAAGGGTGTGACAAGTTGGGACCGATGTGCAGGTGCGTTGACATGCAGAATGTACCAGTCTCCCCTTAGCCATCGTCGTGATCTGCAGCAGTTTACGATGAATAAATTACCTCAAACGACGTAAATTGTCTACATAAGGTTCCTTGTTTACAGTTCTGCCTTTGGAAATAAATTCTGAATGACAATTCCTTGAGAATCAAAATAAATACCTCTATCATGACTTTCCCTTTGTGGCGTCACGACAAGGCTAAAACTCTGAGGCATTTTGAATATTTTTCACAACTATTGATCCATACCAAGAAAGCAAAGACAGAGTCCTAATTAAAAAGCGAAGGCCAATTTTTAAAACAAAAACTCAACTATTTACTAACAAAAAAAATCAAACAAAATTAACCATTAGACACTTTCAGACATATTCACTTAAATTTACGTGCAGCTTCACATTGCGTGCTCCAGGGCCCATTCCCGGCCCAAAAACACAGGAGCCTACATAATATCACGTCTACACTGCGCGGAATCTATGAAGCGTCACTCCCTCAGAGAGGAGGGTCGGCAATCGTTGGTGACAGTTTCTTCGTAACGCCGAACTTTATTACATTGCAGAAACGTTAGGATGACAGCTTTACTGGCTCCATCTGTGGGAAAACGTTTTTTAATCCCCCCACGTGTTCAAAGCCGGTGGAAACTCGCAAAACTTTTCCCCGATAGAATGCAGCTGTGTTTCAAGCACTTGTGGGGTCTTGGGAAAAAATATGACCACACATCCAGTACGCTACAGCTCCTCCACGCACTAGGAAACTTTTTCTTCGCAGAAGAAAAAGTTAGTCCGTCGACCACACCTACACCACAAATAGCACAGTTTGTGCACCGGCAAAAAGCACAGTTTATGCACCGGCATACAGAGGAGTTGAAACAAAAACACATAGCCAGCACCACCTTTAACACTCAAGTTGCAACCAAAATTAAACAAAGCACATAACCAAAATTTTGAAAATTTAATAACCTATTAAATTCGCGTTCAGTGCATTTATTTTGTACGGGATGTCATCCTCAATAACAACACTTAAATTCCATAAATCAATATTCATTCACTGATAAGAACAAAAATAATGCTAACAAACACTTAAATACACATACCAAAATACAGCAATCATATACCTTTCTCTTGCATGAAAAAAAATCAATTTAATAACACATACAAGCAATATAAGGTAAATCAACCTCCTGTGTATTAATCTGAATTTTCAACATGGGCTATCCACTTACTAATAATTAAAAATTACAAAAACATGATGTCCATATGAACCACAGGTGGATGCATAGTGCAACTCATTCCAGGCTTACAACCCGAAACGAAATACAAGTCAATCAAATCCTCTCCCGACCGATCTACCTTTGCACTTCCTCAACTCTTTGCACTTCCTCATCACCTATCCTGACGCAAGATGTTCAGTTCCTAACCCGAAATAAAAAACTGGAACTCTCAGGACTGGATAATTTGGCCCTTGCAGATAACCCTGATCTCTTAATCGAAATTCCAGCTTCTGAAACGACCACAGAATTTGCCATCTCTACATCTATCTCTATCTTCTCTCCCAAATTCTTTTCCAAATTTAACACCCTTTTACTCTCATGTTCTCCATCTTCTCTCATATCCTTTAGTCCCCTTTCGATTCCGAAATTTCCTAACTCTCCCGTGATCACTAACAATTCTTCTAAGTCTTCGTTCTTATCTTTCAAACGCGAGTCGGGTTCATCGGGTTCATCGACCTCCTGCCCTAACAGTAAACTTTCCTTCCTTTCCCCTCAACTCTGCTGGCCTTTCTCAGATACCCCCCGAAAGTTTTCAGGACACAGCAAGGTTACTCCCTCATTTTCCTCTATCGTAATTTTTCCCGACTCAACTAGACTTTCCCCTTTCGCCTCCACACAAATTCGCGGAGCAGGGTCCGTTCCCCGACTGTTTTCACAGCAAAAATCTACCTCTTTCTTCTCGGACTGAGAACCTATTTTTCCTCCGGACGGCTTTTCCGCTTGCGGAATATCTGCAGAGTTTACTTGACTCTTTTTCCCCTCTTCCATTTGCTCAGAATCATAATTCACTGTTTCCCTTACCGTATTCTGGGGATATTCTGGGGTCGCCAAACGGGCTTGAGATATAATTCGCGATTTTTCCAATTCGAAAATCCTATATATTTCCGCTTTCTCCATAGCAAAAACCTATCTCTTTCCGCCTTCTCCCTTTCCCTAGTAGCTTTTTCCTGCTATAATCTATCTTGCATAATGGTCTCAAGAAGACCCCTAACAAAATTCTCCTCGTAATTTGGACTACTCTCTATTAATTCTTTTAGAGGGATTGTTAATGCATCTGGGACGGGCTGTTGACCCAACCAAATTGCCAAAATTTTCAAATCTGCTTTTCTCCCCCTGCTTAGGTAAGCCATTTTTACACACTATATCAGTCACAAATTTATAAGCACAAATCAGGAAAATAAAAAAATAACTCAAAATAACTAAAACACCTTCAATTAAATTTTCTTCGTGATACCATGTATTTTACAATGGAATCATACACATAAACAAACAAAATACCAAAATTTTTATATATAACACTTAGCTTAACTTTTCAAAAATGCAATAATAACTTTTCCAAAATCAAAACATTAATTTAACCTTTTTAATATTCCATAACACAAAAAAAATACTTCTACATAGCAAGTCGTTAATTTATCGTTTATCCCGCTACTATAATTGAGATATACAGCTTGTATATTTTCCACAAAGGCACTAGTTTAGTCAACCTTTTTTTAAAAACTCAATTAATAACCAAGTAGCAAACGTTAATTAACACCTATACAGCTACAAGCATTAACCGGAATATACAGTTTGTATATCCAACACACAAAGGCACAAGTTTAGTTGACATTTGGAAACAATTAGAACCTTCTAATTAACAACGTTAGTTAACGTACAAAAACTCTCAAGACATATTTTAAAAAAATGATCGAGAGTAAAAAAAAACACCACTGTATCTATTTTTTATAAACAAACAGTTTGCAACAGGTAGCTTACCCACAAATATAACAAAAACTCAATAAGAACTGTTTCATAAAAATGATCGAGAAAAAAATACCACTTGTATCTATTTTTTTCAAAACAAACAGTTTGTAACAGGTAGATTACCCACACATATAAAAAAAACTCAATAAGAACTGTTTCAAAAAATTATCGAGAAAAAAAAATATCATTGTATCTATTTTTTTAAAACATTTTAAACAATACAACCAGGGTAGTTTTACCCTCCATAAGAATTACTACAACTTCATACAGCAACATCGCTAGCAAGCAATTCACACGTTATATATAACAAAATACAAGACACTCTATTTTTGTCCCAACAAAACAATTGCACTGATATGTATTTTTCCAGCAATTCATCACAACTTAAAACTTAAAATTATTTCCAAAAAATACCTATCCAGAAAAAAATGCAACTTTGAGTATCTAAAAGCAGTAGTCACCCCATTTTGCAGGTAACAGCAGAAGAGTCATCCCGAACACAGTTCACACTGTTCACACTTTCACTTCCACAATATCTTGACCGCAACACGAATCCACACAAAACGAAAACTGCATCAGGTGGCGAAACACATTCAATTCCACTTCACAGTGGAAAACACGGGGTTCAAAGACCCCTGAAACCTCCGTCTTTACCTCTCTTCGAGAAGGAATTCATTCTTGACCGCACCATTTCCAACGCAGGAGCATGGGGGGGGGGGCTACTCACTCCGTTCTACCTCGACGCTGGGTCGATTACCTAACGCAGAAACTTCCACGGAGAAACGCAGTCACTCCCCGAAAAATAAGGAGGGGTTGCAAATTCGCATACCGGACTCTGCTTTCAAAACGGATAACGGATCCCTTCCGCTGATCACCAATTAACGGTAAGCTATGGCGTCACGACAAGGCTAAAACTCTGAGGCATTTTGAAAAATTTTCGCAACTATTGATCCATACCAAGAAAGCAAAGACAGGGTCCTAATTAAAAAGCGAAGGCCAATTTTTAAAACAAAAACTCAACAATGTATTAACAAAAAAAATTAAACAAAATTAATCATTAGACACTTTCAGACATATTCACTTAAATTTACGTGCAGGTTCACATTGCGCGCTCCAAGCCCATTCCCAGCCCAAAAACACAGGAGCCTAGAAAAAAGACGTCTACACTGCGCGGAATCTATGAAGCGTCTCTCCCTCAGACAGGGGTCGGCAATCGTTGGTGACAGTTTCTTCGTAACGCCAAACTTTATTACATTGCAGAAACGTTAAGATGACAGCTTTACTGGCTGCATCTGTGGGAAAACTTTTTTAATCCCCCCACGTGTTCAAAGCCGGTGGAAACTCGCAAAACTTTTCCCCGATAGAATGCAGCTGTGTTTCAAATACTTGTGGGGTCTTGGGAAAAAATAAGACCATACATCCAGTACGCTCCACCTTTGCTCCGATCCTGATTGAATTTCTTCGATCGCGGTGAGGAGGGTGATTTCCATGTTGAAGAAGCACGTTTTGATTGGATATCAAATAAATAACACCACTTTTCATCACCTGTTTCATCACCGTGGTATAATCCCCGTACACCTTTCATATCATTTTTAAAGTCTCCGTAGGTGTTTTACCTGAACGCTGACAAAATTTAATGCAGCGCCCGACTTCAAAAACCACTTTTATTACGTCGCAGAACAAAGATATCTATCTCCAGAAGAAAACAGCAGCGCGAGCGGTTAAATCACTTGACATGGCCGAAACCAACCTGAACACGTAGGGGTTGTTTGGTAGAATCCATTCCATACGCTGTCACTTCAAATACAGGCTTTTGCTGTCATAGATCACCGCATTCCCCGAACTTTTGGATCGTACCTCGTATATATACTGAAGTGCCACTGAATTAGGGATAGCAAAGCCTATTCAAATTGTGTAGCGCTGCGCATCATGTATGCGCAAGTGAGGGTGCTGTAGTAACTGCATATATAGCGCGTACTGTGGTTGTTCTGAAGTAGTTGTTGGAATTGCCAGTATGGGTAAACTGCCTGATTTAGACGTCTTCGATCACGGACAAATCGTAGGTCCGCGACGCATGGGCCATTCAATTTCCGAAATCGTCAAACAGCTAGCATTTTCAAGGTCGACAGTGTCAAGAGTATACCAAGAATACATGGATGGTAGAAAAAAAAACTAGCGATCGGGCAAACTGCAAAGGACAATTAGCCTTGAAAGTGCGTGGTGACAGACTGCTCAGGCGTATTGTATGTAGCCAGCGAAGCCAAATATTAGCTCAAATTACCACCCAGTTTAATGACGGTGCCAGTCGTACAGTCAGTAAACGGACTGTGCAACGCTCGCTTCACCGTATGGGTTTCGGGAGCCGCCGACCTACGAGAGTACCATTGCTCTATACTCGCCATCGGGCTGCACGTCTTGCCAGGGCAAGAGAGTACAGAGACTGGAGTGTAGAGGACTGGAAACGAGTAGCATGGAGTGATGAGTCTCGATTTCGACTACTTAACGCCGACGGGAGGCTGAGAATATGGCGTCAGGCTCATGAAGCCATGGATCCTGCATGCCTGGCTGAAACTGTACAAGGACATGGTGGCTCAATCATGGTCTGGGGTGTTTTTTCGTGGCACAGTTTGGGATCTTTGGTGCGTGTACCAACCTCCCTCAATGCAATTCGGTACGTAGAGTTGCTGGGTGATCACCTCCATCCGTTTATGCTGTTCTGTTATCCGCACTGTAATGGAGTTTTCCAGCAAGACAACTGTACCTCTCACAAGTCCCGGTTGGCTACTGGCTGGTTGGATGAGCATTCCTCGGACTTCTCTGTCATGAATTGGCCACCTAGAAGCCCAGACTTAAATCCTATTGAGCATATGTGGGATGTTTTGGAACAAGGCGTGAAAGGCCATCACACAGCACCAAAGAATCTTACTGCATTATGGACAGCTTTAGCCAATATTTGGCAAGCCATTTCCGTGGAACGTTTCCAGAAACTTGTTGAATCTATGCCTCGTCGTGTGGCAGCCGTTATCAAGGGCAGAGGAGGCCCAACTCATTACTAGGTAGGTATCCCTAATTCAGTGGCACTTCAGTGTATGTGTATGTGTGTGCTCGTTTGTGTGTCAGACGGTTATAAGAGGGTATATAAGAGGGTAGGGAATTTCCCGTTCTTAAGAGGGAATCGGAAAAATGGGCCCCCGTAAGCTAAAGGTTAAAGCAAAAATATGCTTCAGCTTTGAGCTCTGCCTGTTTTGTAAAAATTTTTTTTTTGTTTTAAACTCCTCCTTTTTGCTACGTTTTGTGAATTTTGTTATTTTCTTACACTGTAAATTTTGGACCCCAATTCGTGACAGACAATAGTATTTTTCGATGGTTCTTAGAGTGCAATTTGCAAAATTTATAGAATTTCAGCATTAGCAGTTCCTCTCCTTCCAGCGTACTCATTGGTTGTTGGCCTGTTCACGTAGAATACGTCAGCGTCAGTGTAACTCGTATTGACATATTTTAAACCAATCACAAACCTTAACAATTTTGGGGCAAATCATATGGAGGTTTGTAATTGGTTAAATATATGTCAATACGAGTAACGCTGACGCTGACGGACTCTATGTGAACAGACCCTTAGACTTGCTGAGGAGCGAAACCTGGGACGAAAGGCACCTGCAAGCTGGAGATGTATATTGTAGCCTCAAAAGATGACATTTAAATTGCTCAAAACCTTCGAAAAAGTTTAATTGTCTTAAGTCTACTTAAGATTATCTGTTTAAAATTGAACACATCATATATACTTGTTGGAATATTCTCAACACGACGGGATAGCAAAAATAACAATCCAATTTTGCAAATTGAAAATGGATATTTTTATATAAAAGAATAAGTATGGGTATAGAAGTTACTTGGATAATACAAATTGAGACCAGGGCACAAAACATGTTAGGAATCCCTGACAAGAGAATTTCAGAATTTTATTCATGTTTGAACCGTACAACACCGGAGGTCCTCTTTACATATTCATAAATTTAAAACAAAAACCGTCTGACAACATTTAGAGCTTGAAACTGTCAATTATTTATTTGAATCAAACAAAAATTACGAAAACGCTTTTGTGAGTTTCGTTTCAAATTATGAAAAAAAAGTTATCTGCCACATTGAAAATTCTAATGTTAACCCTTGAATCTACAATTGCAGAAATAAATAGTCCAAAAGAATTAGCATGTGATCAATCATCATATGGAGGACGTAAAATTGTGATTGATATATACTTTGAACTGAGTTTAGTGATTGAGCGTATCGTATTTCATTAATATCGATCAGTAATTCTTGGCTTTAACTACTATAATAAAGAAGAAAAAATATTGGTTGTAATACGTAAGGCATATCAAGTGAATCAAGCAGAAATATTAAAATGGTCAAAACTGTTCTAAAAAACTTGGTTCGCAAACTGAGTGAAAACATGTAAAAATAAATTTCTCTAGTAAAACAGAGGCTTATAAGAGTAATAACGTTTATTTCAAATAAAAACTAATATAAAATATTTTTTTATTTCCAAGCATTATGGAGTGTTTTATTTAACAGAAGAACTCTAAGAAATGACTAATGGTGTTTATTTATCGGAACTAGCAGTAGGAATAAAAAACATTTATTTCGAAAATAATTTTATCTTTAAGGGCATCCAGAACACAAAATTTAAATTTTATTTTCTATTTACATGTATTATGCAATGATATTTTAACAGAAGAATGTTAATGAAAAGACAAATGGTGTCTCTCTGTATACCACAGAGAGAGCAACAAAATATGTGTTCTCTCTGTTAATGACATCCTCGAAGAAACTTGCATTTTGTGTTATTCGGTTCTAGAAGCTCTACAATAGTATATTTCTATCTAAGAAAATGAAAATATCGATTTTTTTTTTTTAGTTTTCCATCCCATCGCTACCTGAAGGCAAGCGAGTTGTGTGTTTATGATCTCTATGGCATTACACGCTTAAGTCATTTCCATTCACACCCACGTGTACATGTTAGGGCATATAAATGTCTGTGAAAGAGGTAAATAATTAAAACTTATAACTATGAGGTGTAAATAATTTGAAGATTTGCCCCATTAAATGTGAAGATAAGGCTCATATTTATTTTTAGCCGTGTACAGGATATACAGGGTGTCCGGGCTAAAGGCATCCAAAAGTTATGAGTTATTTTTAGTGAACTACCCATTAGAATTTTTAAAAAATTATTTAAATAGAAAGAACATCTCACCAAATTTTAATATCAATCATAGATTTCTATCATAGTATCATAGATCGATCTCGATGTGTGCACCTTTTTTAGCAAGACTAACGTCTAAACGGTAATCCAATTCTCTCCAAGTGTTTCGTAGTATATCAGGAATTATTACACGAATTGCTTGGGGATTCATTAATTCCGTTGTGTATAAACAAAAAATTGAAACTGTGGATGATTTGAAGAAGCGTATCTTTCAAGCAATTCGTGTAATAACTCCTGAAATGCTACGAAGCACTTGGAGAGAACTGGATTACCATTTAGACGTTTGTCGTGCTACAAAAAGTGCACACATCGAAATCTATGATACTATGATTGCAATCTATGATTGATATTAAACTTGGTGAGATGTTCTTTCTATTTAAATACTTTTTTTTATTTTAAAGGGTAGTTCCGTAAAAATAAGCCATAACTTTTGGATACTTTTAGCCCGGACACCCTGTATTAGAGTTTATATATTAATAGAAATGTAGTGGAGTTCGATTTACATGTTGTTGTCTAGGACAGAAAAAATACCTTAACTATGAATGATGTGATCATGAAAACTACGTGGTACCAAGAAAAAACATATTAAAAACCGTTTCTTTGTAAAAGATGAGAGATAACCCAATAAATGAGTACTTTAATCCATTTTAAATCACTATCTTTGTCATTTAAAGATATCCCAATCAAAATTATTTTAAATACTATACATGAAAAGTTCTTAAGGAAAATAGTTCTTATACTTACTTCTATTAAAATATGAACGTTAAATATAAATGAAATATATTTAATGTTCTAACTAAAATAGTGGGACAAATAAATTAAAAGTATCAGTTGGCTCATTTAAAAAATAAAAGATCGTTATCGGTCTATGATTGTTCTGGAGTAGGCAGTGAAAATTTCCTTGTTTAGTGTTTATGTGTGCCATTGTTAAGCTCTCTTTCAAAATCTTTCTCAATGATTCTTCATTAATATGGTTTTAAAATGTTAAAAGTGGAAAGTGGTGGTGAAGTTGTGAATTGCCCTCCTTTACAACTTCAAAAGTAACCACATCAAGGGCAATGCTCAACTGATTCACTTTAAAAAACTCATTCACTCAAAAGTTAGCTTTTCTTAGTAGAAAAAATGAGTCTAAATGAAAGTTACTTGTTAATTGCACACCTTTTACACTTCAAATGTAACCACTTCAGGGGCAAAACTAAACTCATTCAGTTTTCAGTTTTCAGAAACACAGTGGAATCAGATATACTTGTATAGATATCACTGGTTTATACAACTTGTTAATTTTTTTTTTTAATTAGTTTTTCAAAGCAGCAAAAATGAGTCTAAATAAAATTTAGTTGTGAATTGCACTCCTTTTACACTTCAAATGCAACCACTTTAAGGGCAATAATCAACTCTTTCAGTCTTCAGAAACAACAAAGCAGTTTGATATACTCGTAGAGATATCACTGCATAAATATTACTTGTTACTATTTTTCAAAATATTGTTTTTCCAAGCAGAAAAATTAGTCTAAAGAAAAATTACGTTGAGTGCAGAACCCAATAACTAAAGTTATTCAGCATTACATTCTGTTTTTGGAGGTTTAGAAATTTCCTTAAAACGGAAAACTTACAACCAAGAAATGTATAAGTGGCTTAAACTGAATATAAAAGCTTTCAAAACCTCAGTAATTTTACGGTATTTGTCTAGTTTCGAGCCAAAGCTATATTCCTTCATCAGGCGTTGAGAGCACTAGGCATCATCGGATAAATGATAAAAGTTGTGTGGTGATCAACACAGTATAAATAACAGTAAAACGACGGTGTAATGGGTTTTTTAAAATGCTGTTTGGAATCACTTGTCCTTCCATTAGACTACAGAAAATTAAAACATGGGCTAAAAACGTTGTTAAGTTTACAGATGTATGACTTTAAGTTTGAAAGCAATTTCGTTAATTGTCTGTATGATAATCTTTTCATTCTCTCATTTTTATCCTCTTTTATTCCTGGATGATTGAAAGAATCAATTGTATGTTTTCCATGTAAGCAAGAATTAAAGTTAATGACTGGAAAAAGATAGATTGTATATAAAGTTAACTCACAGATTTCTGTTCACAACTTTGTCACAACAGAATGAGTATACAGATTTGAAACACAACCAAAAACAAATGACGACAGATAGAGAGTTGTGTAATTATCGAGCAAATGTCGCTTGAAATTTCCAACCAGACAGTTAAAGTTTAATATGATTTCCTTCTTAATGAATGCCTTCATATAGAACTTAGGTATATTCATTCATTAAGATCTATCTTCTTAAGGAAGATAGGTGGAGTGTCCTTTTTAATAACTGTCTAATAAAAAAACTCCTTCGTTATGTTTCATCGCCTTTGGAAGGAGCTAAGTAACGATTCCGTCCATTCCAAGCACAGAATTTTTAAATCGTGTAGTGCTGCCATCTCTAAGTCATTTAATGAAATAAAACTATGATCATGGAAGTTTTGCATTTACTTTTTAATTTAAACACAATATATACTTTACACGTATTACATTTTTCATACACTTTACATATTATACATTCTTTATTTATCTCAAGTAAGTTAGCTTTCACTTGTCTTTACGTTTAAGATTTTTTTTTAATCAAATAAGAAATTCATAATAATTAATTGTTGTACGGTAGCATTTAAGTATGTTTCTTGTTTCAGATACGTTTTAGCAAAATTTCCAAATATCTTATTATTTTCTCCAAAATCTTCCTCAGTCGGAATTATTTATTTTTTATCAAAATATCAGTTTTAACAAACATAGCATAATATCTCAAAGGAACTCAAAAAATTTCTCTTTCGTGCATTTTTCATCTTGCTAATAGATTCCGCAGTGATTATAATAAAAATATAGATGTCTGTCGATATAGATTCATCACGCAACTATAGCACGCAAAAGTGAATTCCACTTCTAAATTAATGGATCTTTTTAAACAAAACGAGAAAATAGATCGTCGAAGGACTTTGATGAAATTTTTTGTTTAATTTTGAAACATTTCATTTCACAAATCATTTTCTTCTTAATGTGATGCAGTCGTATTTCTTTTGGCTGCATTTATGGCTAGTTTGGCAAACAATGTGTAAATATTTTATACCTTATTTTATTTACTTATTTATTTATTTTTGCATGGCATATAACTGATCCCCGAAAATAAGCTTCCCTGAAACTACTAATTCATGTTTGGCTGTAGGATCTTTATATCTAGTGATTTAATATATTCTACATACAAGATGTGCTGAATTTTCATATCTGAAGGAACTAAAAATTCAAATGCATTTGAATCGCAAAATTTGTGTAAATCACAGAAAGAGTTATTTTTATATAATTATTTTGTATCATTAAAATGTAAAATACATAAGTTTAATTAAAGATACAGACGAAGAAAAATTATCCACACACATACATATGTATTTTATTCCTCTCATTAGGACCTCTTTGACATTATGAGCTATCGAAGCTTTGCATGTGGAGAAATATCAGGGTCATATCCAAGCAAAAGGAACCTCTAAACAAAATTCTTACGAAGATGGCATTACACGAGAAGAAAAATGCAAACAATGTTTTATAACGAGTAAATTGATAACTTTTTGTGCTCTAATTTTAAATATGTTATTTACTGATTCATTTTGCTTCTGTTTTCTTTTTCAGAACATAATTCTCTTCAATTAACTCTCTTACATCCCAATCTATATATATAAAACAGTTCCGTAACTGACAGACTGACTGACTGACATATAACGCACAGACGAAACCGTTGGACCTAAAGGGCTGAAATTTTTCATGGCGATTCTTCTTATAGTGTAGGGGTGCACAGAGAAAGAATTTTGAAAAATTCTCCTTAGATTTTTTTAAATTAAATTTTTAAACTGTTTTTGTAATTTTTTTTTAAGTTTGCATTTAAAATAATAATCTTAGGGTTATAAAATTTATATCACGAGAAAGACCATAAAAATTCCTTTAAAATGAAATCTTATTCGAATCTTTACCTCCATTTTCTGATTTTTGGTGAGTTTTTAAAGATTAATTTTTAGAATTTAAATTATTAAATGCTGACTGCGTGGTTTCTTTTCTTTTTTCTGATACTTTAAATTAATTTATGGTCACGTACATAATAACGATATAAACTAACAAAAACCACTTCAACCACTATACTATTTAAGATGGAAGATTTTAAGAATTTAATTCAAATTAGTATATTTTATGCATATTAGACATACAAATTAATTGCATACATTGACCGTTGTATTTAATTTGAATATTTTCTTCTACATTATTTTGTTTATAAAAATATCCGTTACTATTTTTTGATAAATTCATTTTTTTGTATTTTTTTGGCATTAATTGCATACATTGACCGTTGTATTTAATTTTGATGTACTTCGGAACGAAGCACGAGTATTCAGCTAGTCCTATATATGATGAATATGATCTTGTATGTAGAACTGCTGTAGCACGAGCTTTATTGCTTCATTTAATTCCTCGAGGTTGTTTTCCTTTCTTCTGTTTAAAGGTCGTTAAATGTACTACATTTATTACCATATTATTTGTCTCTAGGTCTGTTGAGGTCTAAACCGACCAGCCCTTAAACTTAAAACCGACTTCGAGCGACTACAGACATCCGTGCCAGCCACGGCTCTGGAACGCGAAGATCCTGGTTCCAAAGATCTTCCCGAATATACATCATGTCCATAAATTTAGGATAATTCAGAATCATACGGAAATCGAACTCTAAAGTAAAAATTTCACCTGTAGAATTATCACACACATCTTCAAGAAAAATATGCAAATTACAGGAAGCCACCAGATGAAGCCGATAGTACGACACAATGACGAGAGAGTAAGAGAGGGGTATAAAAGGAATGGTGGCAAAGAGGTAAAATTGTTCACAAGCGTTCTGTAAGCTGCCCAGTGCCATAACCGAATAGTTATGACATAGAGGACGCATGTGGATGATTTTTTAGTGGTAGAATTATCGGCCGCCTGGAATGTGGGCGTACTCAGATGGAAGTATCCGATGAACTTGGAATTGCCCAAAGTGTCATCTCTGGGCTTTGACATCGATTCCAAGGTGATGGAAATGTCAGTAGACGTCACAGTACAGGTCGCCCGCGAGTTACACGGCGAATGAAGACCGGTATTTCGCAGTAACTGCCAAAAGAAGCAGACGGAGCACAGCATCCGACCTGTCTCGTCAGCTATCTGCAACCACAGGTACCACAGTTTCAAGGCAAACCGTGTACAGACGTTTGAGAAATATTGGTCTATATGCTCGCAGGCCTGTCACACGTGTTCCGCTCACGGCAACTTACTGTCGGCAGCGATTAGCCTGGAGTAGAGAAAATGCAATGTGGACATCGTCACAGTGGGTTTGTGTGATGTTTTCCGACGAGTCCAGGTTTAGCTTGCAGCCTAATTCACTTCGAACTTTCATATGGAGAACGCCAGGTACCCGTTACCACCAAGACAACATCATTGAACGACACCGTTGCGGTGGTGCAGGATTGCCCCGTTTCGGGTGGAATTATACTGAAGAGATCTGCGTGTTCAAATCGGAACCATGAACGGCCACATTTATCGGGACATCATTCTGGAACAACATGTACGTTTGTTTAGGGGTGCCATTGGTGCAGAATTTGTGTTTATGGATGACAACGCCCGTCCTCACCGAGCAAACATCGTAAACGAATGCCTTCAATCTCAGGATATCCCTCGTCGACGAGTTGCAACCTGTCAACCACCTCCTACATGTGTACCGGAACTTGGGAGAGCATTGCTTGCTGAGTGGAGCAATCTTCCTCAAGATCAGCTACATAATTTGATACTCAGCATGCCTAGGCGTTGTACGGACTGTATTTCATCGCATGGGAGACCATACAATGTATTAACCATCCTACCAACCATGTAATATTAAGTTTTTGTAAAGGAGATATTTTTTTTACAATTGCTCCAGGTAGCAAAAATTGTAGTTTTTACGAATGGTATCATACATACGCAATATTTTTTGTTCTTTATCTTTTGTTTAATAAATGAGATTTATGAATAAGTCACGTTTGTTTGTTTCTGAACTTTTATTTGCCGGAGCTGGCATTATTCTTAATTTATGGACATGAGTGTATTTCAGCTTGACCTATAGGTAATTAAAAGAATTACTTGGTTTATGATGTCATGTTCTCAATGTTTATTTTGAATTTCTAGTCTTTTGGAATTCTCGCTTTATTTTTTAAATAAATACTCTGGAGAAGCTCTCTCGACCTACTCCCCCTTCAGACGTATATTTTGTCTGCACTGCACATATAAAATATATGTCCTGGTTGAAAATAAAATTGAAAAAAAGTGTTTTTCCAAATCGTGGTCTCGCTGTTTATTTTGATTTCCTCCTCGTGGGGAATGTATTGTTATAGGTGGCATAGTTTTCTGTAGGGAACTCTTGATAAGATCTGAAGGGTCGGGCATATCTCTAAACTGCTGAAAATAAAGTGAATGAAACACTTTAATTTTGTGCACATTGATTTATTAGTTATTTTAGTCGTTCAGAATGTCTTTTAATCAAACTCAAAACTTAAAATATGGTGTCTTTTCGGAAAGTTTCTAACCCGCGAAGTCTAAATAGATAACTTCTTGTTGCGATGCTGATGACAAAACAAACGAGAAAAATGCTTTATTTTTAAAACCATTTTCTCATTGTTTAATTCAACATTCCAGCCTCGGCGCATCAGAAAATATCGTCGCATAAAGTCGTTCTCATCACACCTTTTCGCAATTTCTTCCAAAAACTACTGTATGTTTACAAATATTCGTCAAATTGATGTTGTTTTCGTGTTCTGAAATGCACCAAGTCTTTAATTGAGTGCAACATAATATGTGTCCAATTTCATTCACACAGTCTCGTTTCAATCGCAAAGCACGTTTGAAATGCAAAATAAATTGCGTTTGATTTTGATAACAATTTGCGACAAATTCTTGTTGAGACTTGTCATTTTAAATTCCTTATGCTTTTCATCATAGAAATATCATAGCAGTATTTTTAGTTACGTCAAAAGTGTATCTAATGAAGTTTCCTAATATAATCAAAATTTTAAATTCACTCAAAGAAGGTATGCAAATTTAAAATGAAGCTGTTCTATAAATTGCGCATCTAGTGAATTCACTGCTAGCTTCCCTTTGATTCAGTATTGCGTTTCGCGTTCTGTACGCGTTTTAATCCTAGTTTTATCCTTTTTTTTTAAAGCTTTTTAACATGCAGGCCGTGTTTTATCTTTTTGGGCTTTCTTTTGCTTTTGGTAAGTGATAAACACTTTTTTTCTTCTGGGGCAAGTTGAATATTATAACTACTGTGTGAATGGGAATGTTAAAACTTTTTTCTAGGCTTAAGCCAAATTACTTGTCTTCTATTTATCTCCTAACAGCTACCTGAATTATTTTGTAAGCATATCTTCATTTAAGTTTACACAAATGTATACTCGCCAGTCTAAATTGTGCTTAATAAATTATCCCTTTGTTAACTAGCTTAATTATCTCAAAAATATTATAACACTATGTTGAACACACTCAACCTGTTGTAATGAAACACTTTGTTTAGATCACGGAAACTGTATTTACCTTATTAAACTGCAATCGATGTATTAAGGCACCAACGTTCATAAACTTAAATAAATTTTTCTTGCTCGTATTACAATTCGAAAATGGCGTTTCCATGAAGTGTTATCTTGTAACCCAGTTTGCATCTAAATCATTGCAACAAATCTTGTAATTTACTTTAACCCCAATTCTATCCGAGATTTACTTATATACACTAACTCAAGGCAGGTTTACTTTCGTCTTATATGTGCCGAGGGTTTTTATGGTTTAATGCACTGAATTCTAAAGTTCCGCTGAGCTTTATAATCAACGAAAATTTATTTATAAACAGACATGACTCTGTAAACCATTCATTCTGAGAAATGTTTAATGAATTCTCAGCATGTTCTGTATAACCGTAACAATAAATCTCATAAGATTTCCTACTTCATGTAGCATTGAGCGGTATGTTTTCGAAACCTGCACGAATGTAAAGAACTTCATACCCCCCTCCCTCAAACAATACTGGAATGCACTCATAAAGTTGTCTTCATTTAACATAACCCTGTAGCTGAAATTTGATTAGGTAAGCTCCTTAGAAACCTACTAAGCACTTGCATGATTAGATTACTTCATTCCGAAATGCTCGCTGTTTGAAAATTTTCTGTAGCATTTTGAGAATCTTGCGAATTGGTTTACTACTTGGATTTTTTTTTTTTCTAGGCATAGTATCGAGCGAGTTGGATTTTAACTCTACGTCTAGTGTTTCCCCAGTGTCGAGCGAAGAAAATGAGCAAGTGACTGCTAATAGCAAGTGGCACGTGTTTCAGCAAAATGGGTCTTTCATGTTTGATGTGTACCACAGAATATCGGAAGGCTCTTTAAACGTGTCAAATATATCTGAAATAACGGAGGACTATGGAGGGCTTCTACAAAGCAATGATTTCGATGAAGATTCGACTGAAAGTAAGTTTTCGGGTAACTTAAGGCGACAATGGACCATAAAAACTTTTTATTTATTAACCAATAGCTATGAAATTTTGTATACTTATACAGTGTTGTTTAGAGATGGAAATTCTAAATTTAAAAAAAATCTGAATGTAATTAAGGTATTAATTAAAATCAGTTTGTTACTCTATTTAAAATGCTCCATGCGCATTAATTTTTGACTGATACCTAATTTTCTCTCTTAAGCTAGCTTTA
This sequence comes from Dolomedes plantarius, assembly GCA_907164885.2. NCBI lineage: Eukaryota > Metazoa > Arthropoda > Arachnida > Araneae > Dolomedidae > Dolomedes > Dolomedes plantarius. The sequence continues at coordinate 142,765,267 of OU015492.1, forward strand.
TATAGTTATAATAGAAGTTAGTAGCAATATTTGATTTACAGTCATATTTATAAACTACAAGAGAAATCGATAAATATAGGTGTTTTTATGCAAAATTTTATCAAATTTTATTGTAAAAATTTTCAGAAGTTTTAAAACAGTATAATGAATTGATTACTAAGTTTTATTCTAACATATATAATCATTTTATGAAATTTTTTGAAATTCTAAGGAAAATTATGACTCATGGAACATTTTGAACTTACCGAAACGACATGAAACTTGTTTTGAGAAAATGGCATTTAAAGTTTTAATTTGACAACATTTCTATTGTTTATGTTTGAAAAAAATATTCTTAACTCGGTTAATGATTGGATCAAACTTTTTTAAATTTAAAACTGAGTTGCAGAATCATTTTCTGAAAGAGAAAAATTGTTTTGGGGACATATTTGTCAATCTTAAGGTCCATTGTCGCCTTAATGCAACTTGTAATTCTAATTGCAAATGAAATTTACGGTTTTGCTTTAATTAGTTTCCCCGTTTCAAGTTTGATACAATAAACATGTGTCTAGGCTGTTTCCATCTGTCCATACGAATAGTTAGGACTTGGCTAACTTTGTCCTATGGATGCCTTGGTAAGTTTCCCCTGAACGGTTCTTTTGGTTATTGCTAAAGTAAAATTTTTCTATAACTGTTCCCCCCCCCCCTTCCTCATTCTGAAACATTGGCATTTTTGCTTATTTTTCTAGTACTTAACATTTAAATTAACGTTCTGTTCTTAAACTCTGCTGTATGATACTGGCGTAGCATGCATGTTTGATATTTTAAATTGCTACAATGAAAACTTGTACATCGTTCCCTTTGTATCTTCCTCTCTCAGCACGAATCATCGCTAATCCCTGCAGTTAAGTAATAAGTCTAATTTTTATAAAACTAGACTCTAATGTAGTTTTAAGGTTTAAAGGGTGAGGATGGTCTGCTTAAGCAGCTAGTAGGTCAAATAGCTACTGAGCTGATTTAGTCAATTTATCCAAGCACCGTTAAAGTTCAGTCGAAAGATATTTCCTGTACATGTATTTGCATGAATGGTGTAAAATTCTATTAACTATTTCAAAATTTCCTGTTTGTCAACAAGATTATGCTAACGATTGTCTCCAGTTTTAGGCGTCGATGCTAATGGCTGTGACAGATCTCTGCGTAAACAGTTGTTGGGCAGATGTGATGATGAATACGAGAAAATAAACAATCATGCTTATACCTTAGAGGATGAGTCGAGGACCGAAGCCCTTTGCTGGTAAATATTAATGTTTAAATTTGAATTTCTCTGGTTTACCTCAATTCCATCTTAAAAAAAATTACTTGTCATCTGAAGTTTTGTCAGGTGTACCTTTCCACCGATGGAATAAAATAACAGAACTAACTCTTTCAACCACGTTCAATTGGTTGCATGAGTCATCAAACCGAATGTGAAGGTTACATGGGCCAAATTCCAGTTTAAATATTTTTATCCTATAGACCACATTTTAAACCTAGCGTCTCAATTATCGGTTTTCTTTTCTACTGGTTTATTTAAATTTTGATACTTGTAATTCTATTTGCATAATAACTTAAAGTGGCTCAGTGCAGATTAACTGTATTCAACTTCCCCTGGATTGAATGGCTTGCTTCCGGTAACAAAATTTGAATATCTTCCGTCGCTGTTTCGTGTTCGACGGAAAACCAAGATCTTTCTCTTGTGGCTTTTCCGACGTGTCACCAAAGAAATGCCCCAAACAGTGGGAGGCAGTGCCGCAACATTACCATCGTAACTGCTAATAATCGGGTATTACCCCGTAGCCCAAAAAAATTCAACCCTTTGCCGTTTGAAACATAATGTCTACGTTCCTAATGCATGCAACTTTTTCAGTGCACTGGAAGATTACGAGAAATGCAATCTACGAGCATTTGATAAAGCCAACTGTGGAGCCGACAAAGCAACCATTAAGGAGAACATGAAAGCTGCTCGTCTATTTATCACTGTCATTGCAAATGTAACATGTAGCAAATTTAGAGGTCTATGTGCATATTATTCCCAGGCTCCAGCTATTCATCCCAGTCTTTACGTCGGATTTGGTGCGGTTCTCGTAATACTTGTAAACATTTTAGTGTGATCATATACTCGTCGAACTCAAAGCTCAACTTCATGTACCTGCTTTTAAATCTCGTCTCAATGGAACAATGCATATCGTGGTTGTAAAATAAAACGTCTATTTTAGAATTGGTTATTTGTGTGTAAATACTTTTATAAGCCTTCAACTTTTATTTAGCTCTTGTACAAACATCCTGTTAATGCTTTCATTAGTTCCATGCAAGCGAAATTTCTAAGCGGTATGAGTTATCCTTTAGATTGCTAACCATGGGATTAATTTCAATGGCACGAATGAAACTAATCCAGTTTAGGTGAGGAGGTTTTTGGTAGTTTAAGTTTGGGTGGTCGCATGCAATGTTAAGATCTGTCTTAACCAAAGTCCGGCGACAGGGGTTTAATGTCCCTTTCAACTCCTAGGCTGCTGTTTTTATAACTAAATGAATGGGCTAAGAAAGTACTTTCAATTAATACACATGGAGAAATTAGTATCGCCCTTAAACGTTTGAGTTATCCATGGTCGGGGCATTCTAAAAGTGTGGAGTAGAACTTTTACATCATGAACTTTTTATGTCTTGAATCAGCTGATACTCCCTAGAATTGTTATGAATGATAAATACGACATTTCGAGAACACTACCTTATTTTTAACAAAACATAAGGTAAGATTTTATTTTATGTACGCATTTACTTATTTTAAATGTTTAATTTTGAAACATTAAGTTGTCATAGTTTGACCACAATGGCTTTATCAAGAGCCAAAATACCTGGTAGTCCCCGATCATCTCTAGTTTTGTATAAACTTTCAGTTTAATGCACAATGAGTCCTGTTTGATAACAGGTACATGCGCTTTTATCTTTGACGTTTAAATCATTTGAAGCTGCTGTGTACTAACCCTATTGGATTCGCTCACTTCAATGTTAACCCATGGAGAACATTTGTGTACTATTTACAGCTACATAAATGCTGATAATCCAATTAAGAATGGTATGTTCAGCTAGCCTGAACTTTTCTGCCCCTTGCAACAAGATTCATTTCATAAATTTCGTCCACCAAAGGAATTTATGAGCCTTTAAAACGCATCTTACTGGATTTTTTCCCGAATGTAAATTTTAAAATATTTGCATTTTTAAAAAACTAAATGCCCCAAGGCATAAAATTTCTCTTAACTGAGTAAAATTTTTAAAATAAAAATTTCAATCCAAGCCTGCAATCCTTGTTCAAATTTTCACCATAGGTTAACATTGAGGGGGCGAATCCAACAAGGTTAGAGCACAGCAGCCTTAATCTCGCATCTAAATTTTAAACCTTTATGTTGAGATAAATGAATTTGCCGTGAACACATTTTACAAATGTTTGGACAACCAGTTTATTGCTTTGGAATGTAACGGTCACTTCACCAGTCTTATTTCTTATTTTGGCAAGAGTGTTTAATCAAAGTTTGATTAAATAAGTATCGTTCACCAAACTTGGAACAATTTTGCATTTATTAAATTTGTCATAGAATTTCTTATTTTTAACTACATATTCCCCTCCATTTTACTTTCCTTTAAAAACAGCAACTAAAATCTTGATTCAGAATTTTTCATAATGTATTATGGGGAAAATTGGGGGTTTTCTATAACTTAATCTGAATTATCAGTGTTAAAGTTCTATACAGAAAAAAGTTGAATTTTTCCAACATTTCAAACTATATTGGAATATAACATTAGCTCGATGCGACGGAATATTTTAAACAGATCTCGATATATCGCCCCCCTGCAAGAAAAGCGACACAAGTAACTCTCATTGACACCTCCGGCCCCCCTCCGCTTTCGCTTATCGGCCCATGAAATCGCTGAAGACCAGTCGCTACGTAGCTATACCTAAATACGCAGCCGAGGGTTAATTTCCCACGTTCGGTGACATTTTTCATTGCTGTGGGGCTCGAGGATGCCGGACAAACAGTACAGAACTGTCATCCACTCAAGGCCCCCCCAAGCGACACAAGTAATATCGCTGCCGTCCGCACCCGAAGGTTATACGGCCCTTCAATAATAAAACTAATCATCCGGGACCCGAAGTTTTTCTCCTTGCAATTCGTTTACGTGTCCCTCGATAAATTTAAGCAAGTTAGGATTTGACCAGGGGTAACTGAATAAACCTTTTTGGTACATTCAATAGATGAATTGTGCTTATGAGATGGTAAAAACTTATCTATAACTTTTCTCCAGAAACGGTGGAGAAAGTTTAATATAAATATTTTTTGTCTTCGAGTTTTATCACTGAGTTGGAGCTAAACGTATCTTCCTTTGCACTTATGATTGTCAAACTATGTTCACCACTTCATTGAGATTATTGGGCTCGTAGTGTTGCTGAAAATTCTAACTGCTACTGATTCTAGTAGGAACATATTTCCCAATCATGGTAGGAAAAAAAGTATCTGCCTACGTTCAGAGAATTTTTTTTTCGAAAATGAATAACGTACTTTGTACCCAGACATTGTCAAGAAATGTCACATGAAATGAGCTCCTCATGCTCTAACATTTCTATTTGACTCTTCCGTGAAAATGTTAGACTTTTATGACATTGGTTATTCAACTTTTACGGCAACTGTTTCTATGTATATGTCGATGGTGCCCAGTAAAATCAGTGATTTAAATATACCAAGTTATTGGCTTTTATATCAGTCTCAGAAATATAATTTTGACTTGAGTCTTTTGTACAAAAATATTTACTTTTGTATACAAAATTGACAGACAATGTCTGGGTACAAAGTACGTTATTCATTTTCGAAAAAAATGCTCTGAAAGTAGGCAGATACTTTTTTTAAGCCTTTTATAAAAGTGAAAAGATTTTTGTTTTTTATCAATACTAACAAATATCTAAAAATCACTTTTGACTTAAGCCCTTTATACCGGGCACCATAGATGTATAATGCATGTTTCTCTCTCTCTGTATATATATGTATTATATATTTTATATATAATATATATTATATTATATTATATTTTATATACACAAACACACAATAACTTTTTTTTTGTATTACTTAATCTGTCCAGTACTTATAAGTAAATACTCAATAAGGGTTGTTGGTATTGGGATCCCATACTTTATCATGAAAGGTCACATGAAATGAGCTAATTTAATGTACTGATTAAATACATATATTTTTAGTTCAAATGTGCTGCAAACTGATAAAAATAAATATATTTTTGTAAAATTTTCATAACATTTTAAAATTTAGGGATTTTTTTTATAAAATTTTAGTACAATTTAGTGCTTACGCCAGAGACCCTATACTCAATTCAACTGCATATATATTATTGACATTTAACTATGTTGTGAAGTAAGTTTTACAATATTTCCAAAAAGCACTAAAATATACCAAAAGAATTTCAGGTATTCTCTTCTAACGAAACTACCACGGGTTATTAACCTAAGATTACTGATCATAGCGTGTGTGTGTGTGTGTGTGTGAGAGAGAGAGAGAGAGAGAGAGAGAGAATATTTTGACACTTTTCTGTTTACTGCTTGTCAAAGCGATACAGACTGGGTTTGGTACGCTACCAAAATTAAAACTCGCAAAGTATGGACGGACGGACGGACGGTTTTGGCGTCCGAAATTTTGCTTTCCAGAGGACCGGTATGGAGGAACGTAATCCTACATTAAAAGGGAGAAAATAGGGATTTTTTTAAATCATCTTTTTAAGTACAGATACTTGTTGAATGATTAAATGAATACATATATCTTAGCTTTTAGGTAAAACATGGTTAGTAATATGTAAAAGACTATTGAAAAATACCATTGAAATATATTAAACTTTTTAATTAGTTTCTCGTTTTCAAAAGTAACTGGGAATTTAGTTTTCTAGAAAATGCATTTAAAGATGTTATTTCCAGTCTTTTAATGTAGCTTTGTTTAATAAATTGATCATAAACTTTAATTTAATGATCGTACGAATAAAAAAAGCAGTTTATAATCCTAAAAGAAAAGATTAGCCTTTGAAGTAGAGCAATAAAACAAATTTAGAAATTTTACACTAAAACAGCCATTTTAATGTAGGTAGTACCTTAAAGAATAGTCGTACATAGATGTCAATCACATTTATTTTGAAATGATTTTCTTGTCTAGTTAAATAAATTGGGGCTTCAACTGGATTTGATTATTTCAGCAATCTGTAGTTAAATGTTTAACCATGTTCCAGGCTATTTTATCATTTAAGTTAATACGGTTTCAGCGCTATCATAAGTAGTTACCAATATTGTTAGAATTCTGGTCCTCGTTTAAAAACGCAATTTAATTTTTGTCTTTTCGTTCTAAAGACGGTTTTGCGAGATTAAGAAATGCTGTCTGAGATTTCCGATCTAGAAGGATGTAAGTCTATCTAGACAACAAAATTACAGGAAACTATGAAATAAAAAAATTTTTGTCACGTTTTTGGATTTCTTTCTTTCACCTCATCATTGTATTTCTAATCGTGTCAGTATCCAGTAAAGCCTTGAGTGGATAATTTAATGTAAATAACCATTTTAAGACGAGAGTTCAGATGCTGTAATTTAAAATAATCGTGATAAGATAATACAATTATATTAATTCTTTAGCTATGTATTTATCAAAGTTTGTGTGAGAGAGAGGCAGTCAGTCACAAGTTGTTATATGATGAGCGATTGATGAAAGCATTTGATTTCGTTTTATATCAGTACTGTATATGACAATTGTTTTCGCATGCTAGAGTCAGAGTGTACGCAGTATACGGACAGTAAAATGATATACGGGATATGGAAATACTTAATTAGTGTATCCAAGAGAATTTATTAAGAAATTGGAGCACATTTGTTTTTTGTCCACAATTATTGATTTTGGGGAAAACTTAGTTTCAAAACTAGTTAAGCTCCAGTTGCTTACCATAGATTCCAACGCTACAGCCGAAGTTTTTCCATATATAAATTATTTGTCTCATTTAGTACTTATATATTATTAACTCTCAAACGGTACGGTGGGGGTCGGATAAGACCCAAGGGTGTGTTTTCCCTTCCCTTACTTTCCCCTTTCATTGTAAAACATCGAGTTGACAAGGAACCCTACCAATAAAATATTATATACCAATAAAATAATATATACTGATATTTTTGGTCTTCAAAATCAGAATAAAAAATTTTAAATCTAAAATTTAAAAAAAAAGACTAGTGATCATGAATAACGTTTTTCAACAAAGACACTCGCATTTACTGCAAACTTATAACTGCAAACGCTTCAACACCAGTTGCAAGACTGGCTTCTAACGGGTGTTCGAGCGTTTGCAGTTATAAGTTTGCAGTAAATGAGAGTGTCTTTGTTGAAAAACGTTATTCATGATCACTAATAATTTTTTAAAAATTTTAGATTTTAAATTTTTTATTCCGATTTTTAAAGCCAAAAATGTCAGTATATACTATTTTTTACATTTTAGTGCTCGGAAATTTGGCCCAGTAGCTTCTAAAACTAGGTACAAGACTAAATTACATATTAGACCTAATATGTACAACATTCTATGTAAATAAATGCCAGAGAGATTTTCTTTGTTTAGCAAAATTACAATTCGTTGGTCATTTTTTCTACAAAAAGGGTTTAATTTCACGTAAAATATTAATAAATGTTATTATACAACAAATATGCTTATTGTGTACTTATTTCTACCAAAAACCTCATCAAAAAAGAGAACGGGTCGGATCCGACCTGACAGTACCACCTATTTCGTCTCAAATCACTGTACCGTTTGAGGGTTAAGAGACATTTAACAGATATTCCAGAATAGTATTATAAAAACAATCAGGGACTGCAATATTTGGGCACTAAATCATCGAATTAATTGTCAAGTAGGGGGGAAATAAAAACATTTGTCTTAGCAATAGAGAAGACGATCAAAAGCGTTGTGGTGAACGAAGCAGAAGGCCTTACAGCTGAATTTACGAAAGTAGAAGGGGGGGGGGGAATCTTGTGTTACACAAACACTAATCACGGCCTTCTTTAACTTCAAAATAAGAACCGCTATTACTTCAAATCCTTTCTATAGAAACATATCGTGAAAAACAACATTTTCAGATCTTAGAGCCGTATTGACCAACAGACACGGTTCGTATCCTAATCTTCTGGCCCTCATAACTATTCGAAAAATCCCTGCTTGTTTCGCTAACAATAGCAAAAAGTAATGGCACGCGCATTACTGCTCGCGCTTGGATTGAGAAACATTTTTAAATGAAAAACAAAACTGGTCTGGCAACTTTTGCGTCTCTACTTCCTCTAAAATAGTTTCGCCTGCTACAACGGCCAAAGTCTCGCCAAGCAACGCTTCGGACGTGACATTTTGGAGAAGCATTCGTAGTGTTTACACTTTCATCGTGTTTCTTGGTCTATGTGTTTGCATGGGAATCTCAAGGCATCATTATACGGTATGTATGAGGTTTCCCTAAACACTTTATTCGTTCTAGTGCTTTGAAATTCGAACATATCAAAAGATATTCTACGAACCTTTTCTAAAATCCAGAACATTCAAATGCGCGGTTTGTTGACATAGTTTCTATGCGTGACCACTGATTCTATATTTAACAGGATATTTTTGAATACATGGTAGTCGTTGGATGAAAACGGAATGTTTAAGTTCTAAATTGCTTGTGTTACTTTAGACAAAAATGTTTCAATATTACAAGAACTTAAGCAAATATTTCTCATATTCTTATTTAGAATTATTCTATGAAATGCTCATATTTTATATTTATGTTTACTGAGTGAAGAATAATTTCCGAAATAAATTACTTTCCAGGCTCTGTAAAATATAAAAGGGAAATGGTTCTTCATGTACGATAAAATGTTAATAATTTATATCTGTAATGTTATACAAGAAATATATTATAAATCATCATGTTTAAATATATGACATTGAAAATACAATATATCACGCTCTTGTTTCATTTTCCGTGAACTAAGTTGATTAATACTGATCCATAAGAAGCCGTTGGTTTCATAAACACTTTCTCATAGCTTCTAGTGTGTTAGATGTCAGGATGTGATTTTCCATGTGATTGAAATAACACTAATTGGTCTCTAATATTTAAAAATATATGATTTATTCCCTTATTTCTATGGTTATTTATTAAAATTGCAGTACAATTGTCTTTATGACGTTGAAAAAGATAATTGAGATCATCTCTAAAATTTTAAAATTTCTTCTTTCCTGATATATTTCTGACATCTAACCATCGATACTGAATTTAATAGCCTATCTAATTGTCCAAAATACCCTCTTAAAATATTAAAAGAAAGAAATTGGAGGAGAAATTTTAAGTTTTTATTGTTTCAAATCAAACGTTTAACGCTCTAATAAGATTTCACATGAAAAATGTATTTAAATCGAGTATTTGTAGCTCAATATATTAATATAACGTTTTCAATTTTTTTATATAAGTCGGTTATTTTTCTATATGATTTGTATAATTGTTCGTAGTTTTTTCGTTTAACCATTTACACCACTTTCTTTTTATGTCACAAATAACCTATAAAATGTGACGTATCAAGCAATATTTTTAGACGTTAGCCAAATAATTTTATTACGTGTATAATAAATGCCTATCTTAGCAATGGTAAACTGTCTGAAGAAAATAATACAAGTGCCCAAAACCAAAAGTTTCAAAAAATTAAAGCAACGTCTACAAAAATTTTATGTATTTTCTGCGAAAATCTGCCATATAAACTATTACAGGAACAAAAAGAACGATGATTGGTACTTGTTTCATTTTACCAGGATAAAATTAATAAATATTTTGGCACTAGTACTATTACCTACGGATAGTCTTCAATCGAACTCTGTGTTTAGAAGAAGCATTTTTTGATGAAGCTAAAAATTAAAATTTTAATAGGTGAATTTTCACGTGCAAATAAAAAAACCTAAAAGTGGATATTGTCCGTCTTAGTGTAATAGCATACTGCATTTATTCAATTGTAAGAGGTTATAAAAAAACATGCAATATAAACTTTATTCTTTCATATTAAATGCGTAAGTCTTGTTTTGGGTTCATTTATTTTATCAAGGTTCTGAATTCTCTTTGAGTTGTCTGTGTATATCTCGCAGAAAGGATGTGGTAACTCCAGCCACTGAGTTGCATTTTCAAAACTTCTCTAGCAGCCCACTGCTTTATCAGATGCCTGTTTCAGCACTAAGAGAAGAAAATCCTCGTACAAAAACAACTGTTTTCCTCTTTCTAACCTAAAATATGTCAGTTTTGCATATGAATTTTGTTTTTCATGATTTTAGTAAATTATTTTATTTGTAATTATTTAGAAAGCAGAAAATTTGTATTTTCTTAAAATCATAATTAACTTTTGTCAGTTAATATTTGTCAATTCCAAGTGTGCGAACACTAATTAAATTATCAAGTTATGTTAAAATAAAGCTATTCAATCACTTTTATACTAAAAAAATCAGTTCTGAATGAATTCGATTCTGGTAAAATTTTATGTGTAACTCAAATGAAAGTTATCTACCTTTGTAGAACTGAACAAATCGTACAATTCAATCTTTTATAATCTAAGCAATATCTTATGTGACAGCTACGTGTTAAGGAAAAATTGTGGTGAAAACAATTAGCCCTAGCATTAAAACTTATAGTGTATAAAAAAGTAGTTAGAAATTAGGATTTTACAGAAAATTTGGAATATTTTGTTAGGAAACATTCTTTTGTTACCCATTTTTTAGAAAATGACAAGATATTACATTTTATGAACTTTTGGGTGGCGGAAATTAACATCATTGTATACCTCTCAATATCATCTTAAAATCTTTTTACTGTCAGATTGCGATTTTGGACATGGAGTATTATAATCAGTTCCGAAATTTTTTATCTGAATAATAACATTTTTCAATCTGAAAAAAATTATAAACCTAATGTATTTTAATCCATATCATTTCATTAACATAATGCTCCTCGCCTTTGCTGATGCAAATATATGTGTGCATCAGCAATAATATGATATGTGGGATGCAAAAATATGAACTGATGCAAATATATCTGTAGGAACAAAAATGATATGATGTAGTTTTACGTTTTATAATTGGATTTCTTTTCTTTGAATTAAATTTAAAAAAATGTTTTACTCTGCTATATATATAGATATGAATAGCTCCTTTTTGTTTCATAATTTCAATGTAAGCTCATATAGTACGTAAACAGTAGGAATTGTACAAATACATACTATTTAAAAACACTTTTTAATTGTGTGCAAAAGAAGTACTCTAAACCTGCGGAAATCGACTGTATTTTTCATGCATAGCGTTTTATTAATCTATCACTTTATTACGTCCTGAAGTTAAAACTTCTTATTTATGAGTAAGATATATCCATTGCCAGCTGACGCACATTTAACGACGCATTCATAAATGAATATAATAATAAATAAAGCGATTGTGCAACCTTTGAGAAATACTCACTTTAATTCTAAACCTTATTAGGTGCTGTAGGAAATTTCTGAGTCAAACTTTATTCATAGCTTTTCATCCCACTGCTATAGTCCAGGACGAGTTAAAAATCATAATGAGAGATTTCACTTGTGGAGCTGAACTTGGACGATTCACAAGTTTCACGTAATGAATGATTCCCACCAGATGTAGTAAAAGTCAAATATATTTCATTTTTTTTAAAGGAATTTTAGCGAAAAAGTCAGCAGAATACTGGAAAAATTCACAATTATTAGTATTACATTTTAAGTATTACATATATATTATTAGAAGAAAAATCTGATTATAAAAATTACTGTTGCATATTTGATAATGATTGTTTAAGTTTTCAAGGGTGTTACTGATATGTTATGCTGTATGCTTCCTTTATTTAACTTATTTATTGGAAATATACAATGATGAGAAAATAGCTCTTTCCCTAGTCAGTTTCAGAAGGGATCAGTACCCTTCACCATTATTTACAGCCCCATATACCACCTGCCACTTTTCTATTTGTAAAAATTTATCCACCATCTCTTTCATTCTCTTAACAATTTTTCTTTTGAAACCTATTAAGGTTCTGAAACCTATTAAGGTTTTTGAAACCTATTAAGGTTTATTGAGTTTTTAAACCTATTTTAATCACCAAAATAATTAAAATATGTTAATTAATTAAATTAATTTTCAAATTAATTCCAAGTAATTTTCAAAGTTAACTAAAATCGGTTAACCAAATAACTTCTCTCTATTAAATACCTATTGAATCGAAAAGTTAATGATTGTTACATCATAGCGTAGTTAAATATATGAGAAATATAACGACAAAATAAATACGAACTATAAAAAACTCTGTAAGGGATTTCAAATACACACCAATGTGTTACTGATTGAACTAATTAAATTTTCCTTCCTCTATTAAACGTCGCCAAGGCTGTGCTACACTACTTGTTTAATTGAATATTTAGGCGAACTTATAAAAGGCAGAAACGCATATCATTGAAAGTGATAACAATAGAACTTTAGTGCTAAAAATAAAATGCCCTCGTTAGAAAGTTGTGTTTTTCGTTCAACTACATTATCGACTGAGAACTGAAGGGCTTACACGTGTATCATTTTCGGCGAAACTTTATAAGCAGTATTTAAAAATATACAAATACAATAAAATAAAAAATGAAATTAATATTTCATTCATCCCAATATGTGCCCTCTGATTCTTCACTTGCTCATGAAGAACATTTACTTCACTTCAAACACCATGTTTTTGTTATATAATAATAAAACATTTTATTTCATTTCATATTTACTACTGTTATTCTATGGAATAAAATTTTATGACAGTTTCAGTGAATTTATATATCTTTCACCTGAAAAATAGCAAGACTACTTCCCCCCGGGGATTTGTTTTGTGATACTCACCGGAAGATTTTGTTGTCTTAGACAAAATCTGATAGAATAAATTAGAATCTCTTCTTATAAAAAAGATGCGTTCATTTCTTTAAACTTCCTTTTATATGCATGAATTAAGCAAATTTTACAGTGAATGTAAATGAATTACAATCAACCCTCGAATTTCGCGTTTTAAATTTCCGTGAATTTCATTGTCTGAAAGCTTTCCATCAATAGCTAAATCGATATTTTTTTTAATTTTTGCAGCCTATTGCCACATTAAAACTCAACACGATATTGTACTGATCTGTGTATAAACTTTTTATAAACTTTTATTGCTGTTTAAAAATTGTATATGTGTGATATCATATACCCTACGTAATATGTATTGGCTCTGTTTCACTCTGTATATATGAAAATTTTGATCTACTCTACTGATGACGGAATTTTAATTTCTGAAACATTCTGTTAGGTACAGTGTATATTTTTCATTTACTGAACGGCTATAATATGGTCAATAATGTTAACATTTAATGTTTGAAGGCCTAACGGGAGAGATATTCGTGGATTTCCTATTTGTGGGTATTATATGCCCCTAACTCCAGAATCTGATTCTGTTATTCCTACGTAGTACTTTATTCATTTGTAGTTTTAGTATACTCAGAAATCAGGATCAGCTTATTTTAGAGTAAGCAATTTTCTGGAGGAAACATATAATAAAGCTTTTATAACACATTGTGTTCTAAATTACGTTTACTTTGCGTTCTGAAGTAAAAAATGTGTAAACATTTCAAAATGAAGGAAAAACGTTTATCGTTATTTGACTGCATTTATGCAGAATTTATTTATTTATAACAAATGCCAGGCTTTAACAATTAAGTCATAAACTTTCTGGCTTCCCAATATTTCTGAACGGTATATTTAAAACTCTTAAGTGCAGGGCACGTGTCAATGTGGCAAATGTCCATCGAGCGTCCAGAATAACACAGACAGCAGGCCGGCGAGTCCTTTAGTCCAATTTTAAAAAGATGGGCATTGAGACAATCGTGTCCTCAGGCCCTGATTTTCCATTAGACCCGGTAGGCCCGGGCCTAGGGGTCCCCGAATGTTGCGGCTCCCAAAAAATTTTATTTTAAAGAAAAAAAAAGAATAAATTCCGAATTCAATTTTTTTTTTACCTTTTTTTAATAGCAATTTTTTTTATATATCCTTTCAAATTTGACTGATTGGTTCATCATATGTATAGTTCATCATATGTATGTTATAATGTATAGAAGGGATTAATAAGTTTTTCTGGTTGCATTGTATTGGTGTTTTAATGATGAAGTTAATATGTTGTATTGCTTTTAGTTATTTGATAATGTTCTAGGCTTCTACGCCCCAAATAGCCAATTCTTAGTAAAATGGTACTTTCACGATGATTCATGATTATTTGTTTTGTGTGTCAATTTTGGAAATTTTACGCTCACATCAGTGTTAGGGGGCCCCCATCCCGAGTTGTGCCTATAGTCAAGAATTTTCTAAATCGGGCCCTGCGTGTCCTGTTAAAGACGGAAGGTGGCAACAGCAGAACTTCGTGGAAGGTTCGCGATCGTGCAGCATTTATAATTAAGAATGATAGAACTTTCTCGAAGCAAACAATAGAACATATTCTAGAAATTTTTGGCGTTTTATCTTCAAACATTTCTAGAAATATATTTACGTATTATACCTGGTCTATTTTATTCGATGTTTTCTGCAAAATGAATGATATAAATTCAGTAATGAATTTTTACTTTTTCCCTGTGTTTAACACGATTAAATCTTTTGAAGGAAGTCAGCTTCTCTATAAACACATTGCAAATGCTTGGCAATATATAGAAATGAAAAGAATTGGTGATTTAAAAACAGGCCCAAAACACCAAATTTTAAAAAAAATTGAAGGCTTTTAGAATTTAAATTAAATAGAAATACTGCAATTGTAAGAATGAAACTCAACATTTAATGTTCTAGAGACCGAGTTAAGTGGAAAACGAGGTATGAAACGAGGTATGAAATTGAATATTCTATGCTAACGGGTAATCTAAATAGCTGTGAATCATAATTCATGCTGTGCTAAACGCTGAATTAGAAAACTAAATTAGTGAAACTAGAACTTGAACGCAATTTCAGAAAGTAAACAGAGCGCAACTGATTAATAGCGTGCCTAGTTATAGAACAGCTGATTTAAAGGGTTTGAAATTTGCATAATAAATGGACATGTCTGTTTAAACAACTCCTTCGTGAGAATAAAAATTAATTACTTCATTATTATTTTTCCAATTAAACACGACGCTAACACATAGCGTAAAGAGAAAAACTAGTGCTTTTGGAAGTGTAACGTTATTCCATAACGTTTAATTAATTTCGTTTGGTTAAATGTAACTAATTTGATTTTATAGTATTTCATTAAAATTTTAGTTGCTTGTTAAAATTGCTCCTAATTTTCATGATATCCGACATTAAATCACGCTCACTCTTTTTCAAAACTTTATTCATCAACCATTCATTTATCTATATTTGTCAAATATTCTCAAAAATAGCACGTTTTATCTCTAAAGACATTTTATTTTACTATGCTTTAAAATAACTCGTTTGCTGTACAGCAAACACGTGAGACCTTTAACTACGCTGTGGTATAATACACACTTGATTGTTTATTTCCATGTCTTGATTCATGAATTATTTTATGAAAATTAAATTTATAATTTAAAAAATCAATAATTTTTTAATTATTAAATCAATAAAAATTTTAGTTTTCAATTTTTGGGGAAATTTTAATTATCATATAAAATTAAAATTAAAATAATATCAGCATAATGAAACGTGATTTTGAAAAAGATAAAAAGACATTCAATATCATTGATCCTTAAATCCTTTAATATAATAATCAATAAAAATTAGTTAGGTATATCGTCCAAAAAATTGCTTTAATATATATATTGAGAAAATATTATTTTTAGTGAAACTTTGGGTATTACTTTTAGTAAAACTTTTCTTGCCAAAGCAAAAATTTCGTTAGTTTTCTGTGAGAAAATTGCTTTCACCCACTAAATTTCACTCTAATATATAATTCCAACCATTCGGAATACTATCTATGATATCCGACTATCGTAAAACAATGAAATAATGGTAAAATAATCTATTTTAAAGGATTTTTTCACACCGAAATTTGCAAAGACAACCTACAGCTTTTAGAGCATATTTTAAAAGCCCCGAAAATTAATACAATTTATGATCTATATTTCCGCCCAGATGTTGTAGTGGTTAGTGTTCTGAGCTACCACTCTGTGGGCTTGGGTTCAAATCCCAAATTTGGCCTGGTTGTATTCGTGTCGATGCTGGCTCACCTACAGGGTGATCCCATAATAAAATAGCCAGTAAAATCGCGATGAATAACAAAAGGCGAATGTCTCATGACAAAGTGCATCCGCATTAGACCCCCTACCCCCCCCCAAAAAAAAAAAATATATATATATATATATATATATATATACCTGAGATGCTATAAATACAATAAATATTGATCAGTGTATAATTCTGCTTTCTAATAGTTAATTTTCATATATGTATATTAATTTACGGAAAACTTAATGTTTTTTCCAATGCGGAGGCACTTGTCGTCAAACATTCGCCTATACTACGCCGCAATTTGACTGCCGATTTTATTGTGGGGGCAACATATATGCGGACAGCATTACCCCCTATGAAGGGACAATACGAACGGAAGCATTTTTAGTGGCGCGACGCCAGGATTCGATCCGAGCACCCTCAGCACCGAAAACCAGCCCGCTGTACCACTGGGCCGCCACAAGCCCTACGGAAAACTTAATTGTTTATTCAAATTTGACCTACTCTGCTTCAATAGTTGGATAATTTTTCTTGAGTTTTGTGACGTACAATGAATTGATTATAATGAAAATTATTAACGGCGGCACAAAGCAAATAAAGATGTAATCTCCTGAGGTTTTTTTTTTAATTTGTAAAACTTTCCGTTAATTTTAAACATAAAACTTTATATAAAGATTGTGATGAAAAAAGCCCTCCGGAAAAGGTATTTAACGCTTTTTAATGCAGTGGCCAAAACGACAAGAAATATTTTGGAAAAGGTCCATGCTTAAAGACATTTTTTTTTTTAAAAACATATTTATTTGAATTCCATGCACGTTAAAGCTATCGTTTGAGAAATCATAAAAAATCGGCATAATTTGAAACCATGTGAAGTAAAGAAACATCAGAAGAAAAAAAAGATATATGACGTGATAAAATATATTTCTCAGTGATATACCAAATGCAGTCAAAAATTATATTACCTTATACAACAGAAAATTGATATGGTCAAGAAGTTTTTCTTGATAGCGTGTCTTTCACGTTGATTTAACAGCTTTTGCGTTATCCTTCGGTACCAGTTTCTAGGTGCTATAAACTGTAGGGTCCATGTCTACTTAACCCTCATGAATTAAGGTATTTCTATAGTGCTCCACAAGCAACAACACTCCAACCATTATACTGCACTACGAATTTAATAAGATCCAAAATCAGTAAAAGCAACCTATGTAGATGAAAAATTTCATTCATTGTTTTTTTTAAATTGTTAAGATAAACTGGAGTAGAAGACATTTTAATAACCACAATTAAAGCAAAAGAATGGCTACATAAGTTTCAATCTAATTAATAGAACATCGTCAGATCAAGGAACTTTGGTGTGATTGTCACTATAAACAATTCGCAAATACGAGGATAGTGGCAATTACATCAATGCTTCTAGGCCTGACAATGATCAATCGATTATAATGAAACATATGTAGCTATCCTTTCTATTTGATAGTGGTTATTAATAAACCTCTTATCCTGTTTATGTTTTCCCAAGGTTCCTGTAAATGTTCAGATGCATTCTCACGAATATTTCTATATTTTTTAATTTAAAATTATAACTGTCTTCACTTAACAAGAATTATTATCCTTGAATCATCTTTTAAGTAGTTATCAACTTGTTATCCGTGTCAAGGATATATTTTCGGGATTTCAAATCATTTATTCCACTATCTGAAAATAAGCACTATTGAATCGTATTAGCATAACTGATTTCCTCAATTTACTGTTCGTATTAGTCTCTGAATAAATATTGCTTGATTTAACCAGTTTATTAGCAGTGGCATTCGCGCAGAACCGATGAATTTCAATTAGTCTCCAGTATTTTCTAATTGTAAAGAGACTGAAGTCGTGTCATTTGTTTATATAAATCAGAGCTTCCAAAGTTATAAAAATTGACTGTTATGAAATCTACATTTTTTATATTGATGGAAAAGCAAATGCACTCTAAGTAAAATTGAAGCTTAAGGTTGAATCTCAGAGCCCAGAAATGTTACAAAAAGGTTGTTCAAAAAGTAGATCATTCTAATATCTAGTACAGTTGAACTCCGTTATAACAAACTTCAAGGAATCAAAGGTTTTGTTCACTTTATACGGTGGTTTGCTATATCCGAACCGTTAAGAAAAATGCTAGAGTTCACAAAATGTATAACTCATTAGCTGCGATGTGTATTCAATAATGATATATTAATAAAATGATAAAATGTATTAAAAATCATCATTAAGGAATTAAATCGACTAAAGTCGATTACATTAAACTGACACAATACTAATAAAATTACGTATAATAGGAAAACGACGGGACCAAAATGTCTGTTCGTTATATCCACGGGTTTGCTATAACGGGGTTCGACTGTAACCCAGTACCATTCATTGTGTTAATTCCCCAATATTGTTTCGGAAACTAAAGTCTGATTCAACTAATCGTATTGTTTCTGTCTATAATTATTATGTGGACTAGCTTGATCACTAATACGTAAAGAAAACCTAGAATTATCTGTGGACTATTTATGTTTATAAATCCATAAAACCTTAAACACTTTATCATTACACTGCTGTGTTATTCAGTCAATCCATGAAGCTTGACTAAAACTGAATCATACGTTTCCAAATGAAAGTAATAATAGACTTTTTGATAGAAATATCCTAGTTTGGGCTCAAATGTGTTGTCATTAATTTGTTTGATATAGGTTTGATATAGGTTTGAACATTCCAGAAAGGCCTAGAAGGTTGGCGACCAGTTGGCGCCATATCGCCAAATTTGGCGACCAAAATAAGTCCCCCAATCCATCGCCAATTTGGCGATAACTCTCATATTTGGTTAAATTACCATAGACTCGTAAAATTCGTAACAATATAATGCATCAAAATGATTATCTTAATTTTTTCTCTTCTTTTTTTGCGTCATCACAGGGTAAGAACTTTGTGTCTGATTTAATTAATAAATGCCGACAACGAGACCGTTTAATCATTATTTATAACAGTGTTTTCAGTAGATTTGAAACTTTTAATTTTATGTTATGTTGTAAGCTCCATCTGCGCAACTGTCATGGTCCGGACATTCACTAAATAATAAACTCTCTGGTATCGGTAGTGCCTTGAAAAAAATGTAATGGAGAGTACACTCTATGAACTACTTTAAATTTTCAAACATTTGTAGTATTTTATCTTAAAATTGAAACAAAATTATTATATTTCTTGGAAAAATAATTTGTATGTAATACCTTAATGTATCGGAACAAAAATATTAGTCAAAAATATTATTTGACTAATATTTCGGATACAAAAATATTAGTCAAAAATTAAAGAAATAAAATTTTATTTTAAATAAAGCAATATTTTGCTGAAAATTAAAATTTTTTAATTCCATTTTCAAAAAGTTTTTACTCAGTTAAATATTTTAAAAGATCCTTTAATACGTTCTTATCAAGTTTTAAATGCATAATTCTTTTTCCTTAAACAGTCAGTTATTAAAACAGAAGACCTATAATTTATACATGATTTTCCTAGTTTACTGGGATTTTTTCACCTTCAGAGGGTTAAATTTTCATCATTTCATATTCTTTTGTAAGGTTCTAAATATATTAAGCCATAAATTACAATTCAAAGTATTTAATACAGTGATTAAGATAATATTTCTTTTATAGATTCTACCTAGAGAATATTCTCTATTAATTAAAAAAGCATAAATTAATTTTGCTTCATCTGCCAGAAATTCTTTTCGCTATATATATGGGAAGAATTGTCTCTGTGAATTTAGATCTCGTATTTCCAATTCATTAAGATGCATGTTAAATATATTAATACAAAACTTATGAGAAAAACATGTATTTATAACCGTATTTGTTTAAAGTGTCTACTTAAACAATATTTTCAATTTAATTACATGTATTCATTGTTCATCTTGTCGGATACAAGCCAAACAAAATCTTCACAGCATCTGCTTGTTACGTCAACAATACCCCTGCATTAACTAATCAGCAACGTAGGTATCTCTGTATGATGGGGAAAATATGTATATATAACCGCTTTCGTCTAAAGCGTCTACTCAAACAATATTTTCAATTAAATAACATGTATTCATTGTTCATCTTGTCGGATACAAGCCCAACAAAATCTTCATTCCATTTACGTCAACAATACCCCCGCATTAACTTATTAGCAATGTAGGTATCTTTGTATGATGAGAAAAATATGTATATATAACCGCATTCGTCTAAAGCGTCTACTAAAACAATATTTTCAATTAAATTACATGTATATTGTTCATCGTGTCACATACAATTCCAACAAAATCTTCACAACATCTACTTGTTACGTCAACAATACCCTCGCATTAAACTAATCAGCAACGTAGGTATCTGTGTGTGGACAGAAACACAACGGTATGCTTAAACTATTACGTAATATTTTGTATGCAATTCAGGATGATTTGTTAGAAAGGAACTAACTGTACACGTCCAGAACCTACTTGGTATTCAGGAGTGCAAGTCTCTTGGTCGGAGAACGTCTTAGTGACAAAAGCAAACTTTACAACACAATCGAATCTCTTGTTTATTGTTTACGCTTGAGTTTGTGTTCATCCAAGCGTGAACCTTGTTTGGAGTTGATAAAAGAAAAAAAAAACTATTCAGAGTTCATCAGTGAATGAACTTTTGGTAAATCTTGGTGGTAAGGCCTTTGATAAAAAATCTGGACTTAATCTGAAACGAATTTAATGTATTTTTTTGCGTCACCTACAACACATTACGAGATCATTACGGGATTATCGGAAGAATGTAGATTCTTTTACATACGGAATGTCCTTTTGTCACTTTAAACTATCAAAATATTCAAATGTGCCCGAATTCTTTGCTCGTTATATCTGATTCGGTTATGAAATTCGGCGTATTGAATCCATTTCAGACAGAAGTAATATAAAAAGATTCGCATGATAAAATATTTTTAGTCTCACAGGATCGTAATTTTAGATACGCAAACAGTTGGCAGTCATTCTATAGGTATCTAATATCAAGTAATGAGATGTCTATAGCGTCGTGGAAAAATATAATTTTTTTTAAAGAAAAAAAATGTATATGTATGTATATTATGTGTGTGTTTGTGTGACACAATATTTTATTAAAAAATATGCGAGCTTGTCATGAACAATTATAATTTAAATATTCTCTAACAAAGCTTAGTTATTATAGGTATTCCATAAACTGAAAAAAAATTGTTTATAAATATATGATAGCAAATATGTTTTGCTATAAAAAATAGCATATATCTGTACGTCAGAGGTAAACTATCATATGTGCAAAGTTCCAATTTTTCAGGAGAGCTTTTCAGAACATCTTTGTGATGGTTTACCTCTCATCAGGACTTGTATGCGATAGTTTATAAGTCCATATTTAACCCACCATCTTATTATGCATATATGACAGTTTTCCTCCAAGAAGTTCCATCCAAAAAAAATCCCTTAAATAAAAATATCGAAAATGAAGAAAATTTACTTATGATAGTTACCTCTGACGTACCTATATATATATATATATATATATATATATATATATATATATACAGTCGTCAAATTCCCTGAATTGAATAAAATTTGAAATACTAATGTTATTATTTAGCTCAGAATCCTTCAATGAAAAAAATGGATTCTCTTTATACAGATAATTTAAAAGTTTAGTTGATCGAGTAAATCTATTTAGTCAGATTTATTTAATTGTGTGGGCTTGCATAGTCCATTTAAAGTAGGAATTCATTATGTAGAAACAGTTCCATATATAAAGTGTACATAAGTAATGGACGCTAAACAGAGTCAGTTGAGAAAATTGAATTAAATAATGTTTGTCGATAATTTGAAATATTCGAGTACTTTTAAATATATTTTTTATATAAGGACAGTAATTATTTTCTAATTCAATAAAAACCAAAAAATATGTATTGTCTAATTTAATAATGAGAAAACGCAAATGAGGCTTTTTAGGACTTTAAATTACTTAACGAAATTAAAGTATCGCATCTGTATCATTGATATAGATTGTCTGGGATTATTTGACGTCTTTAAGATAACATTTTATAATGTCAACGTGTCTTAAACGTCTTTGCGATTAGAAACGTTAAGATTATAAAGTGACAACATTTTACATATACTCTCACACCCATTATTTTCCTTCTTAAATAAACAAAACTGACTTTATCTAAAAAAATATCTTACCTAGGGGTCCGGGAATAGAAGCGTGACCCTAGGTTTTCGAACAGGTATTCTGATCATTGCTCCATCAAACCATGATATGATCAGCGAACATTAACCTAACCATGCTTAAAATAAAATTTATTAAAATGACTTTCAACTTATCTCACATAATGTAAAATAAAAATGTATTCTTCTTTTTCATTTTAATGCATGTAACAGAGACATTTATCAAGCAATTTGTTGTTGTTGCTAATGCTACCTGGTTGGAGGTTTCATTCACGAGGTCCTAATAGGCTATTGGGCTGAAAGGTGCGGCTCATGTTTTGAATTAGCACCATAGGGTCGGAGTCCGACTTGGCTAAATGACCGGTCCCGTAATTTTGAACCGAGTCAAGGGACGAGACCGGAACACTTGACCCAGCACCTCCAGAGGTAAATATTTGTTGTTGTTCCTAATGCAACAACAACACATTTTAATCTCGAGGCACCCTGGCTGGAAGGCAATTTAATATACCCAAATTAATCGCATAACTCATGAATAAATATTTTTAAAAATGAAAAATTACATGTGCGCAATGTTAGCAATAATATTGTCCATTTTGTAAACAATGATTGTTTACTATGACATTGCAGAAATATTTATTGGTAAAAAAAAATGCTTTTAAATGCAAAATCCAGACATTTTTAAGCATATAATATAGTATAACTTCCAGTGACACCTAACTAGTTTACTCATATAATCATCTCACCACTTCATTCCTAAGATGTTATAAATTTGCCTCCAATAATATGGTAGAAGGAGAAACATTCTCATAGAAGAATATTTTGACATCCCCTTCCATATTTCAGAAATTGCAAACACCTTGTAAACAATGTCTTTCTATCTACATCCATTCGAATCCTAATTCAAACTCTTCGTTTCGTTACGCTCAGATGGCCTTTTTAATTAGCATAAGTTGTTGCAGATTTCGAGAGTCTTCAGTCATGCTAGTAGATTTTCGCCAAGGCTTTGTTGACATTTCTTTTGTTGTCAAATGAAGATTATTACGGTTGCAAACTTCACAGTCCCAAGGTTCTGTAAAGGACTTAAATAACAAAATTTTGGAATAACGATCTCAAGGAGACTGTTAATAGCTTCTCTCTATTGACTACTATTTTTTAATTACTCCACGCTTGAGTTCAAATATTGCATGACAAACAGTTACTCTAAAAGAAAGCATAAAATGGGAATATATGAAAGTAAGAAAACGAAATATAAAAATTTCTGTAAAATGAGACTGTTCATGGTGTCTGCTGTTTGATATTATTTAGCCTTAATCGTTATTGTATAACTAAATATTAATGAATTTATTTGATAAAATGTCATTATAAAGCTTTGATGTATTAAATAGATGACAAATATATATAAAAATAACTAGTAGTTTCCTTAAATAAATTTTATTTTTGACAATAAACCTAAATTTTCTCTTCTACTCTTCACTAATTTCCAAATGCACAGATAGTTTAACTGTTTTTTTACCTAGATAATAGGGTAACATTTTAAAATAGATTATTGTTGCTAGGACAGACAGATTTTATCTACATATCCATCCCTGTAATCTTAAACGTATGTGATTACCTACACCATTGCGTTTTTCCCAAGTTTCGGATAAAACCGCTTCTGATCCGACAGACATAACTATTTACATACAATTGAATCACCAAGATCGTTTTTCACCAGAGCATGTAAACGTTTAACAGAGGATGAAATTCATCGTGTTTACAAAGTGTTCATTTTTACAGATATGCATTAAAATCTCCAGACCATTACGCCTTCATTGTTATGTCGAACTAAACACTGCATGTCCTTCAGCATTTTCAAAAAAAATTATTGCTTTTATCATATTTTTGAAAAGGAAAAATAGGCTTGAAACAAGACTTGCGGCGTAATACAGAGTCTAGGCAAATGCAAAAATATCTAGGCACATTAGTAATTATTTCCTAAAACCACTCCTCGGGATGTGCTTCTTTAACCGACTTACAGGTGCATTCTACCAAATATGTACCATAATAGCATTGGTTATCTTACTAGAAATATCTGTTTCATTCAATTATTATAAGATTTTTGACCTAGATAATAGGGAAACATTTAGAAACGGATAATAGTTGCTAGGACAGATTGGTTTTATCAGCATTTCCATACCTGTAATCCTGAACATATATGATTACCTACACCACTGCGTTTTTCCCACGTTTCAGGTAAAAGATGTACTTCCTGAAACCCGTAAGTAGAATTTGTCATAAAGGATTCGCTAGTTTTCCTTATTTAGATACAATCGAATAACCACTAAGACATTTTTTTTTTATCAGGACATGTAAAAGTTTAACAGGATGGATTTCACCGTTTCTGTAAAAGTGTACACTTTGACAGATATACTACATGAATTCCCTCAGACTATTAGGTTTTCATTACCATGTTGAATCTAAATACTGCACATCCTTTAAGCATTTTCAAAATGTTTTTATCCTGTTTTTTACATTTTCGGTGAAGAAAAAAAAGGAACATTAACGTTAGACTTGAGGCGAGATACCGAGTCATGGCAAATTAAAAAACTTCTTGGCACATTTATGCCCTAAAAATATTTAGCAGGATGTGCTCCTTTAGCGGACAACAAAATTATACGTCGAACTCTGGACGTAAATTACCATTCTTGGGAGAGTGGCTGAAGGACATGGTATGCTTAGGGTCAATGGAATAGAGCAAAGCCTTTACACTTTTCAACGGAAGACAATGTGAAAACAAGCTCTAATCATCATGAACAAATAACTGAAAAAAAATTATTCAATTGTTCTCAGTTTTCTCTGGTGATGAAGGCTCAAAAAAGTTGATTAAACATCTAAAGAATTTTAACAAGGATTGAGATAGGGGAGAAAAGGGTAATCAACCTGAGATTGATATTTGCAGAATTTCGTTGCTATTTAAATGCCTCTTGAAACCTATACTCGTGTTTTATTCTGCAACATCAGCCCATTGAAAAATGATATGTGTGCTCATAAAGGAATGCTGTATGTGCATTTCATAGGTACTCGCAAAATATCTGCTTTAGAGGTAATAACCTTCCTTGAAGGTTGCTGCCTGGAGTGTTTATTGAGCTAGTAAGAAAATTCTGAAAAACCTAGCTCATACGAGACTTGATGCAGGTGTGCGAGTAGAGTTCAAGACTCCAGTACGGCAACAACTAGATTTCTAAAAATTTACCTAATAGATCGATTCTAATTATATGCTATGAAAACATAGTTTTTGTAACATGTAAGATTCCAAAAATGATTCAGTTAGCAGTCTCTTTGAAATGCTAGGAAGTCTTGTCAAATATTTTTTAGTGATTCTTGGTGAAACAGTGAATGACCTGCTCTAAACATCTGTCTAAAAATGTATGAGCTCTGCCGACGATGCATCCCTAATGCACTCTCCAGCCTACAAAACTGTAGCTTCTCTCTCCATTTGATTCATACCCCCCCCCCCCCTTTCTCCTTATCACGCTTAACTCCACTCATAGGTGCCGACTTTTAATTCTCTTTTTGCGCTCTGTAATCGGACCACTCCACCGTGAAGCTGAATAAGCCACAAAAAAAGAATCACTCTATTAGAAGAAAGGAAATGCACTTCCGGTGACTAGGCGGTTTTCCCTCTGGATTTTCCTAAAGGAAGTTGACTAATTGTTTAAATTGAAACAGATTCCTAACAAACCTAATTATTTAATTATTTAGCAGGCTTTAAATTAAACATTGCGCATATTCAGCAAGGCACTTGACGTCATTCGAGTTCGCACCCTGTTGATGTCATATGGCAGGGGTGGCCAACCTGCGGCTCGCGAGCCACATGCGGCTCTTTGAAGGATTATTTGTGGCTCTCGATAAATGTACCCGAGTTCCCTTTTCATTTTTGTGTTATTATATTTAAAAAAATTATTATCGTTCCGTACGTGTTTCAAAATGTCTTTTGTGGCGGGAACGAGGGTTGCTTCAACGTTCATCGCCAACCAAAACCAAAATTAATAGATATTAAAAGCAAAACAGCGGCTGACGGCGACGACAACTCTTGACAGCAGCATGAAGTGGTAACTTCATGACTTTATCTAGTGTTCGGCGTCCGACGGTCATCGCTTATGGCGGGATAGAACGCCACTAGTCAGGCTCAGCGTCGAAAATAAATCAGCTAACTGGAATCAGGTCTAACACCATCTCAGAAGGTGAAGATATTTATTTAATTACAATAGCACATACATAATTAATTTAATTATATTTACAGTATTAACTAACCAGCAGCTCAAAGAATTACTGAGAAGTGCTGTCACCAATTATTCACCAAATTGTAAAGAATTATCAAGAGATGTAAAATAAATGTGTTTATTTTTTAATATTTAAATTCAATACACATATTTTGTACTTTTATTTATATGTTTTCAATAACTATAATTTCCGTAAAAAAAAAATTTAATACCTTTTTTGCATACCTTTTAAATACGTATTTAATTGCGGCTCGCGAAAAATTTCAAATTTTGAAAAATGGCTCGGACTATCAAGGAGCTTGGCCACCCCTGTCATATGTGGTTAAGATGTCTGTGAGATTTACTTTTTATCTTTTTTTTTTCTTTTTTTTTTGGGGGGGGGTGGGGTGGAATCTTAACTAATTAATGCCTAACATCGAATTCCTTAATTTTCTTTACCTAATTATGTTTGTACAGGTGCAAAATGAACTGACAAAATAATAAAAAATTCCTGCATTAAAATTTTAATTTTTATTCAAAATAATGTTACCGTTCTATAAAAAGGACGCTAGGCACAGGAGGGTACAGGTTTTACACAAACACTTCAACCCTTAGATTTTCTAAAACTATTCCTTTTAATGTCGTTTTTAGATAAATAAACGCATGAAACAAATGGAACTCTGCGAAAAAATGCATAATAAAATAAACAGAAGGAATTTAAATTGTATTTTAATCATTTAAAAGAAATCAAAACAATTTAAAAAGCTAAAAATGCAAAAAATAATAGCTTAAAAGGCACAAATTTAATAAATTATGTCTTATGATAAATTTTACACATTTTTATATTTAAATTTACATATAAAAAAGGCTTATTAAAATTCAAAATAATGAAAAAGCTATTCGTATTTTATTTTTTACACAATTTATATAGAAGCTATTTTGTGTGAAAGATTTTAAAGCATTTATCATGCAATCCAACTAAACATTTATTGTATTTTCTTGTGGATTTTTTGCCACAGTAGACGCATCTTATCTGTTTCGGATTCACAACGATTAAATTATCTTTTCCGTCATACCGGACATCACTAGACACTCTTTTTGAAAGTTTTTTTGGTTTCCCTGCAGCCAGACTGTTATTTGGTCTCTTACTGTACTTAGAAAAATATGTCTGACAGATTTCCCTTCTAAATTAAAGGAGACTGTAAAGCTCATAGATTTAATATCTGTAAACTGTTACTGTCAAAATCCCACCCTTGCATTGAGTACTGCAAATTCTAATCACATTTTCGTTGCTTCCTCATATTAGAAAAATGGACAGCAACATAGTTATTTATATATATATATATATATATATATATATATATATATATATATATTTTAATAAAAGTATTAATTATTTTAGTACAGTGTCTTTTTTTATTTTTATGGTAAAAAGTTCACCATTTAATCTCTTACTAAAAAAAATTCTCATTTTAGCTATGCGTTCATTCCATGTATTAATAGAACAAATAGTTAATAAATGTTTTAACTTCATGAAAAAATTAGCATTTCTATTTTTGAAGCGTTATCCTTACTTTCCCTCATGAGGTGATAATATATCCATTCATTTGAAAATGCACTCTGAAGCAAAATTAATGAAAAAATAATGCTAGAACACAAAATATGATCATAAGAATTGATTGGCTGAAAATTATTAGAAAATGAGCGACATTAACAAACCCTATCGCTCATTTATTGCTTAGCCTTGCTAAAAAACATATTTATTTGAAAATTGTAAAATTGTAATATGTAAGCAATTTTACAATGAAATAAAAAAAATAAAAAATTGCTATCAGAAGTTATTAGCTCAAAACAGACCTACAACCTCTGGAAACATTACTGTGATTTTTTAAATTAGAATTTTTTTCAAACCCACTTTTTGTTTATGTAATAAATAATATAATTGTTGATGGGTGGGAATAAATATTATATTCGTATATTTCCATACATTATTTTCCGTATATTTCCGTTCTCTTTTTTTTTCGAAAATGCCCTCTTTATATACATTCAACTTCTTACAACCCTGCATAAGAGAAATAATGAGTAAGTCTTTGCCAAAATATGTGGAATGATTTGTCAATAATATGAAATATCTGTGCCATATTTTAGCAAATTTTTAATTAACTATATTCCCATAAAATGGTTAGTGTTATTTTTACCATTGCTATTAGAGTTTGGTCATAAATAGGACTTATTTTTGTGACGTTTTCATTGAAGCTGATGTAAAGTTTCATCATCATTCTTCCCTTCCATGAAACTTTGGATAGAAAACTTTAGTCAACTTCAATAAAACATCTTGACCGCTGAATTCTGCAAGATTAAAACTTATAACTATTTAGTAAAGAGCAAAACAGTTCTAAGAATTTTTCCCATTGGTCTGTAGCATTATAAACGAAATAATTCTCTGTCCATTTTGCCAATACCATCTATTGTAATGTATTCCTTTCTCCTTGGTTTGATCAGAAGAATATAATCATCTTGGCATTTTAAACTCTAAGTACCTGCATTAATTGTACCCATCTTTCAAGTAAGTACGCACTTTTCTAACAAAAAGTTAGAAACACTGAACATTTAGATTCAGTGTTTCAAAAGTTTGGTGAAGCCACCATGAGTTGGCACTCAACATTTAACAATCTTTTGTCGTCTTATTATATCTTACGCCATTGGAGCGTAAAATTTCTCCTTAGATTCTCCTAATGTCTTTGACAGTTTTTTTACAGCTTACCTTAATTGGATGCATATTAGTGTTTATGAACTCTAATGATTTTAAAGCAAAATCTCTTGTTTAAGGTTATTTGGTTGAGCATCAGAAAATAAGGTTTGATGTACAACATGCGCACAACTATAACGATAATGACAACAATCGTCGATTTCTAAAAATAATATGACCGGACGATGGCTAGGAGGCTGGCAATCGGTACCAGAGTCTATGGGTTCGAGTCCCACTATTGGCATGGATGTTTGTAGCCGTTCGGAATCAGCTTTAAGCTGTAGGTCCCGGTCTAATTAGCCCTCGTGTAGTAAAAAATGACCTTAGCGCTCTCTAACAACTAAAAGTAAAACCTCGTTTATACGGATCTCCGGATTATCAGGATCAGAATTCGAAACGAGAAGGATAAGAAGGAATCAGATAGAACGGTATCCAAATGTGACGAGACTGCAGCATAAAAGTGTGTACAAATTTAAAACATTTAAGAATCTTACTGTGACAAAAATTACGATTCTTTTCGGGTTAAATATTTTATTATAGGGGAAATAATCTTCAGACTAACAACCGAAGATTGCGTAATTCAGGAAGCAATCGTTGTAACGAGCACAGTAGCAAAAACAGTAAAGATTAGCATGTGACATTGGTCTATAAATCGCAATTTTCCATGTTCTCGACCGTGAAAGTTAATACTAGGTAAACCCTATAATAACGCTTGATCTCTTACTGTTTAATCTTTTAAAAGAGATATCTTGAGAGAATCTGTAAAGAGACATCATTCCCAGCAGAACTAGCTGCAATATCTTTGCTATATTCTAAACCGTTAAAAGGTTACTGATGACGTCAGAAAAATCTTTCGGGTTTATGTCACCGATTGTTGCAAAGTCTCTTTTAAGGTGATAATATATCTATGCATAGGATTAAACGTTTGAAAGCATAGTGCAAAAGGATTGCAGGAAAGTAAGGTTAAATATCTTGTCCGTGATCATAATCTCCTCATCTAAACTTTGGCGTTTTCTAGCAATCTGTTAAATAGTGCAAACACAGACTTCTATAATGAAAGGTCTCAAATATATAATTACTTTAAGAGTTAGATTATAGTCTTTTGTAATATACATAAAAGACGTACCATGTGTTTGAGTATAAGAGAGTCAACTAATTACGACATATCGGAATTAAAACTAAATAGGGATTCTAGTCACATCGATATACTGAACTTCAAAATAGCTGTTTTATATTTGACCCTCCCTGTAACTATTGGGACTTGTTATTGATAATTCTCCATATTTTATACCCTTTTCCCGCATTCATATTTTAGCTCTACTAAACTCAATTATTTTCTACATCTACTTGTACTTTTTTTCAATCCGATGGTTTTATTTGAACTCTTAGTTGTTTTAACGACATTATACTAAGTATCATATCAGTACATCCTATTCAAATAAGTGTTTTTATTTGCTTTTCTCTTTATCGCATTTTAATTTATTTCATATGTTTTTGTTTTGTTTATTTTTTTTCTGTTATTTACATGAATCTATTGCAGTGTGGCCACAGAAAAGTATTTTAAAAATTGTTAATTTCAAATAAATGTTTCATAAAATTATTAGTAAATTTTGCAAGAGATGAATGCATAGTAATCTTAAAGTTAAGTTAAAAGAAGCTTTTAGATAATTAACTTTGCTCTCCGGTATTAAGGTAATTAACAGGCGAATCACTGGCCGAACCAACTCACAATTTCGTCTATCCCATTAGGCAGATGCGTATCAATTCTCAAAAAAAAATTATCAATTAGTTTTTAAGATTTGATATAATAATGTCGTTTTCATTTTGAATTCCCAACTTTAAACCAGACATTTATTTTCTTTATAAGGATATAACAATGCCCTATTTAAACATCTTTCTCTATCAAGAGTATATTTTGAAATTCACCCAGAATAAAAAACCCTGGAAAAGTCATGTAATACACTCTCTTAAACAACAAACAAAACAAAACACAAAAAAAAAAAAAAAAAATAAATGACGCACCAAGAAGGCGTTATCCTAATGGAACGAGAATCGGTAGATGAGATGTACATGTACAAAAAAACAAATGATTACAATTTGAGAAAAATTGGATGATTTATTCAATAAAAAGAGCTTCACAAAGTAAAAAAGTCACTAACGCGTTGGTACATCTCTGGCCCTTATGCAAGCAGTTATTCGGCTTGTCATTGATTGATAGAGGTAGCGGATGTTCTTCTGAAGGATATCGTTCCAAATTCTGTCCAATTGGCGTGGTAGATCGTCAAAATCCTAAGCTGGTTGGAGGACCCTGCCCATAATGCTCTAAACGTACTCAGTGGGGGAGAGATCCGGCGATCTTGGTGGCCAAGGTAGCGTTGGGCAAGCACGAAGACAAGCAGCAGAAACTCTCGCCGTGTGCGGGCGGGCATTGTCTTGCTGAAATGTAAGCCCAGGAGGGCGGGATATGAAGGGCAACACAACGGGGCATAGAATATCATCGAAGTAGCGCTGTACTGTAAGGGTGCCGCGGATGACAACCAAAGGGATCTTGTTGGGAAATGAAATGGCACCTGAGACCATCACTCCTGGTTGTCGGCCCGTATGGTGGAAGACAGTCAGGTTTGTATCCCACCGCTGTTCGGGCGTCTCCAGACACGCATTCGCTGGTCATCGGGGCTCAATACAAAGCGGGAGTCATCACTGAAGACAATTCTACTCCAGTCAGTGACATTCCAGGTCGAATGTGCCCGACACCATTGCAAACGGGCTTGTCGGTGTACAGAGGTCAATGGTAGTCGGCGCAAGGGGCACCATGAGGTCAGCCCCCTTTCTCTGAGCCGCCTATGAATGGTCCTTGCGGTCACTGAAGCACCAGTTGCACGTACGATCGATAAAAATGATGAATCTGTGGCTGTGAGAGCCGCTCTGACGATTGCTCGGTCCTCACGTTCTGCCGTTTCTCTAGTCGTTTCTCCAACAACTTCCTTCTTGACGATGTGTTCGGCCATAGCTAACCCATTCCTGCCAACATCGTTTAATAGTGGCATGGCTCCTATCCAAATGTCGAGCGATTCGCCGATTAGACCAACCGGCTTCTTTAAGCCCGACTACACGTCCTCTCTCAAATGCTGACATCTGCGCATATTGAACGCGCACCTGCATGTGAGGCATAGTTGTCTACCTGAATTCACGGAATGAAATTTCGCAAAGAATTTATGACCAGGAATTGAAATTTCTCCTCTTTGATATCCTGCCACTTGTGCAGTTAAGATTCGCTGCAGCGTCATATTTCATTCATTGGCCGCAAAACTTGAAAATTTTGAATTTCCCGTCGAAACCTGTATGCTTATTAATTTGTGTCCAATTTGCAAAACCCCTTTTTGGTACGTCTTATTATTTATTGTCTAAGAGTATACATACGCAGCGAAAAAAGTTATAAAAATACAGCATCGTCTCAAAGCAAGCAATAACATCATTTTCATGTACAACTCCCAAAATTATAAGGAGTACGGTGAAATTTAATTTTCAACAAGATATTTATTACCGACACCAATAAATTATCAAAAGAGTTCACTTTTATTCAAACTTAAGTATTTTAATTTTGACCTAAGATTCACTGGAATCGTTAAGTAGAAACTTTTCTTCCGCTAAATAATGTTTAAATCACTGTTAGACCTGTTACTCATAGATACGTGGATTTGAATTTGATTATATATATATATATATATATATATATATATATATATATATATATATATATATATATATATATATATATATATAGCACCCCGGCAAGAAAAGTGACACAAGACAAGAAATGGCAATTTCGAGGTTATGTCATTGAAAAATATGTATGAAGTGCACGAAAAGCGACACATCTCTATCTCGCAATTGTCCCCCTGAGGGCAGTTGTATCAGTTTTATTGTAATGCTAGTTCAAGCTGTATAGTATTCTTTAAGTTGATTTTTCTCAAATGCTGCATTTTTGAATTGTGTCGCTTTACTTGCGGGATGCGATATGTGTGAGTGTATGGGCTCTGAACTATTGATATCTCGTATTTCTTCTCTTACTCATACTAAAAAATTTTACGACAATTTGTCGAAATGTTTTATTTACTTAGGTTAAATCATGCATACAATGAAAACGTTTGTCGTCATGAGATAGGGATATAATATCCTTAGTACCAGAGCTCAAGCATAAATATAATTCTCTTATAATTTTTGAAGCTTGCTATTTAAGGCATACTTTTTTTACTCATGACTTGAACTTCTTGAGAAGTTGCATTATTATGCTGGCAGCCGAACAATCTAAAGTTAAATTTATTCTAATTTCTCTAAGACTGTACATGGATTTTATCCTCTACCATTTACATAAACCATTTCAAGGAGAAATTCTTCCGCTTAGTAATTTTTATTTTACAGAAGTGAAGTTCATACACATTTTATAAGGGTGCTCTGGTAATAAGGATATAATATTCCTATCTCATGAGGACAAACATTTTCATTGTGCACCTGATTTAACCTAAGAAGTAAACAAAACATTTCGACAAATTGTCATAAAAGTTTTAAGCATGAGTAAGAGAGGAAATACAACAAGCTATCAATAGTTCACTCCCCATACATATATATATATATATATATATATATATATATATATATATATATATATATATATATATATATTCTGATATCATTGAATAAAATATCTTTTGCCGCACTTTTTATTTAGTTACTCAAGAGCTAATCTATAGCTGAGTGAAAATAGCCCCTGAGCTTTGATTTTGTCAGAAGTATGTCCTTTGAAGGTTTGGAACGACCAAATTTCCATCCGTTGACCTCCTAACTCATACCAAAGTCTTTTATAGTCTATTACCTTCTAAATTTGCATTAATTTTATATATGAGATAATCAGTCTATTTCAGTAAGTTTAAAAGGCTGCATTCATAGCGTGAAACACCCAAAAGTCATGAAGTGCACATTTAAACTTCTTAAATATCAGGTTAATGTATTGCGATATTTCAGCTGAAAAAAGTTCTGAGTTTAAACGTCTCAAATTCCTCCTGTCGGCCTTGCTTTTATAAATGCAATAACAACTTCCAAGCTTATCCTCCTTAATATCCATAATCTATATATGTAAAACAGTTCCGTAACTGACTGACTGACTGACATACAACGCACAGACCAAACCGCTGGACCTCAAGGGCTGAAATTTAGGATGGAGATTCTTCTTATAGTGTAGGGCTGCACTAAGAAATATTTTTGAAAAATTCTTTTTAGATTTTTTTAAATTGAATTTTTAAGCTGTTTTTGTAACATTCTTTAAAGTTTGCATTTAAAATAATAATTTGAGGGTTATAAAATTTATATCACGAGAAAGATCATAAAAATTCCTTTAAAATGAAATCTTTTTCGAATTTTTAACTACATTTTCTGATTTTGGGTGAATTTTTAATGATTATTTTTTAGAATTTAATTTATTAAATGCTGATCACGTTGTTTTTTTTCTTTTTTGTGATACTTTAAATTAATTTATCGTCAAGTGCATAACAACGAAATAAATTGACAAAAAAAAAATATTAAAATATAAGATCAAATTTAACCACTAGACTAATTGAGATGGAAGTTTTTTAAGAATTTCATGGATATGAAACATACAAATTAATTGCATACATTGACCGTTGTATATAATTTGAATATTTTTACTACATTATTTTGTCTAAAAATATCCGTTACTTTTTTTTATAAATATATTTTTTTGGCATTAATTGCATACATTGGCCGTTGTATTTATTATATATATATATATATATATATATATATTATGGCATTAATTGCATACATTGACCGTTGTATTTAATTTGAATGCATCTACTCCGTAGCGAATCACGGGTATTCAGCTAGTGTAAATCATAAATAACATTTGAAATTTGTTTGAAATACCGTGTATCTGTCATTATCAAAATAGACTAATTTTGAAATCAAATTATTATTTTGTGGCCATGAAGAGTGCATGAGAAGTATAGAAACAGTCTATTTCTACAGCACGAACGTGTTAGAGCTGAAAGTATTTCAGAATTTACCCCTGCACGATCGTCATTGTAGGATTTTTATTATTCATGCTTGAGAAATGTCGCCTCGTAAAACAATCTAACTTTTTTTTTTTCTCAATGAAATTTCCTACCCTTTTTATTCCAATATATTGCGAAAAGCTCCATCACCACAGTACATGGTAAAATAAAATTACTGACTCGTGTGACCTGGGGGAATATTGTTGATCCAAGGAGACATAAATTCTGCAGAAGAAATAAAAAATAAATAGTTAAACTTTTACGCAGTTCTAACTTGATCCACTTGAGCTCATAGCAGCTGACGTGAATCGGTGCTTGGCAGAAACGGGCAGCTAAAAAAGCAACCAGTTTGAGACACTCATCAGCTTGCAGGGCCTCACAGCCAGGAACTGGAATACCCTTAAATTATGCACTAGTCAAAACTACCAGCATACTCATTAGAATCAAATACTTTTCACTCGAAAAAAAAAGAAACTTTAAGGTTAAACGTATGCTACGAGTCTGTCATTTGCATATACAAAATTAATGAATGTCTTTTCCCGTGTCCTAATTTATGGTATTTACATAAAAGATTTGATGATAGTTAAGTGTCTACAAAGAAGTACCACGGCAATAAATGGTTAGTTATTTATTGCATATCTAAGTGCTTAAAATATCCATTGTACCTGAATTTATCTTAGCTGTTGAAATCTATGTTAGCTGTCTTTTAGCTGTATTTAATATCTTTCTTATTTATTACTCTCTTCCTTAAGGCTGTTGTGTACCAACCCTATTGGATTCTTTCGCCTCAATGTTAACCTATGGAGAACATTTTTCTAAGGATTGCCGACTTGGATTGAAAGTTTTTTTTGCTAAATTGGCTTTCATAATAGAAAAAGAAATTTTACACCTTGCGGCATTTTTAGTTTTTAGTAATATTGATAATATTTTTAAATTT
Organism: Dolomedes plantarius; assembly: GCA_907164885.2. Classification (NCBI taxonomy): domain Eukaryota; kingdom Metazoa; phylum Arthropoda; class Arachnida; order Araneae; family Dolomedidae; genus Dolomedes; species Dolomedes plantarius. The sequence continues at coordinate 142,801,784 of OU015492.1, forward strand.
AAATGATTCGGGGGAAAAAATCTGATCCAGTGTGTTTTAAAGGCTCCTAAATTTCTTTGGTGGACGAAATTTATAAAATGAATCGTGTTGCAAGGTGCAGAAAAGTTCAGGCTATCTGAAAATACCAATTTTATTGGATTATCAGCATTTATGTAGCTGTAAATAAAAGACCAATTTTCTCTGTAAGTTAACATTTAGGTGAGCGAATCCAATAGGGTTAGTACACAGCAGCCTTAATAAACCAACGCAGTGTGATGGACAATATTGTCATTCATATAAATCTGCAGCTTTGAGTTTATAAACTAGTTTTAATTTTCATGCCCAATGTTTGTACCGAGTATAGGTCCATACCTTCTGACTAGCAAAATTGTGCTTATCAACTAAAGGCTGCATCCATCATTCCTTTCGGTAAATGTCGCAATCACATTTTTATTACTATGACCTTGAAAGCAACAGAAAACCATGCACTTACCAAGAATAACCACACTTCTACGTGTTCATTGGAACAATCATTCTGCCTCCGGGAAAGCTTTTAGTACCCTAGAATCGGAAAAACAAAATCTCATTACCTTTCACCTATTTGTGGTTAGTTACGTTGATATATTTCCTTGTCAAAAAGTCATTAACCTGTATGCTTAGCGGTAGACAATGATATTTAATTATTTACATAAAGCTAGAAGTGCTATTTTTTATGTATATTAAGTCATAGTTTTCACAGTAAACTTTCTATTAATTGCTTTCGGAGTAAAATGTTTATGACTAGCTGGAAATTTTTGGGTTTTTGAGTGTAAAAATAATTGAATTCATTGTAAAAGATGAATGGCCGAAGCATGGGATTTCTCTTACGGCTGTCTGAAAGAATCATTTCGGTGATGTTCTTAGTTTGGAAGGGGGGGGGGATCCAAAAATTAGAATGAATGTGCAGAGTATAAGAAAATCCTCCTTCTAAAATATTCTTTTTAAATTTCAGATAGCCTCTTCTAACGGAACTACCGCGGGTTACTAACGTAGGATTACTTATCGTTGCTCACTTCTTTGTTATGTATATATATATATATATATATATATATATATATATATATATATATATATATATATATATAATGTCAAAATTTTGACGCATTTTGGTACTTTTCTGTTTAACTGATTACTGCTTGCCCAAGTCATACAGACTGGGTTTGGCGCGCTGGCAAAATTATAACTCGCGACACAGGACATCTGAAATTTTGCTTTCCATGTTATGGAGGATCGTAACCCTACGTTAAAAATACTGAAAATCTTTTTAACGTAGGATTACGATCCTCCTAACTGTAAATTTAAAAGGAATTGGGGAGGATGGTTTATTGGAATTGGAATTCTTCTAAAGGAATTTAGAAGAAAAGGAATTGGGGATCCCTCATACATGCAATCATTGCACCGAGATCCAGTTTGCAATGGCTGAAAAACAAGGGGAGCTAACTTAGTGATTACTTTGCTGTGTACTCAAAAAAATCTCAGGTATCGACCAAAAATATGATATTATTTTATATCTATTATAAGCTAAATGTAAACTATAGACTTAAATCATAAATTTACATGAATTTGGTTCCCAATATAAAGTTATTCTCGATGACAAAATTTTTAATGACGTTCTAAATCACGATACTTTAGTACTATATTATCATATTCTAAATAACATTTCAAGTGATTTCTTATATCAGATCTAAGTTCTGTTTTAAAAGAAGCCTCAAGCCATTCTATTAACTTATCAGTTACGTCTTAAATCCTAAATGTAGCAACTTTACCTATGCACTTAGAGCTGACTGTTTCATAATCATTGTAAATGTGGATTAGATAATAACGTTGTTAAATGGCTTGAAAATAGTCTAATAAATCTCATAGAGAGGGTCTAAAACTTAAACTAAAAATAATTGATACTTGTGGGAATGTGATCGACCTGATTTCTATCCGAGATTAATCTGTAAGTCGCGATCAGCCTATTAATATCAGTCCTTAACAGACATATCGCTGTCTTACTCTAGCTGCGATATCAAAATATTCGAATGCAAATTTGAAAAAGAAAAAATTACCACGTTTTTAAGAAAGTCTCTCAAACATTACTTTAAAGCTATAACTGGTTTCTTTCCTAATTATACACAATGGCCTGGATACGATTCTGTAACTTAAATAAAACCAACAGAGATTGCTTAAGGTTCTATATTTGATTTAAACTTTTCGAATCCCTAAGTAAACTACCGAGTCTAAAGAATAATCTTTTAAGAGTCTAAGATTCCATTAAATTAAAATTTGTGTTAAGAGTATGGTGAAATATGCATAAAATATTAAGGCTCCTGTGTACTAACCATATTGGATTCACTCCCATGTTAACCTATGAAGAAAATGTGTCTACTATTTACAACTACATAAATGCTGATAATCCAATAAAAATGGTACAGATATTCCTCTACTTACGACCGAGATAGGGACCGACACATTGGTCGTAAGTCGAGTTTCAAACAATTTTTTTTGTATATGTACATTAGGGTGGAGCGAAAAAGGCGAATTTTTAATTTTTTAATTTTTTCTTTATTCCTGTATTATTATTTGTTGATGCAATAATAGAATATCATATATGCCAAAAATCAGTTGTCTACGACTTCATCTTCCAGTGGCGCATGACATGAGAGGGTAAAAAAAAACATATTTTTAGTACTTCATTCTAACCTCCATCGAGAGTCATATTTTAAAATTTTTGTCCCGAATTTGTTATTGTAGGTTTGTGTACTGTTCTATACTGCATTTTTATAAAAAATTACCAACAGTTCTGACTAGATTACTTGCATTAAGGTTTATACTTTAAGCCAATTTTATATAGTGTTAGACGGATGCTGCTCTTCTGGACTGGCGCTATCTTACCACACATCGGAGAAGATAATAATTCTATGACCTCACCACAGTTTTCCCCAGTCTTAGATGCTCTTCTGAAAGATCTACTGAAACTAACTCAGATAAATTTTTCATTTCAAAACCCTGCCAACTAGCTCTTCGAAGAATATTAAAAGTAAGAGAACAGACCAAAGGCAGAAAAGTACGCGAGTTTCAATTTCCTGAACTTCAGATCGGAGCATCACATTATTACGATTTGAAAAATTGGTGGAGAGAAAATGTTACCGAACCACCAATGACGATGAAATACAGTGATACAGAAATAAAGACTATGATTTCTTCAGGAGACAATTTCCTGTGTTTTGAGAAGTTCCCTAGTCTCACACAGGCAGTAGAACGGTGTGTAAAGCTAGTAACCGAGGCTGCGTTATCTGTTTGTGGTTCAGAGGCAAGAGACGGTTATATAAGAACCAAGATAAAAGCAAGGCAAGACTTGCCACCTTTTGAAACAAAATGTCAATATTTTCACGAAAAAGAAAGTCCAAAAATCTTCTGAAAAGGACACTTAAACTTTATTAAGAAGGAGCCAATTGCTTAAATGCTTTTTAATATAATATGTTTAATTAGCGTAAAAAATAAAATTAAATAAAAATATATAATTGAGTTTTATTACCACGTTTTTAAATGTCACCTTTTTATACTACTTTGTAAAAATTCGATACTAGTGCGCCACCTGAATATATTATCAAAACAAGTTGAAATTTTGCACTTTTGTATTTTGGGCCATGGATCAATGATTGATGATACAGGAAAGAAAAAAATATTTAAAAAAATCTTTTCGCTCCAACCTAATGTACATGCATATATTTTTTACTTTCATACATACTTAAGTAATGTGTTTTATTTAGAAGGCATAAATTATTCTTCGCTATCACTACTTATTATGTTAGTACAATCCAATGGTTCAGAATTTGCGATAGAAGATACGTTGCAAGTTTTTTTTTTTTTAACAAAGCTATCAAAGGTAGTTTTTAATAGTCATGTAATGCATATAGGTATGTATTGTACATTCAAGAAACAATATTTTTGAGAGAAAGATAAAAATAAATAAAAATTTTGGTCGTAAGTGCGAGTGGTCGTAAGTCGGGGAATACAGTGATTTCCGCTTATAAGAATCACGTTTGTTATTACTGTTTTTGATTCTTATAAGCGGTTGATTCTTATAACCGAAACTTCCCTTTGGACAGGCACACATACACAAATATATACTTGTACATATATATAAACACACAGGCACAAATATACATAATTTACCATTAAATACTCTTTAATTTACGTTATTTATCATTTATTAAAATTATTTTTTATAATTTTAAAAATACTCAATTTCTAAACAAATACTATAACTCAATTTCTAGACCTATAAATATCAACACATGATTATAAAATCAACAAGAGGCAGCTTCTCTTTGACTACACTTTGGAAGAGCATCATATCTAATTAACAAGTTCTGTTTTTCAGAAAAACTAAGAGTTTTCCTTGTTTTTACCATATTTGAATTCGACTATCAAAAAGTTCTAACACTAACTGGCAATTTTGTTAGAAAACTAAAATGAATACTAGCGACGTATGCTTATTACAGTCTAAGACGAAGATTCACTTTATAGCTTACGTTTCACGGTTTGATTCTGAATCAAACCGTGAAACGTTTGATTCAGCATCTGGTTCATCTGATTCAGCAAAATGGATCCGTTTACGTTTCACGGTTTGAAGTGCTGAATCCACTGTCCCGTTTGCGTAAGTGATGGTGGACACTTCGCGGAAGATTTATGTGTTTCAGGGTCCAGAAATCCGCAACCAGGAAGTAAGTGGTGGGAAAAAAGGAGTGCTTGTCTGGAGAAAAGTGAAATCGGACCCGGGCGGGTTAGATGCCCCTGGGTAAAGCTAATAAGACAGTGTTTAGCAAAAACGTATAAGGAGAAACTCTTATGTTATGTCTAAAGGAATGTATTTTACGACTGTTTTCCACCCCAAAGTTTTATCAATCTTTCTTTTCAAAAACGTAAGAAAGAATTTCGTACCTTTTGAGAGTTCAAGTGGCATTTTTTGGAAAAATGAAAGGAAGGCGAAAATTGCAAACTGATTCTTATAACCGGTGGATTGATTCTTTAAAGCGGAAATTTTAACATGGAAATAATACATTTGTTTTTGTTTTTGCGATATTGATTCTTATAAACGGTTGATTCTTATAACCACTGATCACTATAAGCGGTGGTTACTGTACCTGCATTTTCAGATAGCTTGAACTTTTCTGCACCTTGCAACAGGATTCATTTTATTAATTTATTCCACCAAAGGAATTTAGGACCGTTTAAAAGACCGTTTCCAGATTTTTTTTCGACGAATAATTTAAATTTTAAAATATTATTTGCATTTTTTAAATGAAAAATGACCCAAGGTGGGCAATTTCTTTTACTATTACGGAATACAATTTTTAAAAAAATCTTTAAATCCAAGTCGGCATGCCTTGGTCCAATTTTCTCCATTAGGTTAACACTGAGGTGGGCGAATCCAATAGGGTTAGTACACAGCAGCCTTAAGTATATTCAACTAAAGAGGGAAATTCAACTAAAGATGGAAAAACTGGGGAATAAAAATAATTCAAATTTTTTTTCAAATTGTCATTTGACTCTTCGCTTAACAGTTTTTGCCACAATACGCAAGGAGATGCGAATGACCGCAAGTTGAACGTTCGAACATCGGTGTTACAAGTTACAGCGAACACGTGAGCTAGAATTTCCGTTGTTTACCTAGTATTACATGCAAATATGAGGCCTTTTTTCGCACAAAGACATGCTTTCAAATATCTCTTGTATTTGGCGATCTTATTTCGGTCATTCTTTTATCGGGCGTTTCCGCATTCAAATCCTTCCTTTATAAATTACATGTTAATGGATTTTTTTATAACATTCTCGTGTATTCAAACGGAAGTATCGCATTCTGTATTTTTATTCTTATTAAATCTCAAAATATACAGATTTTTCAATGTCTAAATACAGTATGGGGCATAAACCTCTCAGAATATAGTAGATAAAACGAGTATGATGGAATAATATATTTAGAACCATAAAGTAAATTTATAAGATTTCAATGAAATAAAAAATGTATTAGTTAAACTTTGACTGTCGGGATTAATTAATCATAAATGACTATAAAAACGAGAAAATTTATTTTCATACAAATATCTATCTATAAATTTAATACTTCCCTTTAAAATACCGCAAATTAAGAAAGAATTTTTTTTCCCTCGATTGCTTTGTTTCATGGAAGTATAAAAAATTCAGTGTCGAGGTAGCATAATCACTTTCTTGTTTTCAGATAAGCAAAAGAAATTTGTATGAAAAGAATGTTGATAATAGATACATCCTTGAGTTTCATATTTACACTCTTCAAACAATGGATAAGGAATTTTCATTCATATACACTTTATTATGCGGAAAACATAAAAATAACTGATTATCAACTTAGATTTCTGATTTTGAAGAGCTGTTAGCCTAATTTATGAGTATAGATAAGCGTAAGTACCAGAAGCTTACAAAAATATAAATGCTTTTATTGAAACAATCTAATTCAACTAATTTTTAATTCTGTAAAAGTTTAATGTCATTGCGTTTAATTCTTGTCACTTTTCGATATTGCTATATATCATACTGGCATTTTTTGTTATATATATTGGCTAAAATTCACAATTCTTTATTTACTAGTCCGATCATAACTTTACATATAAAATTTTTTGATTCAATATATTTGAAGTTAACAAAGTGTTATCATATAATAAGGATATCTGAATATTTTCGAACATCAAACTCTCTCACATAATCATCTATACCTTTCAAATGTTTTAATTAATTTATATCATTAAAATTTTAATTGCTTTAAAACGTTTGTAACTTGAACTTTAAAGAAACCATCATGGAAGGCTTCACCAGAAACTAGATATTCTTTTGCCTGTCATATATATATATATATATATATATATATATATATATATATATATATATATATATATATATATACTAGCTGAAAACCCGCGCTTCGCTACGGAGTACATTGAAATTAAATACAACGGTCAATGTATGCAATTAATTCCAAAAAAAAAAATAAATATATATATATTTATAATAAATACGACGATCAATGTATACAATTGATGTAAAAACAACATATTCATAAAAAAATCGCAAGGGATATTTTTTTAGACAAAATAAAGTCCAATCGTCTGCCGCATTAGCAAGAAAAAAATAATTTTGTCTATTTTTTTTTGCACGTGACGATAAATTTATTTAAAGTACCAGAAAAAGAAATCACGTGATCAGCATTTAATAAATTAAATTTTAAAAATTAATCTTTAAAAATTCACTAAAAATCAGGAAATGGAGGTAAAAATTCGAAAAAAATTTCATTTTGAAGAAATTTTTATGATCTTTCTCGTGATATAAATTTTATAACCCTCAATGTATTATTTTAAATGCAAAAGTAAAAAAAGTTTAAAAAACAGCTTAAAAATTTAATTTAAAAAAATCTAAGAAGAATTTTTGAAAAATCTTTCTTAGTGCACCCCTACACTATTAGAAGAATCGCCATGCAAAATTTCAGCCCTTTAGGTCCAGCGGTTTGGTCTGTGCGTTGTATGTCAGTCAGTCAGTGAATGAATGAATGAATGAGTCAGTTACGGAACTGTTTTATATATATAGATATATGCACACACACGCCTTTTTTTGTATGGTCTTTTTCGAGCATTTTTTGTTTTCGTGCTATTTTTTTTTGTACGGTACATATAAAAAAAATGTCCATAAAAATACATAATAATAAAAAGTATCAAAAAGTAAAAAATGACCTAAATTAATCAAGAAATTAAATAAATGGGAATTTTAAGTTAAATTAAGCGATTATTGTTGTGCATCTATTTTTTATTAGGTCCATATCCAATGCACAAAAATAGGTTTGAGTGTGTATATATATATATATGAGTATGTGTAAGTTTATATAAATATATATATATATATATATATATATATATATATATATATATATATATATAAAAGTATTTATATGTATATACGTGTATATTTATGTACAGGTATTTTTTGCACGTGTTAATTCATATACACACGTAGGTAATACGTAAGTGTACATGTATACGTACACATAACTTACAAACGTACACGTACAGGTATAAATATATGTGTAGCATATACATTATTTGCGAGGAAACTATATATATAAAACGCGTAGGTATGCGGCACAAAAATCGACGATATTTCTACACTCCGAATGGCAACAGCTGCAACTACCAGATGTAAGCATTAGTGGCCAACCTCGTGTGTGTGGTGGCTCGACTATAGCACGTAATTTGGTACAATTTAATTTTTGAATTTTACTCATGAATAATTTTAATTTATTCATTTGTTCCATCGGTTTTTCTAAAAGTTTTAGGAATATCATAGTAAAATATTATTAATTGCATTATAATATCTTAATAGTAAGTAAGAGTAAATTTTCTGCACTTTTTTTAGTATTTGCTGAATTTTTGCTCCATTTTATAAGTAAAGAATTTTTTTTATTTGATATGATTAAGTGTAGATATCTGAATTGGGAACAATAGTACATACAGAGGGTAATGTAATCCACACTATATTTTAATACTTACTGAATTTTTACTCCTTTTTTAAGTGAAAAAATTTTTCTCCAATAATTTCTTACTTGATGTAATGATAAAGTGTAGATATCTTCATTTTGAAAAATATTACACACAGAGAGGGATGTAATTTTTAAAATCACTGGTGTTGGGTTTCTCAGTCTTATCTTTAACTCTGTTCTGAAGTAATGGAAATTCACATTCTTTAATCACGATGTTTTAGAATCAGCCTTATAAAGAGTTTTGTAATGATTATAAATTTTTTGACTGAGATCCACTTAATAGCGTATATTTATGATGACAGGTAATGGTAACATTCCTTATATGTGTTTCTTTCAGTTGAGTTGTTTTACAAAAGAAAATATGAAACTAAAATCGACTATGCTGGTCGGGCAGCGGCTAGTGTATTTAAATAGTATGAACATTTGCGGCTGTAAATATGTAAAACTTGTTTAGGGAAATCAGAGGACACTGCATGAAAAGTTCGTATGTGGTTGAAGCAGTGTAGAGAAATAATATGTCAAGAGATGGCGCTGTAAGCCCATCGGTTTGATTTTATTCTCAAATGTTTAGAATTCGCTCGTTCTTGTCTAATATAGAGTGTTGAATCAGTTGTTAGAATGTAGATTTCTTTGAAAGGGATTAAGATCCCATAATATGTCTATTCTTTCGAATTTAGTTAATGTAGAGGCTTTCCAGCCTATTATTATCTTCTTGTAAATATGTAAATATATTAAATTCATTAAAAAATATGTAAAGATGATTTAAACTTTGCACCACTTTCGTTTTGAAGATTTCTCACTCCTTTGTTTAGTTTCTAGTAGAATATAGTAGTTAAATTTCTTCATGGTGCATCGGTCTCGGGAACCTAATAGTTTAGTATAGAGTAAAAATATTTAGTAATCGTTGTGTGTTCGTGATATTTTCAAGCAATTGGATAGCATTTTATGCGAAAACTGCCAAAGGTAAAGTTTTTGATACTTTATTTATTATGGATGTCAAGGCGTTAAACAAAAGAAGAGCTACTTTACGTTCTTCCATCACGAATATCGTTAAAAATGTTGATAAATTGATTGAAGACCAGGATAAATCAGGATTGGATGATTGTTTTGAACTTTTAAGTTCGAAAGAGATAGAAATTCGGGATTTAGATGAAAAAATCCAAAGTTTGATTAAAAATGAGGATGGTAAATTAGAATTAGATATTGTAACTTCCATGGAATATAGTGATACAATAATAATAACGAAATCAAAAATCAAACGTTATTTCAAGAACGTCGAATCTCAAAAATTGAACTTAAATATTTCTAAAAATATTTCTAGCGACTCGCATTCAGAAATCGGAAGTAAAAAAGAAAAAGAATCTGAAAGTAATGTTAAATTACCCAAAATGTCGATACAAAAGTTTTATGGCGATTGTAATGAATGGAGCAACTTTTGGAATTCATTTAAAATTACAATTCATGAAAATACAACGCTTTCAAAAGTAGAGAAGTTCAACTATTTAAAATCGTATTTAGGTGGAAATGCAGCAAGTTCTATTGATGGATTTTCGATTTCAGAATCCAATTATGATTCGGCTGTAGAGATTCTTACCAATAGATTTGGTCAAAGCCAGTTGATAATCAATATGCATATGTCAAATCTCTTGAATTTAAACCCTGTACAAAACTCGAATGATGTAACAAAATTAAGAAAATTGTATGACACAATAAATGTTCAAATTAGAAGTCTTTCCTCTCTCGATGTAAAACAAGAATCCTATTCTAACATGTTAATTCCGGTTTTGTTGAAAACCATTCCCAACGATATTGCTTTGGAGTTCCATCGTACTAATATAGATAGTCGAACTTTTAATTTAGACAATTTTCTCAAATTTTTACGGACTGAGATAGAATCCCGGGAAAAAATCTCCTGTTTGTCGCTTTCTCACAAATCAAAACAACTAATGGAATCCAAGAACACATATAACAAATTTGACTCAAAGTATACGTGGAATTCTAATGTTAAAAGAAAAGACTTTAACAAATATTCAAAACAAAAACCGTCGGTTACCACACATGAATTTATTGCGACAACATTACCAAACCGGAAGTGTATTTTTTGTTCTCAGGAACACTTATCGGAAAACTGCGGAGTGTTTACAGTAAATGAAAAAAGAGACATTTTAAAGCAGAGCAATAGATGTTTTTTGTGCACGTCTTTGAAACATAAAATTGCATTTTGCCCTTATCGACAAACAAAGGCTTGTAGGATCTGTGGGGGCAAACACTATGAAGGTATATGTTTTAAATCAAACACGGCAGTCAAAAATTCGGAAGCTGATAAATGTGAGGTTTCTTCAATTTCAAAAATTGAAACACAAGTTGAACCACGAAGTGAAAAAATTGTTTCCGCCGTTTCGCATGTTAACAATGTGATACTTCTGCAGACCTGCACGATAAAAATTAAAGCAGGAAAAGAAAAAATGTTTGCCAGGCTCCTTCTTGATACGGGTAGCATGAAAAGTTTCGTCACACGCGAATTAGCTAACAAATTAAATCTCGAAGTAACTAGGAAAGAAAAATTAACTGTTTACACCTTTGGGAACACCACACCTATTCAAAGAAATTATGACGTGGTTAAATTGAGTTTGGAACATAAAAGTTCTTCTGACTCTAGAATAGAAGTTGAATTATTAGTAACGGATCAAATTTCAGGCTCAAACGTTCCGACTCCTAGATTAGAAGAAATTAGACAAATTCGACAACTAAAGAATTTGATACTCGCAGATTCCCTCGATAGTGAAGAATCAATTGGCATTTTAATCGGAGCAGACTATTATTATGATATTGTCATGGGACACATTAAGCGTTTGAATAAAAATCTTGTCGCAGTAGAGACTATTTTCGGTTGGTGTTTACAAGGAAGGGAGAGTCAGAATGAAGTCTCTCTATCATTCAATGTTATTGTAGGGGAAGATCTAATTTCTAAACAAATAACAAAATTTTGGAGTCTAGAAAATTCAGGACTTATTAGTGAAAAAGAAAATTTAGATTCAACCGAAAATGAAGCACTTAAACATTTCGAATCCAATATAACATACGAAAATTCTCGCTACAAAGTTAGATTACCTTGGAAACATGACACTTCAGATTTGAATGATAACTGGGAAATCGCAGAACAAAGGTTCGATCGACTTAGAAAACGGTTTAAAAGAAATCCAGATCTATTTTTTGAATATCAAAATGTAATACAAGATTACTTAAATCAAAATATCATAGAACGAGTAACAGATGTTCAAGGTGAAGAAAACGTTACATTTTACTTGCCACATAGGGAAGTTATACGCGAGAATCGAACCACGAGCAAATTACGTATTGTTTTTGATGCGTCATCGCATCCCCCAGGCTCGAATTCTTTAAATGACTGTCTTCATGTAGGACCCAATTTGTACCCTGAGATATTCGACATCCTATTAAGGTTTAGATATAATCCTATTGCATTCACTGCAGACATCAGACAGGCCTTTCTACAAATTCTCATAGATGAAAGAGACCGAGATGTAACTAGATTTCTATTCTCCGAAATTCCCTCTGATGAAACCATCCCCCCTAATATATATAGATTTACTCGAGTGTTATTTGGGATGAACTGTTCTCCGTTTCTGTTGGCAGCGACTATTAGATACCACCTGAAAAAATATAGAGAAGTCTATCCTACAACTGTGGACCTTTTAGATGACAATATTTACGTAGATGACGCAATCGGAAGTCAGCTGACAGTCAGAGAAACTTTGACTACGACTCTAGAATCGATCAAAATTTTCAAAGAAGCTAGTATGCATTTGCATAAGTCTCGTACTAACTCGAAAGAATTACATGAACTGTGGATAAAGGAAGGTATCGTTTCAGATGAAGATCCCGAAACTTTTGATAAAGAAAATCTCCCATTTAAAGTCCTAGGTATGGCGTGGGATAATTCTAACGATCTGTTGTATTTTGATGTTCGAAGTCTATTGTCATTTTTGTCTAAACCTATAGAAACAAAAAGATTTATCCTACAGGTGTTGGGTCGGATTTTCGACCCTCTAGGAATTTTAGGACCCTTCACTGTTAGAATAAAGTGTTTGATACAAAGGATCTGGTCATCGCGTATAGATTGGGATGAACCACTGCCAGAAGATTTAACCTCCCAATGGAGAAACTGGTGTGAGGAGATTCCTCAAATGGCCGAATTTTCTATCCCTCGTCATTACTTTTTCAAATTCTCGAACTTTGATGTCCAAAATATCGAATTACATTGTTTCTCAGACGCAAGCACGAAAGCCTATGGTACAGTTGCCTACTTACGTTTCACAACAAACAATAATGAAATTAAAACTGCCTTCGTTGCTTCTAAAAATAGGGTAGCTCCACTAAAAGCTCTCACTTTGCCTAGATTGGAGTTGATGGGAGCACTATTGTCAGCAAAGTTAAGTAACAATATTTTGAAATCGATAAAGTTAAATATACCTTGTTTTTTTTGGACAGACTCGACAATTGTTTATTTTTGGATCAGAAAACAACCGGCAACTTTCAAACCCTTCGTAAAGAATCGTGTCGAGGAAATTCAAAAATTGACCCCGCCTCAAAATTGGCATTACTGTCCAGGGGTGGACAATCCTGCAGATCTCGTATCTCGGGGAACGAAAATATCTAAATTAACGAATGAACCCATTTGGACCCAAGGTCCACGGTGGCTTCAGCTCTCTCCTGATCTTTGGCCAAAATTAGACCTTACAGACACAATTGACGAAACCAAACTTGAATATCGGAAAAAATCTACTGATGTACATCAGCTTGAATGTACTACCGTAAATATTGATGACCTCTTTGACTTATCAAAATATAGTAATTTAGAGAAACTGTTGAGGGTCACCGCTTGGATAAAACGCTTCGTTTCAAAATTGAGAAAATGTAGTAGTGTTGAGGGAACTCTAAAAACAGAAGAACTATTAGAAGCCGAAAATTTCTGGATTCGGTCTGAACAAAAAACGTTTTTTGCCGAAGAATATAAATCCTTAATAGAAGGTAAACCGATTGACAAGAACTCCCCTCTGTACAACTTTGTCCCATATATTGATGAAAAGGGAATCATGAGATTAGGAGGAAGATTAGAATTTTCTGACTTTACACTAGGTAATAAGCATCCAATAATTCTGCCTAAAAATTCTAGATTGACCTATTTAATTGTACGTAAACAACACGAGAAGACAATGCATGGAGGGACTGCTGCAACTTTGGCTAAAGTTAGATCTCGCTTCTGGGTCCCGAAAGGACGTCAGTTAGTCAAAAAGACTAGAAAAAGTTGTTTAATTTGCCAAAAATATTCAGCCAAACCTGCAGACCAGATGACAGCGCCCTTACCTAAAGACAGAATCCTTGAATCACCCCCATTTGCTGTTTGTGGAGTTGATTTTGCTGGACCGGTTTACGTAAAGAATTCAAAGGATACTCAAAAATCATACATCACATTATTCACATGTGCTGTAACCCGAGCTATACACCTGGAACTAGTTTCAAACATGTCGACAGAATCATTTTTACTTGCATTTCGCAGATTTTTGAGTAGAAGGGGAAACTGTAAAATCATTTATTCTGATAACGCAAAAACCTTCAAGAAGGCTAAAAAAGAAGTTGAGAACTTTTCTAGAATTTTAGAAGATGATGTGTTTAAAAATTTCATTGCCAAAGAGAGAACTCAGTGGAAGTTTATCATCGAGCGAGCCGCATGGTGGGGAGGGTTTTATGAAAGACTCGTAAGATCCGTCAAAAACTGTTTGAGAAAAGTTATAGGAAAAGCGTTGTTGACCTTCGAAGAAATGTCTACTCTACTCGTCGAGGTAGAAACTGTTCTTAATTCACGACCTTTGAGCTACGTTTATAATGAAAATGATGAGCCACAACCCTTGACTCCAATGTGTTTCCTGAACTTTGGACGAACTGATCCTACGTACCCTTTGACTTTCGCTGAAATCATCGGTATCGAAACAACAAGAAAGACTCTCTTAAAAAGAAAACGCTATCAAGAATTGCTGTTAAAACAGTTGTGGAGTAAATGGAAACAGCAATATTTGTTAGACCTTAGAACCGCCCATTCTTTAAAAAATCCTGACTTTCAACCCGAACTAAAATTAGGAGATGTTGTGCTGATTCAAGGAGATAGCAAAAACAAACTGTTATGGAAACTAGGTAAAATCATTAAAGCCGTTCCTGGACGTGACGGTAAAGTTCGATCTTATGAATTAAAAACTGGAAATGGGACTTTGAAACGAACTGCACAACACTTATATCCTCTTGAACTATATTGAACTCTAACGTTTATATATCCTTTTTTATTTTACTTAAATATTGAATTGAATAATTTGAAATGTTCTTTAGTTTATTATTCTTTTAAGTTTGAAGTTTCAAACTTCACTATTTGAATTGTTTAATAATGATTTTCTTTATATTTGCATTTATTTTAATAATAATTCCTATTACTTTTTAATTTGTTAAACGCTTTCCTATTTTATTTTAGATAGAACTTTATGCCTATTATATACTCTAGATATTGAAAAGTATTGTTGATATTGATGTGATTTAATTCAAGTATTAACCTATTGTTTATTCTCTCTCTTTTTTGCACTGTATTTTTGAAAAATCTGATTGATTAGAAATTTTGCTTTTTAGAAATGGGAATTTTTTGTTCATGATTGTATTGGAGTAGATGAACTCCTATCAGAGTTCAGGTGGGGAGTGTGTAGAGAAATAATATGTCAAGAGATGGCGCTGTAAGCCCATCGGTTTGATTTTATTCTCAAATGTTTAGAATTCGCTCGTTCTTGTCTAATATAGAGTGTTGAATCAGTTGTTAGAATGTAGATTTCTTTGAAAGGGATTAAGATCCCATAATATGTCTATTCTTTCGAATTTAGTTAATGTAGAGGCTTTCCAGCCTATTATTATCTTCTTGTAAATATGTAAATATATTAAATTCATTAAAAAATATGTAAAGATGATTTAAACTTTGCACCACTTTCGTTTTGAAGATTTCTCACTCCTTTGTTTAGTTTCTAGTAGAATATAGTAGTTAAATTTCTTCAGCAGGAACAGGAAGGAGTAAGCAGACGACAGCGGTAGTGGGAGCGAGATCAGGAAACTGTGGTAATTTGTGCTAAATTCAGGGGTACGTGTGTAAAAGGATTACAAGAGGTTTAAATGATTTTTATAATTAGTTAATTCGTTACTCTAAGTATTTTTAGCACGGTAACTTTATACGATGCTGGCAGAATATCATTTTGCAATAGTATAAAGAAATTTAATATTCTTAGAATAATTTTCTCATGTTGTACTCTCATTGTACCTGAAAACAATTCAAAATCTTCATGAATATGAATGCCTTGCATAACGGCCGAAGAGAAGGAACCCTTGCGTCAAAAGAATTTAATAAAACCGATTTCAGGGTCTCATTCCAAATCATTCAGAATTTCTCATTATTTAAGCAATGCGAAATAACTCCATGCTCACGCTCGAACGTTACAATCCTTTGGTTCCACCACAAAGACGCAATCTCGGTACCTCCGTTTATTTAGCTACACACCCACATACCGGAAGATAATGATACTCCCCGAAAACACTTCGCTTTCGTTTCTACGAATGCGGAGTTGCAACACCGCGCGTTCAAATTTCCAATTGCGCAATTTTTCTCACGAAGGCCTGCATCCCGGCCCGCCTCTCAGCCTTCGGCAGGTAAGTGAAGACGTTAATGAACAAGCTGTGTGTGTAACCATTGCCATTCGCGGCGAGGGGGAATTTTTTTTTCATTACCATTTTGGTGAATGATTTGAATATTTCTCTGGGTGAGAAAGTTGAAACCTAGAGAAGGTCATGTTCGAGAGTTTGTTTGTCGAGGAGTAGTGACAGTTTGCTTAATGTGTTAGAAATTGTCGTTTTCCTTTTTTTTTTTTTTTTTTTATATCTTTCAGGCGTCCGTTAAGCACTAATTTCAGGACTTTGATGTTGCTCGCTTTCTAAAATCCGTTGATTTGTGAAATTTTGTAGAAGAGTTGTGTGCTTTAGAAAGTATTCAATTTGAGTGTGAGATGTTAGATGGTGATACCTTTTGAAATTGATGAGCTAATTCGAGAAAACTAAACGCAAATATTACTAAAATGTTGAAAATTATTCTTTAATGTATAATTTAAGAATATTTGCACTAAGGGTCTTTTTTATATTTGAAATCAACTATCGTCTTAGGATATTACAGATATTGGGCATCTCCTTCCCCACCCCTACTGTTGCCATACACCCCCAAACCATTACTGACCCACCTCCATGCATATCGGTTGGAATCGAATTTTTTGGATCGAAGCTGTGTTTGCCTTGCGCCACACCATACGACGGTCATCAATGCCAAAAACATTGTACTTGCTGTTATCACTAAAAACAACTTCATTCCAAAACATTTTGGGCTTTAAAATGTGACCCTTCGCAAATTGTAATCGCTTATCTCTATTCCTTTTAGTAATAAAGTGCTTTTTCTAAGCTTTTCTGCCATTATAACCAGCTTTTCCAAGGACTCAGGGTACAGTTTCCCGAAAAACAGGCTTACCCAAAGTTCTAGAAGTACTTGGAGCAATTTTTGGAGCACTTATTTCAGGATCAACCTTTATTTGATGTAAAATTCTGATCTTTAACGTTGAGCTCAAGAGTCTTTTTCGGCCTCTTCGTACTTTATTTTCTAATATGCCATTCATTTTTAAACCTTTGACCGACTTTTTAAATGCAATTCACATGTCGGCCAACTATTTTAACAATTTTTCGAAGAGATTTGCCTTCATTTGACAGATTAATGACTAGTTTTCTTTCCTCTATCATTATTTCCTTTGGATTCTCTAATTTTTCTCTAATTAACAATTAACAGATACTAATTTTGAATTAGAAAAACCTATTTGCGTAATTGCTATACAGTTATTATTTATAGTATAACATTTATTATTATTAAACGTAGTTAAACAATTTGAAAGGTTTTACTCTCATTTTTATGTTTCTTAACTCTTGTACTCTTCATTCAAAACCTCAATTATTTGTTTTAATAAGTTACTATTTCTGAATTTTTAGGAAGTTTAATACCAAAAGGGTTGTTCTTTTCTGGCATTTACTTAAGAAACCATTCCTCTTAATTTGGGCTTAAATTTAACCCTTAACTGTCTGAAATTCAAATAATAAACAGGTGGACCCTCAGTTTTGGGAGTCACTGTAAGTGGCCCAAAATTGGAAACTTTTTAGTTACAGTTAGGACGTCACGAGGTCGGGTGGGAAAAATTTTACATCTGACCAAACTCGCTTTCATGGGGATTTGACGTTAAGATTACTAGAGTTTGTTAACATCTCTGTGTGTGTGTGTGGGGGGGGGGGGGGCAGAGATATTAACAGAACAGAAACAATGCAGTGGAGTAGCGGGCGGGGGGGGGGGTCTATCATGCCCCGGACGCCGGGGCACCAAATGGTCCCCAGGACAAACAAGATTTTCTAAAAAAGGTATCCCAAAAGGACACTAAAAAGGTATCGTGCCCCGGGCGCCAGTTATGCTTGCTACTCCACTGGAACAATACAGCTACCTTTTTGGAATACTGGAGAGTCGTTTATCTACAACTATAAAACTATACTGTTGTTCAAGAAACTTCACAATATCATGCGGAAAAACGTTTTGCAAAAAGAATATGGGGATGCTAAGCAACCGATTGTCCACACGGGGTTGAGAAACCATAGCTTTTTGATGGTTCTGATCATGATGTTTTTTAGAATATTATATAAAGGACTTTTCAAGGCAACGTTTACCAGGTGTATATGATTTATAAATGAGTATTGTTTTCAGACTTACATCTTAGCTCTGAGATTATGCAACACGCAAGTATTAAAAAATTCGAAAAAATACAAAACAGACTTATCCTATTTTTACTCAATATTTCCCTTCGTGCTTTTCTACTATTTTGTAAAGACAAATATAGATTTTTTTTTTTAAATTCTGATTATGTTTGAAATCCACTGGCATTTTCTATCGTGACGCAAATGCTTTGTGATACTTATTACCAAAATTTAAAAAAAACTGTATTTTTGTGACAGTAAATTAACTTATTACTAATTATATTTTTCATATCATACAAAGAAATCATACCCTTTCATCTGTTATTTTTGTTCTCATCGTTTACACCAGTTTCCTTAATTTGAAGGCAACAAATTGGCAGCATGGAATAGACCAATGTCGAAAAGACAAGTGCCTGCCATGCTAAAAAAATAATTATCTGATATATTTGCTTAATTATTTGTACTCCATAGTCGCAGAAACTTTTCTTGATCTGAAAACATTTTTCAAACTCTAAGCACATGATAATGTAATCTGAATGACATCTGATCCTACTTGCAATAATTACAAGATAAAATGAACTTTTTATATACCATGTTTATAAATTTTCTGTTGAATCATATAAACTTGACAATTCTATGTATTAACAAATACTTTTTTTAAATTTTTTTGATGAATTATCCCATCAACTTGAAAGAAAATGAAGTTAATTGGATATAACTTTTATTTCCCGTTCTGGCCAATAGATGGCTGCACCAGTCTACAAAACAAAATTAACTGAAAGTAACTGAAAATTAATTTAATTCTGCTTAAAAATGACTAAAAGTATTTTAAAAAATGCATTGTCATCGTGTTCGTAGCTATTCTAAAAGTTTCAAATGTCTATCTAGTCGTGAAGTTTGTTAAAAATCGATTGCAAGATTTGTACAAAATTAACTGAAAATAACTAAAAATTAATTTAATTCTGCTTAAAGATGGCTAAAAGTATTAAAAAAATGCATTGTCATCGTGTTCTGAACTATTCTAAAAGTTTTAAATGTCTAGCTAGTCGGGAAGTTAGTTAAAAATCGATTGCAAGATTTGAACTGGACAAACACACACACACAAACAAGAAAGCAAGTTAATAAAAACATGGTAAAAATCGATCGATGAACTCAAATTCCAACTAGATTACTAAATTTTTTATCGTCGTATCCAACACACAAACCTTGAGTAAAATATTTTTTTCATTGATATTTTCAAAATGATAATTTGTTTTGTTTTTTTTCTTTTAGTAATTTTTTTTCCTCTCTTTTGCAGATCTACATAAATGTTGATTCTCCCTTTTTCACTGCGACACCTACGGACAATCCTGTGATCCTTTAAGGCTACATTTCCAACGCATTAATCATGTTGTTTCCCATGATAGTGTAAATAAAGCTCGAAGGCAACGAAAATGACAACATACGGTTACTACAACGAACGCCCCAAGACGCCCAAGAGGTATTTTACCTTGGGTGTATTCTCCTGCACGCTTGGAGGACTCATTTTCACCATTGGCATCATATTAGTGGTACTCGGATCTTCTCCGTACGAGCCTGAAGCCTTGTGGATTTCGGGAATAGTGTTACTGCTGCTAGGAGGAGTATTGTTTTTCATGGGTATTGGATCCATAGGACTTTACCAATCTAGAGAAGATCGGAGGAAAAAAGAGATACAAAAAAATGCAGCAAGACAGTACGTTGCGAGTGTCAGAGGAGGGTCTAGCCTACTGACTCTCGTTGAACACGTTTAAAATCGAAAAAACATTAAATAGACTGAGACAATGATTGTGTCTTTGTGAGACTGTCAGAACTCATTTGGTGATTTTTTGTAAGTGAGATAAAACTTTTCCATTTAAACCAGCTCTAAATCCATCAGTGGTGATTATGAAAGAGGCTTACTGGCAAATTAATACATGAAATTTATATCCAAAGGATATTCTACGTTTGTTAATAATTGGTTCCAATCAGAACCAAAATATACCATGGTAAATAAATGGTTTGTGTATAGCTTAATATAATGTAAATATATTATATATGAAATATTAAGGACAAAATAATTGTGCATCTAAACCTCCCCTCCCCCCCCCAAAAAAAAAAAAAACTTTATTATACTACCATTAAATGGCTCTCTTTTTAATGATTTTATTCTCTTCTAAATTTTGAATTAATGAATTAAATTAATAAATTAATTTATTTTCTCGAATGTACAAAACACTTTAAAAGATTTTATTAGTCTTCAAAAGATTTTAAATCCCGTGTTTTGAAATATTGGAGAGCCCGTGCTCTAATGGCCTGGTAGCCAAATCACCGGCATTTGTAAAATAAATAAAAATAAATTAGTCTTCGTAAGATAAAGACAATATATTAAGGTGTCTCTACAACCATGGTTTTATGTATCCATCAATATCTTCAACAACAATTTGAAACTTTAGCAAATCAACGACTTTGTGCTTCAAGCGTTCTAAAGTTTCGATTAAAGTGTGACCAATATATATATTGGATCCGTACTTGTAGTAATACTCATAATTTTAACTCAGAAATTTTGATGACCATAAATCTTTGTACAAAATATATTTCAACATAACAAGTGATAGTAAATATTTACTAAAGAATCTATAAAAATTTATAGAGCAAGGAAATAACTCCTTTTCTAAAATGTAAAAGGATTACTATTTCTAATTCTGTTGAAATATGGGAAGTTTTGGAAACTTTGCATGGACCCTCAACTCTCACATCTTATCGTCATTCCCATTTTCTTCTCTCAGCTAAAACCTACTATGGCCAGAATCATAATTGGATCCTCTGTTTTCGTTATAGCGGGTCAATAGTCTAATCACTGAAATACCATGTCGTCTTGTTGTAATAAACTTACCTCTTATCAGAAATAATCTTAACAATATACCTGCTAGTCAGTTGCAAATGCTTTTAAAACAGATTTCATTAGTATACAAGCGAAACTCTTCAGTATCTCTAAACCTTTATGACCTTGTAAAATCGTAATTCACAGCAAAAAGACCCGTAATCTAATCAGACTTATCGTTATTAAAAATTCTTGCGTAAATTTTCATTTTAATTATATTTCTCATGATTTTAATCTAACATTAAACATGGAACAAAGCTTCGAGGGAACATCAGTGGATGTAAATAAATATCTTGTTTCTTAACTTCTTAGAACCCTCTGATATATCTTTTCAAACAGACAATACAGTCAAACCTGTTTTTGTGCGGTAGATAGGGACCGCACAAAAAAATTATTCAGAAACTTCATAAATAGCTGTAACAAATAATTTTTCACAGCATATTAAAGAATTTTTTTATGAGGAGAAGGACCGCATAAAAAAAAGTCTCACCTAGAAAATATGTCAAAGTTTTACGAAATAGCTAGAAAGTGCTTTCTAAACAAAATAAATAATTAAATTACGCATGGGAACATTTTAAAAAATTTTAATTCCTCATTTTAAACATGGAGAATAGGTATGAAGATGGCTGATGCAATATGTACATACACTGATAGAAAATAATTACAAGATATAAAGAACTTTTTATAAACCATGTTTTTAAATTTTCTGTTGAATCATATAAACTTGACAATTTTATGTATTAATAAATACTTTTTAAAAAATTTTTTGATGAATTTTGCCATCAACTTGAAAGAAAATGAAGTTAATTGGAAGTTAACTTGCGTTTAACTTCTCGTTCCCGTCCCGGCCGATAGATTGTTGCACCAGTCTACAAAACAAAATTAACTGAAAATGAATTCAAATCTGCTTAAAAATTGCTAAAAGTACCAAAAGAATACATTGTCATCGTGTTCTGAACTATTCTATAAGTTTCAAATATCTAGATAGTCGGGAAGTTAAATAAAAATCGATTGCAAAATTTGTACTAGACAAACACACAAACGAGAAAGCGAGTTAATAAAAACATGGAAAAAAAAGTGTTACCAACACCGTTGAGATTGACCTAACCTCGCTGCGAACTTACATATGGCGAACAGAATCTCGATACATATTCATATACCGCACAAAAAAAATCGCACAAAAAAATAGCTTAAAAAAGACCGCACAAAAACAGGTTTGACTTTATATTAAATTTATCTATTTAACGTACCACATGTGAAAGAAAAGAATTAAAACATCGTTTTGAATATTTAACATAAAATTATTTCACAATGATATAAAAACCTCTACGTATATTAAAATGAGGCTTAATATTGTAAATATTTAATTTAGCATTTAGGGACATTTTCATACAACATGCAACCTCTTTTACGCAGAAAAAAAAACAGTCTCGAAAGCTTTAAATATTAAAATTTCGCAAGCTTAAACTTGCGAAATGATTATTATGTTTTTGATGCAATATGTGAAGATAGTGACATTGGCTTCTATTTCATGATTCAGCTAAAAGCGAAATTGGGTGTCAAGATTCAGCAGTCTTATAAACTAATGTTGTCATCTTTATGTCAAATCTTACAGACAAAACATATTGTTCACAATCTCATCAGAAGTTGGAGAAGATCTATGTTGTATATACATTCAGTGCATGTTTCATCGTTATTCATTTTTTTTCCTAATATCCATGAAAATTGGTGTCGGAAATAATTATTTATTTTCTTACTTTTTGTGATAATATTTGTATATGTAGAAATTAAACCTGCTTTAAAAGCCTTACACCTATTTCTCTTTTTTTCTCTATTAAAATATTTGATATACCTCTTTACTATAATATTAAGCATACTTAATACTAATCACAATTGTTTGAACTAAGTTTACAGTAGTATGTGCATTAATAAAAAATATCTATATAAATTTTACCTTGTATTAAATATCAAATTAAAAACACGTGATGACAAAGGAAATTTTAAAATGTTTAGTAATTTTAGGTTTCGATTAAAATGTATTTACATAGAACTCAACAGAAGAAGAAGAATTTTTCTTTAAAATATTCGTCATGTAATTCTAAATTTTTTTTAGAAAAGCCTACTTTATTTTTTACATAAAACAACATCATTCATCTTAGCAATATTATTAATGACAATAACACAGTTCAATAACCTTCATTGGTATTTCTAGATAAACGGATAAAAACTCCATCTGGTGTTAACCAGAAATTTTAGATTTCGCTAATAAGAAGTGGCAATCACATGCTACTGTACTTAATGCTTATAATAAATATACTCAGTTAAGTAAATGTTTCTTCTGTAAACTAAATTTCAAGGAGGTCTCTTAAACCTACACAGCAGATTTGGACTTATATATTTCGGTCTTATTATGGGCTCCACTCCACAGCAGGGTTTATCCGACAAGCCGCTGGCGGTTAAAAAAAATAAAATATTCTAGATAGCGGAATTTCAACTCTTTTTTTTTTCTTTTGACTAAAGTTCATCCCAGATGAGCCCGCAACCGAAAGAAATAAGGGGGCGTCCATTAATAACGTGAGGCTTTTAGGGGGGAAGGGGGCAAATAATACGTAATTTTTTTTTCCGCAAGAAACAGCGTAAAATTGCGAGAAAACTGGGTTATATTAAGTAAAACATGTTTCTACACTAAAATATGGCTAAATCCTACACAATACTTCCAGTAGTCACTCTTGAGACCACACATGAGTCCCCATTGACTGAATTAGAATGAATATTCTTTTACGAATTTTAGTAGTTCCTATTTAAGTATTTTATTGTTCGATTTTCTCACTGTGATTCTAGACTACGTTCTTAGTAGTCTAATACTAGTCTTAACTAGTCTTAAATAAGAATAATTAAGCAAATTATGTTTTTTAAATAAATCCAACGCAATCAAGCACAGATTAACGTATTTCCACTAAAGATACGCATTTTGAAAAATCTCACGTGAGATTAGGGAGGGGGGGGGGGGCAAGCCAAATCTCACGACATCTCACCAGGGGGTGGGAGGGGGTCGAAAAATCACCAAAATCGCCTCACGTAATTAATGGACGCCCCCTAAGCATATCATATGATTCTACTATTTAGAAGACGGGAAAGATGCGTGACTTCTTCCTTTGCTGGCTCGATTAACTGGAATATTTTCTTTCACCAGAACAGAACAGTTCCGAATTTAGAATTCTTCTTATATCCAGTGTTTTTGATCACTATACAATCAGGAGAAACATATAATGTTGGCGATACTTGGGTCCATGGCTTCTGGATACGTTTCAAGTGTTTTTAAGAATAACTGACCCTTCTTACAAGAATGTGTTTCGCGAATTTTTATCAGTTTTAAACTTTACTGTTTGGCCTTGAATTTTCCAAAATTTATCTTTGTTGTGCTAATAAAGAAAGAATTTTGTTTCTTTATTAGAATCTTCCTTCAGAATACTTCTTTCTCAGGCGTAAAAATTGTTTCAAAAGCAAATAAATATTCATGCAAGAAATGTTATATTACATTTAAGATGGTAAGAAAATTATTTTTATGCGTGATGATTTTCAAAAACACTTTTATCAATACTGAATGAAGAACTTTTGAAAATATGCAGGAAAAAAATATTGGAATAAAATATTTGAAATATTAATAGTGTTGCAGTTACCAATATTCGTTAAAGACATCTATATCATTCATTTTCCATAGTTCGACAATAGATGGCGACACTGCAGATTAAACTTGAATACTTTTAACTGGCCGATTTGTAAATTATAGATTTTGAAATATACCCTAAAAAACTTATTTTTAATAAGAAAATTAAGATAAAATTCTTTTATGTGAAATAACGTTTCTACAGAATAAAAATATTCATATATCTTGATCCCAATGTACAAGATGTGAAAAATAATTATTGTAATTTTGGAGAGTTATTCTTGTACTTCATTCTTCAACATATCTAGTTATTCGTTTCATAAAACAAAAGTGAGTGAGAAATCCCTTTGAGGGAAAATATATCAAAGCAACCGGATTATCAATCAAGGAGAAAGAAATGTTGATCAACTTTGAAGTAGATTTTATTTTAAAAGCTGAATTCAATGAGAAGGATCCATTTTTAATTTTTGTACTTTACGGTGGATTCCAGCACACTCTGGAATCTCAGGAAATGTACTCGCGGACGGATCGGCAAAGAGAGGTGCTGCAGTTATGCAAAACCCGTGTAGGCTGATCGTATATAATTCTATATAAGCGGTCGTAAGTCGGTCGCTCGCACTTACGACTGAAATTTTTAAATTAGAAAAAAGAATCTCAGAAATACTGTTACTCAAAGGTACAGTACATACCTATTTAATAATTATGTATTACATAATTATTAAAAAAATATGATGCAATGTTCTGCAATACTGCCAAAATGTATGACAGTAATAAAAATGTATTGATGCAAAAATGTCGATATCCACACGATAAATCAAATAAACCTTCAGAAATGGTTTCAGAAATTGGCTTCAGAAATGGTTTCAGCTATTCATTATATTAACAAAAGACTAAAACAATTGGAAGTAATGGATCAAAATGAAGAAATATTCCAAAGTGTAAATCGTTGTATTCAGGAAAATCTGGCTTGCCACCAGGCGATATGCAAGAAAATGAAGACCCAAACTGTTCAAACTACCTTGAATATCTTTGTAAAAAAAACTGTCAATGTATCTTCTGTCGCAAATCCTGAACCAATGGATTGTACTAACATAATAAGTAGTGACGACGAAGAATAATTTATGTCTTCTAAATACAATATTTTAAATTACGTATGAAAGTAAAATATATATGTATGTTCATATTACAAAAAAAAAAAAAAAAAAGTTTGAAACTCGACTCACGACCAACGTCTCGGTCCCTATCTCAATCGTAAGTCGAGGAATATACAGTGGACGTTCGTTAATTCGAACTCAAAGGTTCTCAGAAAAAAGTTCGAATTATCCGATGTTAAGAGAAAATATATCACTTTAAATGTGTATCACTGAAGAAGAAAATCTCCTAGTATGTATAACACCAGAAAATATATTATACTATGTTATCTAAAGTTAAACATATTAAAAAGCAATACAGACTTACCTTAATCATAAAATGAAGCAGAAGATATGCAGTATAAAGTAAACTTTTATTAAAAATATGAATTACACTTTGGGG
Source organism: Dolomedes plantarius (assembly GCA_907164885.2). Lineage (NCBI taxonomy): Eukaryota > Metazoa > Arthropoda > Arachnida > Araneae > Dolomedidae > Dolomedes > Dolomedes plantarius. Next base: position 142,828,298 of record OU015492.1, read on the forward strand.
AAAAACTGTAAAATGGATGTTTGGTTCTGTTTATGATGCCTACATTGTTCAGCCAGCTTCTCGATTTAAAGTAAACATTTCAATTCATTTTCAGAGGAAGGTTCCATCTGAATAAATGCTTTCAGAGTTTTAATAGATTCCATTATGGCTTTGTCCATTATGGCCGCATTAAAAATATCTTTCGGCAGGTAAGTAGAGAAAAGCCCTGGCAGTTTCCAACCGAAATTAGTACATACGTCTTCGTTTACATCAGAGCTTTGGCCACATACAGTTTGATAAGAAATATTGTGCCTTGACTTAAATCGAGAAAGCCATCCATCACTGCATTTAAAATCTTCAATACCCATTCGACTTGCCAATTCATCAGCCTTCGTCAGCACTAGGGGTCCATTTATCGGAAAATTTCGAGATCTAACATCCTGGAACCATAGCAGTAGAGCTTTTTCTAGAACTTTTTGGGACGCATTTCCCATGCGTTTCCTTCCTCTAGCAAATTTTGATTTTTCCCATGAATCTAAAATTGACTCCTTGTTTTTCAAATTAGTAGACAAGGCATTTTTTTAAGTCCATAGTCAGCTGCTAACTTTGTTTTACATTCGCCATTCTCTACTTTCTTTAAAATTTCTACCTTTGTCTCCAATGTTACGGTTTTGTACTTTCCACGTGTAGACATCCTGAATTTTTACACGTTCACACCACACAATGAGGATGAAAAACTAGACCACATTAACTTGTCTGCACTGCAGTTATAACTGACGCAGCTCCCTAGAATCTGTAGTAAAGACTAGTTTTTCTGAAATTCTAAGAAAATCGATCCAAATAAAGAAAAAATGCTTTTTCCTTTTAGCACTAATAAGAAGGACAATAGCTACTAACGTTTAGCGGACATGCAATAGTCTAGGAATGCAGGCATGTGCTTCTTTACACAGAAAAGAAATTATGACACACAAAATAATAAATACAGTGTGTATTTTCTCCATTAAACGAGGAAAATGAATTTCTTTTTGTCAAATTTTTAGTTCGAATTAACCGAAGTGATAAAAATTTAGTTCGAATTAATGAGATATTTTTAACATTAACTCCAATACAAGTTTTTTTGGAACCTTTGGATTAGTTCGAACTAACCGAAAGTTCGAATTTACCGAGTTCGAATTAACGAGCGTCCACTGTATATATATATATATATATATATATATATATACACAGTGATTTCCGCTTATAAGAATCACGTTTGTTATTACTGTTTTTGATTCTTATAAGCGGTTGATTCTTATAACCGAAATTTCCCTTTGGACAGGCACACACACACAAATATATACTTGTACATATATATAAACACACAGGCACATATATACATAATTTACCATTAAATACTCTTTAATTTACGTTATTTAACATTTATTAAAATTATTTTTTATAATTTTAAAAATACTCAATTTCTAAACAAAATACTATAACTCAATTTCTAGACCTATAAGTAACAACACATGATTCTAAAATCAACAAGAGGCAGCTTCTCTTTGACTACACTTTGGAAGAGCATCATATCTAATTAAGAAGTTCTGTTTTTCAGAAAAACTAAGAGTTTTCCTAGTTTTTATCATATTTGAATTCGACTATCAAAAAGTTCTAACACTAACTGGAAATTTTGTTAGAAAACTAAAGTGAATACTAGCGACGTATGCTTATTACAGTCTCAGACGAAGATTTACTTTATAGCTTACGTTTCACGGTTTGATTCTGAATCCAACCGTGAAACGTTTGATTCAGCATCTGGTTCATCTGATTCAGCAAAATGGACCCCTTTACGTTTCACGGTTTGAAGTGCTGAATCCACTGTCCCGTTTGCGTAAGTGATGGTGGACACTTCGCGGAAGATTTATATGTTTCAGGGTCCAGAAATCCGCAACCAGGAAGTAAGTGGTGGGAAAAAAGGAGTGCCTGTCTGGAGAAAAGTGAAATCGGACCCAGGCGGGTTAGATCCCCCTGGGTAAAGCTAATAAGACAGTGTTTAGCAAAAGCGTATAAGGAGAAACTCTTATGTTATGTCTGAAGGAAAGTATTTTACGACTGTTTTCCGGCCCAAAGTTTTATCAATCTTTCTTTTCAAAAACTTAAGAAAGAATTTCGTACCTTTTGAGAGTTCAAGTGGCATTTTTTGGAAAAATGAAAGGAAGGCGAAGATTGCAAAATGATTCTTATAACCGGTGGATTGATTCTTTAAAGCGGAAATTTTAACATGGAAATAATACATTTGTTTTTGTTTTTGCGATATTGATTCTTATAAACGGTTGATTCTTATAACCACTGATCACTATAAGCGGTGGTTACTGTATATATATATATATATATATATATATATAATTTGTTCAGCATTGCTTCACCTTTTTGTCAAAAAAAGGCAGCACCTGTAAAACTGTTTTTGCTTATGTTAAAAATTTTTTTTATTGTGTATTAGAATTAATAGCTTAAAGATTAATATTTAAATTGGTAAATTTCTTTCTTGAATTTTAAGAATATTTGGAATAATTTGTTTATACATTTATTGCTTTACACCTAATGGAATTTTTCTTATTTATTATATTCATTGTAAAGACAGATGCATTTTGGGTAATTTTCTTCTGATTGTTTATTAGTTGTTTTATGATTTATGGTGGAATTTCTCTTGAAAACGCTTTTTGCTATTTATTCTATGTTATCTATTCATTCGTTTTTTTTTTAGAAATTCCAATTATTTTTCTAAAAATCGGAACATCCAGGTTTATTTGTAAAATCACACTACGGCATTTTATTTAAAACGTATTTATGGCAGATAACTAATGGATTTCTCTAAACTATTCAGCCACACCATTTATGGTAAGTGAATTCTAGCTTATTATTGAAAATTAATTCCCATTGCATCGCAGTTGTATTATTTATAAATTCCATTAACAAAATAAATCTTATTTAACGAATTGGAAAGCTTTGGTTGTTGTTTTTTTTATTTTTCTCTATTCTTAAATATTGTTCTTTTCTCTATTCTTTATGTCAGTTATCAATTTTCCTCTATTCTTAAATATTCTCAATGATCGTACAAGCTGGTCCGTCGAGCCTGAAAATGGCTGGTGGTTTAATAACCAGTGTGTTCATTTAATTCGAACTGCGCAGATTTAATCTTCGTGTTCATCTTCGTTTTTGGCGTCGTTTTTGGCTTCGTTCAAAATGCCAATTTAATCTTCGTTTTCATCTTCGTTCTTTGCGTCGTTTTTGGCTGAGTTCAAAATGCCAACAAAATCGTCCGTGAACCCAAAAGTCTCCTAGCTCTCCAATATCTCTCCCACACTGGATCTGGAGGTAGAGCGGGGCAAGACAGAATATTGTTATAGCCCATGTCCTCTCTTCGATTACAGAGGTTTCAAAAGGGTTCTGAAATGATATTTATATGGCAGAAATGTTTCAATAGGCAATCAAGGCCCGTCACCAGTCGAAACGCTTTAAACCAGATATATTTTTTGCTTACCATATATTTTTTGTTAAAAAGTATATGGTATTGTTAAATAAAGTGTCAAAAAGTTTTACAATAAAAAACAGCATCAGAAAAAGGCTTCCATTTATTTCTATCTATCTGTATGGGACTGGGTTTTTGAAATGAGTAGTTAAAAAAAACCAAACAACGATGAAGAGATAACCAGGATGATACGAAAATAACACTCCTAAGTATTTCACCAAATATTTAAAATATATTATCTGAAGTCCATGGTCATCAATTTTATTTATTTTTTTCTATTTTAGTTTTATATAGATGAATGAAGTTCATCATTTTCATTGCTTTAATATGGAGTTTAAAATTTTAAAATCATGCTAATTTAAAATTTTAATTTATTTTTATCTAAATGAACTATAAATAGATATTAGCATTTATATATGAAGTTTTAGTCATACGAAGTGTAGCAAAAACAAATGTAGAAAGTAACCAAGACATTTTTTTTATTGTTAGTTGAAAGATATAATAAAACCCCAAATTCTCAAATCCCCAATTTTTCGGTGGAAGATATAATATAACCCCAAATCTACGGATACTCGATTCTCGAAATAGTTTGTCGAAATTTCCTTATTTATTTTTGTTAACATTTTTCTAATTTTTTAATTGCTAGTACTAAAAAATTCCTATTAAGTCCGAGGATTTTTTATTTAAAGAAAGCGGTTCACGATCAAAAAGTTTTTGCGCATCACTGATCTAGATGAATGCAGAAAAACTAATGTAGATTTAATATACGAAGTTGTTTGAGATTAACCTTAAAACTAGGATCCAATTCAGATTTTACTTTATTACTTTATGACATTCAGAATACCAAAATATGTATTTTATGTAATTCAAAAAGTGCAATTCTCTGCATTGAACCCTACCAGGAACGGATAAGTACAATTTTATTGATTTTTAACAAATCATTAAATGGTCTGTGACAAATCTATCCATTTATTTAAGCTGTTACATGACGTATTATTTTAGCATTTAAATTGAATATTATGAAAAGATTTTACAGTGTGACAAAAACACAATTATTATAATTATCGATATATAAATTTTAATAGTTTAGTGGAAAAAAAATTAGATTTGACAATTTTATTACTCTGTTTTAATATTAAGTACAAAAAGTACTATTTAAAGTCATAAAATTTGAATTTATCTCGTTTATTGCATAATTTCTAATTACATAGGCATTTTAAAAACCTCTTTAGCAATAATAAAATTAAGAAAAACTAGTAATATGAATATATGCCAATAGATGGCGGCACTATAAAACAATCTTTCTTTCGCTAAAAAGATCTGAAAATGACATGCATAATATAATGTACTAATATGACGATAGATGGCAGCACTACTTCATTTTATGCATTTTTCATTTTTTAATTGAAAATTATTTTTTCCTCCGTGTCGTAATTTTATTTTTTAGTAATGCGTATATATTAGAATAGATGGCAGATAAATGATTATTTCGGCAGCACTGTTTAATTATATCCAGCTTGTACTCTTTCCCTGAGATTCAAAATGAAATCCTCTTCTATTTCAAATCATATTGTAATTATCTATAGTTTTTTTCTTCAGTGAATGAATTAATAACACTGTAAATTACTAATCAAGGCCAATATTTATTTGTGTCATTAATGTTTTATATACTTTTTTCCTTGCTTGAAGAGGTATAAAAAGAAAAAGGCTTTTATCTAATTTAAGGTAGTGAAGAATGCGAAACATTAAAATTATATCAGCATTAAAATTATATTAACATTAAAATTATATCAGCGGGGTTTTTAAACTTCAAAATAACTGCTCGAATTTCCGCTAAAAATACATTTAACGATAACAGATGGCAGCACTTTTTTGATAGTTTTGCGCACGCTCTTGTGAATAACAATATAGTACTCGTAAAATAAATTTTCAAAGGATTTTTTTATACTATAGTCATAAAAATGTTTTCAGAATGCACAAACAATTCACAAAATTGTTTATTTGTGCATTAACGAAGTAAAAATCAATGAATTAAGTAGTGATTAATTTTGTCCAACATTGCACTGTTGTTTTAATAAGGAAATACAGTTTTAATAACATATACACAAATGCAATGGTCGCATGTTATGTGGAAAGAATTGAAGGGGGTCGCGACTCGAAAAAGTTTGGGAAACACCGGTCTATTCGAAAGATTCGATATTTCTGTAGCTTGAACGTAATCCTTTATCCATAATGAAAAGTTTCCGGCTCGGAATTCAGTATAATGACTCTCTTCTAACGTAACAGGATAGCCTTCGAATTCAGAGTTTGCGGATTCGAATCTCGCGGTAGGCATAGATCGTTGTAGACATTTGGATTAAGCTTTAACTGTAGAGTAAAGCATAATTAGCCCTGGTGAAACCTTTATATTACCGCAGTATTCCTGAAACAAAGAAAAATTTGAGCATGCGGTATTTTCTTTAGAACCAATTTTATTTCATTGTCCTCTTGTGAATTTGAGCAGTTCTGAGCTGTGTAAGCATGCAATAAATATAGAGAAATCTTTACTGCAAAGCTGTTCCAACCTTAAAATGATTATTTCGGACAATTTTATCACTCCATTCATAGCAATCTTTTTCTTTTTACTTCACAAATAATTTATACCTCTTTTTCTCTTTGCTTTATGTTTGAACTAAAAGAGAGTATTTTCTAAAATTTAAATTTTTCGATGGATAATTTCCCAAAGGCCATTATTGATGTTAGAAAATTAAAATTGCCTTTGGTACATATTAAAATATTTACTGTGACTGATTGCGACGCAAGTGAACATAATGATGAGTAAGTCGTTGACAATTAAGGACAGATTTAGATAGATATTTTAATGCGTAGATACTGCAACTCACATAACAAAGCAAAATGAACAACCAACGAAACATATAAAACAAAGTTAATCACGTGATATGCGCCCTGGCACGCCATCTCTTGGAGCGAATGTCAGTGAGAGTGAACAGTGACAATGCTGAGATTTTGGTAGTTTAGCCAAGCATTAAAGTAACTTTAATCGTCTTTTTCTGTTAAAAAATGTTGATCTTTTATTTCTATCTCTAAATTTCAATCCTTAATAATGTTGTCTGAATTCCAATTCTATCTTTAGCAATAAGCTGAGTGAAAGATATTTTAATATCACTTGACTGTGATTAGAGTTGTCTAATATCACGTTTTTTCCAATATAAACTTTGTAAGGTTCGTTGACACACGACTCATGACATGGCTTTATAGTGTTGTGTAAAAAGAAAAATAATGAAGAGTCCATTAATTTCAGCTGATCGGGATAACCAGCAGTATTACGAGTAAAGAAAAAAATTAATAAATTTGAGAATGTGTCGAAAGCACACAACTTAATGTGATATTGTGTAGCTATAAATCATCATCACTGAGACACATAAGCAAATTAAGAGACTTCTTTAGAGTATCAGGTGTACTTTGACCCTAGCCTAGTCGGTAAGATAAATGGTATATTGAGCATAATATTGACATGATTTGAAGATGCAATAAAAGCAGCCTATTTCGAGCTGAATTTCCAGTACCTTAAAATGAGTGGAATAATTGCCATTACAATAATCTATCTACTGAATATCGTTGTCATGACAACTGAAGAAGGTAATTTTAACCCATGGTTTGGAGCCTGTCCAATATCTCTAACAGGAGTAAGTGTAAGGTTCTTTAAAAGTGTGATATTAGGCATTATGGATCATGCCTAATATCACACTGATTTGTGCATAATATTGTTTAAATCCCTACCGGAAAATTTAATTCTGGTAAATGGTCTGGAGCCCGCTCATCTCTCTCAGATAGGTGAAAGTGTACGGTTCGATAAAATAGGATTATGGACATCATGGACCATGCTTAATATCATAATGATTTGTGTCCAATATCATTTACATGATTTCCCGGTGAGTTCATTTTGAACAACGGCCTGGAGCCCGCTGAATCTTTCTGAGATAGGTGAAAGTGTGCGGATCGTTAAAATAGGTTTATGGACATCATGGACCATGCTTAATATCATAATGATTTGTGCCCAATATCATTTACATGATTTCCGGGTGAGTTCATTTTGAACAACGGCCTGGAGCCCGCTGAATCTCTCTGAGATAGGTGAAAGTGTGCGGATCGTTAAAATAGGTTTATGGACATCATGGACCATGCTTAATATCATAATGATTTGTGCCCAATATCATTTACATGATTTCCGGGTGAGTTCATTTTGAACAACGGCCTGGAGCCCGCTGAATCTCTCTGAGATAGGTGAAAGTGTAAGGATCGTTAAAATAGGATCATGGACATCATGGATGATGCTTAATATCTTAATAATTTGAGCACAGGACCGTTTACCTCCAGACGAATTAATTTTGACCAAGGGTCTTGATCCCGCTCGGTCACTCTCAGACGGGGAATAAATGTAAGCGCTGATAAGGAATGATCATGGATTATGCATGGTCACAGCACGATCATGGATCATTCTTGATGGTAAAATTTTTCGTGAACCTATCAAGAAAGAAGATGAAACTCCGAGTTCTGGATTCCGGCTTCAATCTAGTTATTTTAAGAGGGGTGGATATTAATGTAAATGTGTAGCACTCTCGGCTTTACATTAATTATTTTCATCTGTTCTTTGCAAAGAAGACATAGTTAAGGCATAGACATAAATGCTTGAAATACCTTGAAAGTTGCTAGAATATTTTAGAAATATTTTCAAAATGAATGAATTGAGCTCGTGGTAGTTGCACTTTTATTTGCATCGGCATAAATTGCTAATTACAATCAACTTTAGCAGAATATTTTTTCTCATGCGTTGCTACTTTTTCTTGTACAGAGGGTCTGTTATGATGCTCACATACTAAACTTAGAGTAAGTTATGATCCTTATTATTTAATTCATAAATTATCAGTAACCTTGTTTCTTTATGAATAACCAAGATTCATTAAAGCTGAGTCGTGTGTCATTTAAATATGCATATGCGAAGATAATGGTTTTTAATAAAGCTCTGGGATGATGCACTGATACCTTTACTAAAGATTACGTAATATCATAGTTCGTAACATCCATTTTTAACTACCGAAAGTAAGATGCCAAACGTCTTTGACGTAACAGTCACTGTAAAAACGAAATACTGCATCAGGTTAAAAAAAAGCTACCTGTTTCAGGATGTAATGTTTCTTAGTAGCGGGTTTACCTGTTTTGCGTATCCATCTTTCGTATCTCAAATAGATTTTCTTAACCTTTTACAGTAGTTATTTTTCATACTTGTAATATGCCCAAAACAACATTTTATTTTTACAGCGTCTTCCCACTTTTCCTTTAACATATTTGTCTGGTAATATTACAGCGAACTGAGGTCTCGATATTTCTTTCTATGCCTCTTCTGCAACTTTCATCCCCTCAGGGGAATACGCATAATTTCCTATTCCGTGTTGTCCCAATTTTATCAGTTACGACACTATTTAAAATGAATAAGAATTCCTCATCATCCAAGTTCTCTGTAGTAACCTGATCACGTACGTCAAGTATAGTAAAGTTAGGGAAGACTGTTAGTCCTGCTTTTGCCTTTCAGATAAGCCACGTATGAGATACGAAGTTCATTGTCACGTCCCAGCCTTGCCGAGGGGAAGGTATAAAGTTTTCCATATGAGGCGTCATTGCGGAGTCAGTTGCATCCTCATGCCGAAAGTGATAGCAGCACGCATAAGTAACATAAACTGGAAATAAATGGGCAAATAGAAGGATTTATATGAAATACAAAACTAAAATTTGTTTGTTTGCAGTTAAGGCTGATGTGTACTTACCCTGTTGGATTCGCTCACCTCAATGTTAACCTGCGGAGAAAATGTGTCCAAGGAATGCCGACTTGGATTGAAAGATTTTTTTTAATTGTACTTCGTAATAAAGAAAGAAATTTTACACCTTGAGACATTTTTCAGTAAAAAAAAAATGCAAATAATATTTTTAAATTTGAATTATTCGGAGGAAAGATCTGGTTTAGTGTGTTTTAAACGCTCATAAATTCCTCTGGTGGATGAAATTTATAAAATGAATCCTGTTGTAAGGCGCAGAAAATTTCAGGCTGTCTGAAAATGCCCTTTTATTGGATTATCAGCATTTATGTAGCTATAAATAGTAGACAAATAGTTAGGACTCAATGGAGTAGACTCAATAATTACAAGATAACAAGAACTTTTTTGATGAATTATCCCATCAATTTGAAAGAAAATGAAGTTAATTGGAAGTTAACTTGTGTTTAACTTTTAGTTCCCGTCCTGGCCGACAGATGGCTGCACCAGTCTACAAAACAAAATTAACTTAAAATAATAAAAACAGGGTAAAATTCTGCTTAAAGATGGCTAAAAGTATTTAAAAAATGCATTGTCATCGTGTTCTGAGCTGTTCTAAAAGTTTCAAATGTCTAGCTAGTCGGGAAGTTAGTTAAAAATCGATTGCAAGATTTGTACTGGACAAACACACAAACAAGAAAGCAAGTTAATAAAAACGTGGTAACAATAGGTTGACATTGAAGTGAGCAAATCCAATAGGGTTAGTACACAACAGCCTTAAATGCAACAAAAAAGAGGAAAACAGATGCACAAGACGCTAGTGTGTCTCTTAAAAAAACTGTTTAGAGTATATCTGGCCAGAGATCAAAGAATTATAGGTGTTTTCAAAGCTTCAGTTCCTATTAGCCCCAATTTGTCGATTTTCTAGGTTTGCTGTAATTTTTGGCGAATGCCCAGTGATATGACGCTATCTGCTTGTCATCTATAAAATAAAAGACACAGTCATAGGTTTCCGAATTTGTCGAATTCAAAATTTGGCCAGAGATCCCTATTTATAAGTATTTTTTAAGCTATAGTCTCGATTATCTACAGTTTGACGATTTTATAGGTTTAATTTAATTTTTGACGATTGTCCGATAACCAGGATTAATTTAATGGTGCCCTTAAAAAGAGTAAAATTTACTGGTTGCCAATTTTTGTGAATCCAATATCATTCCAAGAATTGCCCAAATATAAGTGTTCAAAAGCTATACTTTCCGTAAAAGTACTAGACTATCTATAATTGGAGGAGCTTTTCAAATATTTAGTTATTTATCTAGAGACTATTTGGTGATTTTTGCTATAATTTTTAGGGAATACCCGGGGAAAAGATGTCATGTTTTGATTATCTATAAAGCTGCTATGTATTAACCCTATTAGACTCGCTTACCTCAGTGTTAACCTATGGAGAAAATTTGTCTACTATTTACAGCTACATAAATGCTGATTATCCAATGAAAATAGTATTTTCAGATAGCCTGAACTTTTCTGCAGCTTGCAACAGGATTCATTTTATAAATTGCGAACGCCAAATAAATTTATAAGTGTTTAAAACACACTATACCAGATTTTTTTCCTCAAATAATTTCAGTTTTAAAATATTATTTGTATTTTTTCAAACGGAAAGGCCCCAAGGTGTAAAATTTCTTTCTTTATGACGGAGTACAATTTTAAAAAAAAAAACTTTAAATCCAAGTCGGCAACATTTTCTCCATAGGTTAACATTGAGGTGAGCAAATTCAATAGGTTATTACACAGAAGCTTTAAAACAAAAGCAAAATTCAAAAGTAGCAAAATTAGGGTATTCTAAAATTGCAAGAGATAACAGGCTATTGAAAAGTTACTGAGAATATCGGAATTACAGCCACATTCAATCGTATGATCGTGTATTCAGCATTATGGTTAATTTAAAGAAGGATTCGTTTCAATGGCTGCCATTTTTCTCTTAAACCTTTCAGAGGCAACAACCCCCACCGTTTCGACGGTGCCGATTTTTTCTCGATTTGTTTAACCTAAAGAATCTAGAAAAATTTTACAATTAAAGGTTGCAAAATGTGTTTACTGCTTTAAACTGATAACAGATGACACCACTAACCATTTTTCTGCTAATTTAACTCGAATACATTGAATGCAGGTGGAAAAAAGACTAGATTTAAGCGTTTGCAGTGTGCAAACGGTGCCCCTCAAAGGGTTAAGGGAAGCATCTTTTATTTATGACAAAGTTGTCTAGTTTTTAGAAACCAATGGCTCTAGCTGTGCCATAAGGCTCTAAACCATGGAAAGAAGGAAGGGAATTGAAACTTCCCATTTATTATTCCTCCTACCGGTATTCACCTTTTGTTTTCATCCAAAATCAAAGATGCACAGTTTTTGGAAAGACCTTATATACTTTGGCCAGAGCAATTCAGAAATAGTATGCAGAAAATGTCTAATATTTTCTGTTCAAAATGTTGGACTCTTAGATTATAGGATTTATGAAATTTTCAATTGTAATTTAATCACTTCCAAAGTGATATAAATCTTTTTCTTTTCAATTATGTTTACTCTCAAGATAGTCGTATTGAAATTTTCCATTTAAAAGTTGGTAGGGTAGACCGGGGCTTGTTGGCCCATTTTTTCTTCGATTTTTTTTAAAATTTATTAAAATTTTAAATTTTTTTAGTTTATACAATCAGCACATCTTAAAGCGTAACCACGTATGAGAAAATTTGAAAAATATTAATTAATAGTTTCTATATGAAGCTCAGCAGGACATCAAGTCACTGGGCCAACCTGCCCCATCGAACGGGGTAGGTTGGCCCTCAAAGTTGATTTGATTTTCGGATTACTAAAGGAAATGAAAAAAAAACACATAAAATATCAAATGTAATTTTAATATGTTATATAAAATACACAAAGGATAAGAAAGGATATTTTGTCCAACTTAACATCTTTCTCATCATCACAATGAATGCAAACATAAAATATCGCGTCCCCAGTGACACATGATTCATGTGCCCCACGATTGCACCTTGGTACATTGGATCCAGTCTACTCCTGATTTATTGACAATTTTATTGACTTTTATAGGCTTATGAATGTAGAAAAAAACTCTTGGACTGCGGTTCATCTTGGGCCACTGGGCCAACATGCCTCGGATTAATTGGGTCAACTTGCCCCATATCGCCATTTTGGCTTTTGATCGTTGTATCAAATATTCTGTTAATATTTTTTTCAAATCAGTAGGTAGAAAATTACGTCTGAAGAACGATCTTTTAGGTTGCTATCCACCTAAGAGAAACTTTAATTTAGAAACAAATCAGAAACTATTATTTATAAGTGAAAAAAAAAACTCACTTCAGTGAAAATTTTAAAATTTGAAGTGGCTTTCGTTTGATTGCTTCTTCGCTGCTGACGCTGTTATGGGTGAAAGAAAACGTGCTAAAACACACGTCGCTTAGCTAGTAACGCAATCTACCGGATAGTTTGAAAAATATCGCAGATGGGCCAATGTGCCCTTATGGCCAACATGCCCCGGTCTACCCTAAATCATTAAGGATTCAATCCCGAGATAAGGAGGCTTTAAGGCTGCTATGTACTAACACCTTTGGATTCGCTCACCTCAATGTTAACCTAAGGAGAAAATTTGTCCACGGATTGCTTACTTGAATTCAAAGATTTATTTTTAATTGTACTCCGTCATAGAGAAAGAAATTTTACATTTGTGTACATTTTTCGTTTTTTAAAAAAAAATGCAATTAATATTTTAAAATTTAAATTATTCGGGGAAAAATCTGGTATAGTGTGTTTTAAACGCTCGTAAATTCCTTCGGTGGACGAAATTTATGAAATGAATCCTGTAACGCTTTGCAGAAAAGTTCAGGCTATCTGACAATACCAATTTTATTTGATTATCAGCATTTTGTACCTGTAAATAGTTGACAAAAATATATTTTAAATAAAAAATTTTGGGCAAAGCTTAACCACCCTATATAGAGAGAGCCATTACAATCCCTCAAAATGTCAATCCTAAGGGGGGGGGGAATTCTCGACCTGTCACGTGGACTCCTCCCACCACAACAGTCTGCAAGAAGAGGAAAAGGAAAATGCGATTTTTTTTCTTAGTACATAGCAGCCTTAAGTTCAGGTATTATGCATGGCACCCACTGATAGCACAAAACAAAATTACAGTCTCTTGTAATTTAATCATAGTAGAAACTTGCGGTTTGAATAATTTGATTCTAAAAGCAGTATTTTTGAAGACATTAAATTAAAATATTTTTTTTTTTTAGTTAGTTTTAGTTTTAGTTTTAGTTAGAAGAAATCTTGTGATCCTCTCTAAACAATGTGGTTAAACTGAAAAACACTTCTGAGAATTTCCTTTTCTTAGACCTATGTGCTCTACCATCACTTTACTGAGGTATAAGAAACTTCGCAGTATTGTGTTTCTGTAGCATCTTTTGAAATACGAAATTTTTTTATTATTTTTTTTTTTTGTACAAATGTTTTGTGGAAATACCTTTTGTCGGACCTTCCTTGTCTAAACGAATTTATCTTTCCATATCTGTCAGCAAACCTTTATCTCCAATGTCTAATATCTCCTTTCCCTAAAGAAGGAAACAATAAGATGATACTGCTAAAGGAAACTTCTTTTTGAACAATCAAGCATAATTATGTTCTTTCTTGGATTTCCGTTCACTACTATAATGCATGAATAATTCTTCAGCAACTTCAACCTTTTTCTTTATTTGAAATAAAAATATTATGAAAGTGTTTTTTCCTCCAACTTTGAGACAGATGACAGAAATTGGTTACTAAAAAGAGTATTTCAATCTCAAAATTTTGAAGCTTCTTGGAAACGTTCTTTTTAAGCCTGGGCGTTTGAAATTTAATTTAGATTTGTTATGAATAGTACTTAGTGTCACCTGTGCAAATTTTAATTCATTCCTGTTAGAATGTTAAAAACTTTTATTCCATTGCCGAACATATATGTTTTGGGCAAACATCTTTTTCCAAATTAACGCCCTGAATCTGTACGAATTAATTCTTTGATACCTCGCAGAAATTGTCAGCCAGTGTTTGAAATTTTCTCACTTTGCTCGATAACAAACTTTGTTAATGAGGAAATAACCTCTCCCTTTTAAAGAATTAAGCAATACTTTGTAAAATTGGGCAATCATTCATTAACATAATTCATTAATTTTCCTTCTTGGGGACATGTGATGTAATTCATTGTGAATGGGACTTTTCCTTGATAAACTCCAATAATTTAAAAGCATATGAATAATTTCCCTGTCTGTTTTCTCTGTGTTTTTTAAGTCTTGATTTAAACCTGATAACCTTTTCAATGGACTGGAAAAAAGAAATAACAGAGCAAATATGCGTAAATTTAATATTAATGGGCTTCCAGCAGGTAATCGACATATATCATGTTGCGTAGTTATTGTAAGTCTATTTCCGCCAATTTCCTAACTTTGCATTTGAGTAACGAGGTATTATTTCTCTTAACTAAAGAGCAAATAGTTACTGGAAAAATCAGTCTTATTTCTTAAATTTTTTTAGGGGGTTTTACTTACCTTTATGCCAGCCATGGTTGTTTTAGTTAGTTTTCTTTTTAAAGTTCTGTTCTCTGTGCATGTAATCAGATCGGGTTACTGGGAGCCATAGCCTCGAACACATGCACTGATACACAAATATGTGATTACATCCCTAAAAATACGTCGCTTAATATTCCCATAATGTCTGAAATTTTCATAGAAATGTTCATTAAGTGACATCGACAAAAATTTCATTCCTTAACACCCACCAGTTTTAAGAACTCTTTTAGCGTTCCACCACTGATATAACCAATAGGCTTTTATTCAGTGATCTTTTTCAGGCAACAACTGTGCAAATATTTGTTCGTGCTCAAATCTTTTTCCTTTTTCTTAGCATGTTATCTAACACAGGAACTTCTCTTAATACCCCCCCCCCCCTATACACACCCACATCCCAAAAGTATTTTTTGTGTCGCACTGGTGTTCGAAATGTCTTGTTGTATATATAAGGTTAGTTGGTGTAACTGGGCCATCCCCTCCCAGATTTTTCCTTTACATATTAAGTGGAAATTCCACTCTGTTGTGGCAACACTGTTGTGGCAATCTATCTTACAACATTGGTAATTACTTTGAAGAAATTATTTTAAATGGGGGAGAATTTTTTTTTCTTTTTCTAGATATACAACCATTGGATACAGTTTCCCAGCCACAGATTATGTTGTTTCTTATTAGAAATAGACTAGGGTGGTCCACTTACTTCATTTATCTGGGGAACTAGACCCACCTATACGATATCGTATATATATATATATAATAATAATAACAAAAATTCATATCAAAGCTTAAACAGACTCCCTAAGACTTACTAAAATACATGTAATACAAAGATTTTGAAAATTATACATGTTAGCATTAGTTTAATGTGTTAAAAGTATAGTATGTATAAATAGTTGAAAATCTATGGCCCAGTTACCTCAACTTACCTTATTCCGTATTAATTTCTGCAAGACTTATTGCATTCTTATTTTTCTCGATACTAGAATTTGCAATTGTTTGATTACCTAAGCAAATTCTTTTTCATTAAGTGTTTGCGTTTCGTAAAAGTGGTCCTTTTTACAGTGCCAAGTTGCTGCTAATTCAGCCTTCCTTCTTACTTATTATGGATAAGACTGATTACGTCTTTCATTGTTGATCGAGTCCCAGAGACGGAATAATTTGTGCAAGCCACTAGAAATGGGATGCCACTGTAAATGGGAAACCAATGGTACATGTGTCAGAGGTGACACACTAAATAAATTTACTAGCTCTTCCAATTCTTCCAAAAATGATAAACTAATAATTTTTTCGCTTTAAATAGACTTTCTATATATCATTTATTTTTCATTAAAAAAATTAGATGATTTCAAAATGTCAAAAACTGGCCAAGTACCTGTTTCGCAATCTACACGGACTGAACTTAAAAAAGATAGTGTGTGTAATAATATCTGCCTTTCCTTTAAAGTTTTCTCAGATATCTGGTATATCCCTTTAGGGGAGAAACTTAAACTACTTGGCTTGTTTTAATCTAAATATCAATCAAACCTGTTGTCCTGCGAGACAGAAAGTGTGTCTGCAATCTGAGTCTAGACGTGCAAGGAAAAGAAATATCTTATAAATTTATAGATCACTAACGTAATGGTTGATGTGGTTTAAACGGAATTGATGTGGTTGAAAGAATTAAATACGGAAATCTGTGAGGTTTTTTTAGCATGATACACCCCCGAAATGTTTGCTACATGGCAATGAATTTGCGCATGCACTCAAAGGATAATTCCGAACGTTCATTTAACCTTACTTAAAATTCATTTGTCAGGAGCGTTATGCAACAGATTTAGGGAATAATGCACATTTACATCACATATAATCTGGTGAAGATAATTTCGAAATCCTAATAGAAAAAAAATGACTCAAAATATGTTTAAAGTATCCACATTCCATCTCAAGCTCCTAGGGAAGTGATAAAATAGCTTATTTAGTACTACTATAAAACTTTCAGAAATTAGATTGGCAGCAAGTTTTTTTTTATCATATTGTTATCTTCATCGAATCATTATATGTTGAAATATCCTTCTTGAGCTTTCACCTCGAGCTGTAATCTATCAAAACTCGCTTGGCAATGACGCGAATTCAAATTCCAATGTTAATGGTATGCAGGAATTGCGGTATAAAAGTTCTCTGGTCTAATACAGATTGAGCATTTGAGTTCCGACATGTGTCTATCCATAATAAAATCTGAAAGCTCTTCAGACGAGCATGAAGGGCTTTTCCCAGATACAATGATCGCGCAGGTCTCCATTGACGTCACAAAACACGTTTTCGTGACGCTTTGCATGTGTTAACGTCAAAGGAAGTGGTGATGCTAAATAGCATCGGTCAAAAAAAAGCATCTACTTTTGAACGTATGACGCACATGATTCGACTGTAACCGCTTTTTTATGGTACCTTTCTCTTGTAAGCATTATAATTATTCGTAGAAAGTCATATTACCAGATTTGAATAACCGGTTAATGACTCCATGTCTGATATTCTTTTGACGAATAGTAAAAGGAAGTGAAAAAATTATTATAATTTTAGGTTCATCCAAATATGTCTTCTGCGTCAATGATCATTCTTCCCGAAACTTAACGATAAGGTTGGAATAATAGTTTATCTTATACTCTGTTACTTATAACCAGAAAAGAAATTACTGATTTTATCAAGTAGCAAACCAACTTTCGTTTCTTATCTTTATGCTAACGAGTGGTCTCAACTGTATATACACTTGTGCTGAGTTTCAGAAATGTATTCCAAGAAAAGTAAAGCAAATAAGAACGATGCCACTGATCATGACCATGTAAGGAGTTACACATCATAGCAACTGAATGTCAGTGTCACTTTCATATATGTATAAAGACAAAATTAATCGGTCATGTGAGAGCAATAGAGGATAGTCAGTGATGCATTGACCCGAGTCTCGGATGCTTGAGAAAACTTCGTCACTTTAAAATGGCATCATCATATAATATATGATGAGTAGTATATGCTATATAGTATAGTATATACGTTTCATAGATAACTGATATTTGACTGTTTTGATAATTATAACGAAAAACTTTAAGACATAAGACCAAGTTTTCTAAACCACACAACCAGCGTTATTCTCAGTAGAAGTTTCAACTATCTGTAATAATAAAGAAAGCTTTTTTAGGGTACCATTTCAAAAATTTGACCGCTGTCAAATGGGATAATATTACTCTCTTTCTTTATTGTATACATTAAGGGTAGGTTTTTACATATGAGGTGGTGAAGGCAAAGTGGTGTAAGTCACATTTTCAACTTTTTTTTTATTTTGGGGCAAAAATGCAAACTCCATGTTCAATTTATAATGGAATTGCAAATAACTATTGTTTGAAATATTATAATAGTTATTATGAATTATAATTTGTTCAATTAATAGTGGAATTTTTTGTAGTTTTTGCAGTAAAACGCTTTGGACTTACACCTCTTGACTTACTGACTTACACCACTTTGCCTTTCACCACCTCATATATATATGCACGCATAATGTAAAAAAATAGTAATAATCCGGGAAGGATAAAGTGGATATAGAATCCAGCGCCATTCTACCACATAAACAACCAAACTGCTTCATAAAAAGTTGTCAAAAAGGAAACTTTATACAAATATTCCCATAGTAAGGTTATTTTATGAGAAAGACAATGAATGTAAAAATGGAAAAACTACTCACATTATCACTGAGCGAGATATAGCTTCATAAAGACATGATGTTTTATACCTTGGCATTGAACACTCTCAAATTTATGGCAGAAAATACTATTTAAATGTCTTGACATTCACTGAAGCTTTATTCCGTTTGCTTCATAGTTTTCTCCAAATATTTGAGGACCTGTATATTTTAACGATCACATCTTTCAGAGACAATCGTTCTTTAGCAACTCTTCAGAGCGATGCTAAAGGGTTCGTTGAAAAAAGATGTCATGTAATTAAAATTATGATCAGTCAGTTTTTGTTTATATGCATACATATATACTCCGTAAAAAAAAATCCATTAAACTCAAAGTAAAGTACTGTCAGTTTGGATGTCAATACATTACCGATAACCTTACGTTAAAATCATTAAAATCATTAAAGGTTTTAAATCTTGCTACTGATTTGCTCTTCAGATTCAACAAAGATCCGTAACTCGTGGACAAAATATATCATTTATTTGGTCAGATGGTGACCACAGCTCATTTCATGTGGAAATCTGATAGAAGACGGGAATATGCCACTGTCAAAAAAGGTGAAAATTAGCGTTTTCCTGGGTGTTTAAAGAAAACGAAATCCATCGATAAAAGGATTTCACCTATTAAAACATTAAATCCCAATACATAGTCTATCATTTTTCTCTAAACTACCTAAAAAATAGGTTCTATTTTCTACATTAGAGGAATGTTATTTCGGTTATATGTTTTAAAATAAAAGGTATTTTAGCGTATGTAATTTAGGGTAAGAAATCGTAGAAATGGCGGAATGTTTTTACAGGGTATATATACAAAGAAGAATTTTTGAAAAAAAACTTTGGAACACTGAACTAATGAAATGATTGTTTTTTCATTTACAGTTTCCACGATACCTGTTTGCCCATTAGCACAGAATTTAATGAACAGATACCTGTTTTGCGAAGCCTGTAACATGCTCGCGATTTTATACAGAAAGCTAGAAAACTTAAGAGTTGCTAAATACCATATTCCCGTAATCGAAATTTCAGAAAACCGCTATGATTCACGTTTAATCAAGCAACCAAGATATAATGAATTTTGTGCCAATTTCACTTCATCTTTTACATTTTAGTTCATCTCATACTTCAATTAATTCTCTGGAAAATGCTCCTGACTGCACGTTAGTAGATGAAGAAATCACAAATGGTTGAATTTTTTTTTAAAGTTCCTGCAGTGGTTATGAATATATTTATCTCCTGTTAAAAAAAATCAAATTCGGTGATGGGAAACTTATAGTAGAATCAGTATGATTTATGTAACAAAAATGCTTTAGGCCTTTTTCACCTGACTGGAGTTATTCTAGTTTTTTTTATGAAATAAGGATGGTGGTTTTTATTAGCTGTGTATCGAAATTCTCGGAGCAAAAGATATTTTACTAATTTAGTTATTAATCATCACATATAATGAAAATCTCTCTTTGTATATCCATATCTCATTTCAATGATATGATAAATATTCTTTTCACTTCCAGGCAGTTTTTAAGTGATCCCTTTTGGTAAATTTGTTCAAATATGAATCTACTTTTTTCATACACACATATAGGGTGCGGAAGAATGGACTCCCACAGTTCTGAGGGTAATAAAAAACGAAAGAAACATTTTACGGTTTGGTTTGGAGCACTATGGTCAACTTTTTACTACACAAGGCTTAATTATACCGGGACCTACAGTTTAAAGCCAATTCCGAAAGGCTACAAACATCCATGCCAACAGTGGGACTCCAACCCACAGGATCTGAATCGAATGCCAGCGCCCTAGCCATTCGGCCATCACCTGGCTAAACCGTTTACGGAAAAAAATCTTTCTATTTACGAAGAGTACTTATAAACATTTTTTATTCCACTAGGTTTAGTTAACAACATCACTTGGGTTATTTGCTAGGCACTGCCGAAGCCGTTCTCTGAAGTTTTCCATCATTCTGTTGGTCATCTCTGGGGGAATGATGACAAAATCCTCACGAATAGTGTATTTACGAGCCCATTGCACATTTTCAGGTGTTCTAATGTTCCGAGGACGACCAATTGCTTTCCTCGGTAATGCAGACCCACTTGATCTCACGTTTGAAACCCATCGCAGGATTGTTTTTGAATAGGAACACATCAGTTGCATAGAGCCCGAAGCGCGTCCTAAATTCCCTCTGTGATGAAGTTACAGAATCGTTGTTTTTAAAGAACGCCTTGCTAACGAAACCGCGATGTTCACCGGACCAAATCAAGGTGTCTACTGACAACTAGAAAATCAGCCCGAATTGTTGCCACCTCTCGAGCGACCCTACCCTTACCATTCTCTTACCAGTGACCGTCAGAAATGTGAGAGTCTATTCTACCGCACCCTGTAAAAAAATAATATAAGAGCAGATCGACAGTTCCAAGCACTGGAAAATAAACAGATTTTAAACGAAATAACTAAAAACCGAGTTTGCTTTCAATTGAATTTTTGGGGATAATATCTAGTTTTCTTTTTTTTTTTTGTAACCGAATTTTCTTTAAACTGTTGATGTAATTAGTGGTCACTCCGCTATGTGAGACTAACATAGAACACTTGATTTTAACGTAGGATTACGGTCCTCCATAACGGTCCCCCGGAAATCAAAATTTCAGACTCTAAAAGCATCCGTCGTTGCGAGTTATAATTTTGACAGAGCGCTAAAGCCAATAAGTAATCCTACGTTAATAACCCGCGGTAGTTTCGTTAGAAGAGACTACATGAAATATTTTTTAAATATTTCTGTGCATACTGCAATTATTTTTTTTGTCATTTTAAAGATTTTTGTTGTGTTTAATGCCATTATATTACTATCTGAAAAATGAAAATATTCGGGAAAATACCCCGTCGTCAACTAGTAAGTCATGACAGTACTTATGAGGAAAAAGTACGTAAAAAAATTTCAAATTTTCCTGGAAGCATTTCAGTAAATTGCAGGTTTATCTGCTGTCAATTCAGGAATATGATATTTTAGAGCTACGTTTTTGAGTTCAAGTTTTCAAAAGTAATGTAAGAAAGAGTAGTTTATTATATAAAGTTCATTCTTTTCCTTCACCCCAGCATGCTTTAAAAGTTGCCCTTTCTCCGTCTGCAAGAGGGATACTGTCCATAGACAGCTTCAAATGCAATTACATCTCGTTAGAATTACATTTCGTTTCTGTCTTAAACTGACAAAACGAGGAACTACCGAAATATCGCGATTACAATGGGGATTTCTATCTCGTATATCAGTGAGACTAATCCCGCAAAAATTGCGGTTACATTTTGAATTTCAATACTTTCAAACACTGTTACGAGGATGATCCTCTCTACATTTTTGCAAGTTTAAATTTCGTGTAAATATCTGTAATTTATAAAAAAATGTTTTTTCTTACCTCTTGGGAGTTTCCAGTAAGTAATTCCCTAAATTATTAGGATTCACACGTGTATAAATATATATATATATATATATATATATATATAGATATATATATAACTTAAGTTGAAAAACCTCTAAGTATTTAATTATATTTTCCTTTTAATCTGTCACTCCATCCTCCTATGAGAACATAATTAAAGAGATATTGCATGAATTATAGCAAATTATTTACGTGTGCATGGTATTCAAAATATCTCATTTGCCACCGTTAGAAAAATCCTTTTTATGAAGAAAAATTTCGAATCATTTTATTTAGGAACTTGAGTCATCCACCCGTGTTGTGATTATGGCTCTCTGCGGTTCACGACCTTACTCTCACCAAAGTTAATATTTTTCGCGAAGGTGGTTATCCCCAACCAGTTTGGTGTTGTGAAATTTTTAACCTCCCGATTTCAGCCCAGTTCTTGGAAAGAGTCAACGGTTCACCTTGTTATTAAAGAAAATTCTAGAACGCTAGAAATAACCCAGGGCTTTCTCCATCTTTCGTATTTCACTCTTCAGTTTTTTTTCTCAGAGTTTTTTTTTTCTTTTACTCAATCCGTTACGGGTTTTTCTTTATTTTTATATTTCATTTCGTGTTGAACAATGTAAGTGTCACTGCTAGATTCATTACAAGTTAGTTCTGTCATTGCGTAAAACATAGATGCCGAACTAAATTGTAAGAAATGTATTTTTTTGTGACTTTTTTTTTCTCGGCACTGGAAAACTTTAAAAAATACTGTCAGAATTATCTTTTATTTAGCAATCCTTTTCAATGATTTCTTGGGAGTTAATGGGGGGGGGGAGATAATAACACATCTATATTTTGACAAAGAAATGCTTGTATTCGGCACTTTTAAGTCTTGCTATTCAACTTTTTTTTCATTATTTCTTTCCTTTTCTAAATGAACAAAAAAGAAAACACTCGAATATGTAAAAAAATAAGGAAATATATACCTGTTATACCATAGTTTGATATTCATTAATTTCTCAACTGCTGAAATTTGCTGCAAATCATCATTCTAAAGTTTATTAATGTAAGATAAATCGTAAAAAAAGGCTGATAACATCTCTTTATGAACATTGCTGATATTATCTTAAAACGAATGATTGATCCTGAAACATATGATCTTTAGGATAAACACCCCATGACACTATAAAATATTTTTCAAAAATTGGAGAAAACTCGAATTCTCCTGCCAAGAAGCCTGCCAATTCACGTAGCACAAAAAAAAACACAGTTAACAAACTAAGTCCAAGAAACATGAAGTAAAATAAAATAAATAAATCTTATAGATAGAACAGAAATGCAACATTATAAGCAAACAAACAACTAACTTTAACAAATACACTGGAACACTCTAAAAATACCATCAATTTCTTTTTTATTTAACCGTTATTTTTCATGATTTCTTGGTAGTTAATAAAAAAATAAGATAATAACATCTATATTTACAACAAAGAAAGGCCTGTTTTTGGCTTATCTATGTCTTGCTAAACAACAGCTTTTTTACATGATCTCTTTCCTTTTCTGACCGAACAAATAAGAAAACACTCGAACATTAAAAGAACTGATGAAAAATATAACTATGATACCGTAGTTTGTTATTCATGATTTTCTCCATCACTGAAATTTACTGCGAATCTTCCTTCTTAAGTTTATTGTGTTAATATAAGATAAATATTTAAAAAAATGCTGATAACATCTCTTTATAAACATCCATTAAATGAATGATTGCTTCTGAAAAATATGATCTTTAGGATAAACACCCCATGACACTGTAAAATGTTTTTCAAAAACTGGAGAAAACTCGGAACCGAAAGAATAAAGCAACGTAAAACGAAGCCTGCCAATTGACGTAGCACCACAAAAAAATCACAGTTAACAGACTAAGTCCAAGAAACATGAAGTAAAATAAAATAAATAAATCTTATTGATAGAACAGAAATGCAACAATATAAGCAAACAAACAACTAACTTTAAGAAATGCACTGGAGTTAATGGAAAATAAGATAATAACACATCTATATTTACAACAGAGAGGTCTGTTTTCGGCATGTCTATGTTCAACAGCTTTTATACATGATTTGTTTCCTTTTCATAATGAACAAATAAGAAAACACTCAAATATTAAAAGAAATAATGAAAAATATAATTATTATACCGTAGTTTGTTATTCATGATTTTCTCCATTACTGAAATTTACTGCGAATCTTCAATCTAAAGTTTATTGTACTAATATAAGATAAATATTAAAAAAAACGCTAACGACATCTCTTTGTAAACATCCATTAAATGAATGATTGCTTCTGAATGATATGATCTTTATGATAAGCACGCCATGACACTGTAAAATCTTTGCAAAAATTTGAGAAAACTCGAAACTGAAGGAATAAAGCAACGTTAATGAAGCTTGCCAATTCATGTATCATAACAAAAAAATCATAATTAACAGACAAACTCCAAGCAACATGAAGTAAAATAAAATAAATAAATCTTACAGATACAACAGAAATGCAACAATATGAGCAAACAAACAATTAGCTTTAACAAATGCACTGGAACACTGTAAAAAATACCGTCAATTTCTATTTTATTTAACCGCCATTTTTAATGATTTCTTGAGAGTTAGTGGAAAAATAAGATACTAACACATCTATATTTACAACAAAGAAAAGCCTGTTTTCGAAATGTCTAATTCTTGCTATTCAACACCTTTTTTAAATGATCTCTTTCCTTTTCTTACCGAACAAATAAGAAAACAGTCGAATATTAAAAGAAATGATGAAAAATATAACTATTATGCTGCAGTTTGTTATTCATGATTTTCTCGAATTTACTGCGAATATTCCTTCTAAAGTTTATTGTGTTAGTATAAGATAAATATTAAAAAAATGCTGACAACATCTCTTTATAAATATCCATTAAATGAGGCGGTGAAAGGCAAAGTGGTGAAAGTCACATTTTCAACGTTTTTCATTTGAGGGCAAAAATGTAATCTCCATGTTCAATTTGTATTGGAGTTGCAAATAGTTATTATTTGAAATATTATAATAATTATTAGGAATTATAATTTGTTCAATTTATGGTGGAATTTTATGTAGTTTTTGATATAAAACTCTTTTGACTTCCACCACTTGACTTACTGACTTACACCACTTTGCCTTTCACCGCCTCAAATGAATGATTGCTTCTGAAAGATATGATCTTTAGGATAAACACGCAATGACACTGTAAAATGTTTCTAAAAATTAGAGAAAACTCGAAGCAGAAGGAATAAAGTAACGTTAAAGAAGCTTGCCAATTCATGTAGCAAAACTCAAAAAATCAGAGTTAATAGATTAACTCTAAGTCGAAGGAACATGAAGAAAATAAAATAATTAAATCTTATAGATGCAACAATATAAGCAAATAAACAATAAGCTTTTATAAAAGCTTAAACAATAAGCTTTATGACAAAGAAATGCTTATTTTAGGCACTTACAATTCAACATTTTATTTTTACTTTATCTGTTTCCTTTTATTAATGCACAAATAAGAAAACACTTGAATATTAAAAGAAATAATAAAAAATATATATTATACAGTAATTTGTTATTTGAATGAAATGCAATCTGTTAATTTTGATTTTCTCCATTACTGAAGATTACTGCGAATCTTTATCCTGAAGTTTATTATGTTAATATAAGGTAAACTAAAAAAAAACTGATAACATATCTTTATGTACATTGTAATCATTAAACGAATGATTGTTTCTGAAAGATATGATCTTAAAGATAAACATCAAATGACATTGTAAAATGCTTCCAAAAATTGGAGATAACTCAAAGCTTATCGAAAAAAACAACGTAAAAGAAGCCTGCAAACTCAAATGGTACAGCAAAAAAAATGACAGTTAAGAGATTAACTCCAAGTTGAAAAAACTTTAAGTAAAATAAAATAAATAAATCTCACATATAAAATAGAAATGTAACAATATAAGCAAACAAATAGTAAACTTTAACAAATGCGATAAACAAACATATAAAACTTTAATTTATATGTTTGTTTATCGTTGCGTTTAACAAACAATAGATAGAAAAAAAATTTTAAAATAAACTTAAATTAGCATGAACTTAAAAGATAAATTTAAATCATTGAAAATATAAACAAGAAGAATAAAATATAAATTTTTAAGGAAGATGTTGACAATGTGGTAATCTAACATAGTGAGATAATTTAATGGATATATTGTACCAAGTTGAAACTAATTATTGCACTATTTTTAATTTTATACTTTCTCATTAATGAGATAAGAGATAGTCATGATGTGAAACAGAGAGTTAATTATTAATAATGTGGGACGTTAATATATTTTATCTAATGACAATCTATCTTCGAGATACTAAAGTAAATGTTAAATGTGAGAATATGCAAGGCAATGTTTTGGAGCATAATTTCCTTAATACACCGAAATTTCTTTTCAAGTCTTTTTCACAGTCACATATTATTTATATATATTTATATATATTTAAATATATATATATATATATATATATATATATATATATATATATATATATATATATATATATATATATATATATTACAGTGGAATCTCGATCTATCGTTTTTAAAGGGACCGACTGATCTGAACGATAAATCCGAGGAGAAAACCATAGATGCGGGAACATAACAAAGGAATATGGTCGTCAGGATTGGTTGAAATTAACGACACATACAGGAAAACGATGATTTGGGGCACGATCGATTGAGATTCCACTATATATACAGAGGCTGTTCGCACATTTTTTAGATGATTTTGGTAAACGGTAATAAAAAATCGTTTGCTGCAAAAAAAAAAATTGCAATTGTACTATGTTTTTAAAAGTCAAAATTATCGTCTAAGGCTTGAAAGTTTTGTTTTTATTCAAAATGGCGTTTTTAACAACGCAGTGGTTCGAAGGCTACATTTATGCTCTTTCCGAAGAGAAATATGCATACTCCGTTATCCAAAAACGATGTGAGAGTCATGGTTTTGTGATATCTAAAGCGTCGATAGGTAATATCGTCAACAAGAAAGGAAAAAATCGTCAAATTGGAGCCTCAAGTGGGATAAAAATTCCAAACAAGTATCCATGGAAAAAACGGACATCTTCGACTATTGCAAAGGTACGTTGTTTAATGTTAAAAGAAAATCCCCCTAGTCAAAGGACAGTTGTAAAATCATTAAAATGTTCGGTGTCCACTGTAAACAAAATGATAAACGTTGATTTAAATCTTAAGAAAGCGAAAAAATGCAATGTGCATCGTCTTCTTCCAAATCATATCGCTGAACGCAAGACACGCTGCAGAATTCTATATGAGAAACACTTATCCAAAGAAAAATGGAAAACAATTGTCACAATAGATGAATCATGGATGTATTTAAATGATTGCGACAAGCCATTTATTATCATAAAAGGGAAGAAAAAAATTTAAGTACATGGTTCAAAGAATCGAAAGAAAGTTTTTATAGGGGATTCATGATTGTTGCTGGTTTTTCTTATAATGGCAAGTTAAAAATAAAGAGAGTGGGAAAAAAAATGTCCAGATTAACTCCAAATACTATCAGGAACATATTTTATCGCCAATTTTTCTGAATGAAATACCATCGCTTTACCCACAGTGCCATCAATCTGTGAGACTCCATCAGGACAAAGCTAGCAGTCACACATCAAAATCCACTGTAAATTTCCTAAAAGAAATGGAACAAAAAACTGGTATCAAGGCCATACCCTTCACTGATATCCCTACTAAATCTCCCGATGTATCACCTATGGATTTTTGTGCTTTCGGACTTTTAAAATCTGCATTATCCAAACGTCGTCCCAAAACCCTTACAGGACTCCGGAAAGCAGTTCAGGAGGAATGGGATAGAATACCTCTTCTGACACTTCAAAATGCATTATTATCCTGGAAATTGCGGTGTCGAAAGATAGTTCAGAATAAGGGATGTCAAATAGAACATTTAAAACACAAGAATTTTATGTAATTTAGTTTTGTGAATACAATATACATCGTCTAAAAAATGTGTGAACAGCCTCTGTATATATATATATTATATATATATATATATAAATATGTGTGTGTGTATAAGTAAGTAAGTAAGTATATAAGTATAGATGAAACAGAAAACCAAAACAAGAATATCAGAAATGAACTGTTGAATGAAAACAGAATAAAAAGAACATTTCTAATATTCTTGCTTTGCTTTACCTTCGTGCTTTTCTGTTTCAACTTTTCCTATTTTTCATTTTTCAAAGGAAAGTGCTGACATTTGTGCCTTACTATGTAAGTATTTCCATACAATATCTTATAATACTTCGTTATAGTTTTTCACTCAGATGAGAGTAGAATATGTTTTGTTCTGAAGATGGTGTTCTCAAGTAGTCTTCTCAAGCTCAGTGTGGAGGAGGTTATACTTCTCTTCCTTTCACTTGTGGAATTCCTCTCCAACCACAATGTGCTCCATTGTGGTTGGAAAGTTTCTGTTGCGCAAAGCTGGATTGAGGTCTGAAAATGGAAGGCCGTTGAACCAATGCAAATCAGTAAATAGTGCCCCTGACACCAATAGGGGACAATTCTTCGACAAAGGGCGACTTGGTTTGTCCACGTGTTTGGGTGATTTCGTTTGACCCGTTAAAGTCGGTATGGGCCGGATCTCGAAAATTCGCCTGATCCGTATCTTCTAATTTTCTTTTAAGAGTTGAAAGTGGGTAGTCAAAAAGGAAAGCAAAACTCTTTCTTGATGGATAATATAAATTAGTTTCAAAATTGATGCTGAGTACTTTTACATAATGAGTAAATTTCCGCGAGTTTTCTTTGTCCTTGGTAATTTCTTCTCATTTTTTCTTTTAATTTTGTTCAATAAATTCGTGTGAGCAACGTAATTAACTTAGACCCATCTAAAAACTACTAAATCAAGAAAATGCTTTTCATGAAACACCTCGGAATCCCCGCTTGCACTATCTGCATCGATAACGTCTGGAAAACAAAATAGAGAAATTTTCTTCATTTTAAAATGGTTCTCAGCCCTTCTCGACCTATCAAAATCTCTGCATTACAGGGGGTATGAACGTTCCGAGAAGTAATACAGTGACCCAAACCCTATTCGATATGTATCAGTAAATTAAATTGTTAAATACAAAATAAATGAACAATATATCTTTTGACAATTAAGAATTATAACATATTTTAACAATTAGTAAAATATTTGTTAAATACGTTTTGCGGCAGATTTATATTATTAATCTTTTCCTTACGGAGTGGGATAGCATGCATCCCAAGAATACGGGTCCAAGAATGAATATAATATATATATATATATATATATATATATATATATATATATAGATAGATAGATAGATAGATATAATATATATATATATGTATATATATATATATATATGTGTGTGTGTGTATGTATATATATATGTATGTATGTATGTATGTATGTATGTATATATAACCCTCTTAATGACCATTCTTACAAAGTGGGTATGAAATTTCCCGTTCTAAAATGGAATTGGAAAAATGGGCCCCGTAAGCTAAAGGTGAATGACGGCATTTAATAATAAACCCATAGATGTAGGTAAAAAAAACAGAAAGTTTCATAAATATTAAGAAATACTAACAATTTTTTTTAAATGTTATTTAGAAATAACCATTCCAGTTGAGATCACACACAAAACATTCAACATCTTGTCTGAGTGCGAGACCTTGAAGATGCTAACTGTGAGATGCCAATCCAAGTAAACCATTGGCAGGAATAGCACAGACTTTACAAATTTATTTATCCCAGGTACATCTTCTATTCAATATTTGGGGTCCGCGAGAGCTACTTTTTGTTAATTTTCGGAAAATAATACATTATAATTTTGCATTCTTATTCATTTAATATTATTAATTCCTAGGTTCATTAGATCAAAAGCAGAGAAATTCGCTCTCTTAAGTTCTCCTAAGAAAAAAGTTTCTCGATATCGGGAATTTCTGAATGAGAGTCTTTGCTAAAGGACGCATTTCTTGACGCATCTCCCTTTTCCATTGGCAAATTTAAACGCCAATTGTGACTAAGCGCTTTTTTGTGTGCGCGTGAGTGTTTTTTTGAAGGGAATTTGTCAGCTACACAAGTCACTGCATGTAATATTTAATTTTGTCGTGAATAACATAAAAACCAGTGCGACGTTTTCAAGGGAATTTTTCTATTCTTTTAAAGGAAATTTTCTAGAGAAACAGTAATTATAGCACTTATTTATTTACTGGCTTTCAAACAATGTTTTTTCAGCAACAGCGTAGTTAACAATTTTTTGTTGCCGAAAATTACGAAAGGTGTTTATTTCATGCGAGTTTTTCTGTTACTGAAGAGAATTATATAGAAAATAATCCGGAAGCATGCTTCCAATTTTTTTTTAGGATTTATAACAATTTCTACTTTTTTTTCTCTGTGGTGCAAATTTCTGGTTTTTTTTAACTTTTTCATTGCAACTTGGATATTTTAAATTAAAAGTGCTGAGCATCTTAAGAATATCCAGAGTATTTGGAAGTTTAAGAATATCCAGAGTATTTGGAGTAGTTAAGAATATCCAGAGTATACAAAGACTAAAAAAATTCGGAAATAGAGAAGTTTATCTATATATATAAAAGAGCTTGTCTGTTTGTTTGTCCGCTATAGAATCATAGACTGTTTCACCCACCGGGACCAAATTCGGCACAGTTAATGTTTAGGATCCGAGAAACTTAAATCAGGAAAAACAAAATTTGAGGCTCAATTAGTTTTTTTAAATTAGTTTTTTAATGAATTTTGAGCCCCTAACGGCACCTTTTAAATGTGGATACAGCCCCTTCACCACAACCAGTCAAATTCGATACACGGGGGAAAAGAAGTTTGTTCGGAGGGGTGATCTGGAGGTGGTTTGAGAGTTGGTCTGGGGGTGACGGGGGGGGGCGAAGTGTTTATTTTATTTTTCTTACGTTTAGTGGAGTCGTGAGTCTAAAAAGGTTGAGAACCGCTGCTTTAGACAATTTTAGACAATGGCGTTCAAACTAATAGAACTTAATAAAATTTGGAAAAAAAGGAAGAAGAAAAAAAAAGAAAAATTAAGTTTGTCCCATGGCCAGTTTTTGGAAGCCTTCTGTTGATCTAAATATATTAATTGTTTGAGGATCATAAAATGGAAAGAAGTTTAAGAGTTCTACAGGTTTTTTCCCTTAAGTTCGCGAAACAGAGTTAACATACGATATGTATTTGAATTACTTATTCCGTGAAATCATATAAGATAAATCTTTTAGAGTTTTGGGGTTTTTTAAGCAGTGGGAGGAAAAGCTCTCTAAACAGAGCAACATAACGACACATAACTTTCATTCCGAACTATTAGTCCATTAGTTATATTAAGGCATAAGAAAATTAATGAAATTAGTTTTAAAGAATGATTGCCCGGGTAGATATAAAGATATAAAATTTTTCATGCTTTCCATCAAAAAAATACTGGGTATATCATTTCAGTAGACACGCGCTAGGCGCATTCTGTCTGGCCAGATGAACATGAAGAGCGGGGGGTGCAGCCCAGTATTTTTTTGATGAAATGCATGAAAAAATTTATATCTATATATCTACCCGGGCAACGTCGGGAAATAATGCTAGTGTGTATATATATATATATATATATATATATATATATAAACTTTAAGGCAATGTTAACCTTATTTAAGAACTTTTTGGGTGCAGTGGGGCCCAGTTGACAAGAGCAACGGGCTAGTGGTCTGAAAGTCACTGGTTCGATGCTCTTCGCTGACAAATCCACTGCCGTGTACACTAATGGCAGCTGGTGCACGTAAAATCTGTCGTGGCTACAATGTCCTCCAAGTTCTCAAAATTACCTCTGGAGGTGTGGGGTCAAGTGTTCTGGTCTCATCACTTGACTCGGTCCAAAATTAGTGGACTAGTCCTTTGGCTAAGTCGGACTCTGACCCTTGCAGTGCCAGTCAAAACAGAAGCCGCACCTTCATCGCCCATAGCCTTCGGGACTTGATCTCATGTTGCTGTCGGTCAGATGGCATAAGCAACAACAAGAAATTTTTGCTTTTTATGATATATTCTAAATCCTTGATATTTTAATAAATTGTAGATGAGACGACTTTTAAAAGAGATGTATTAAAATTTCTGACAAGCCTGAAGAGACAACCTATCACTATTAATTTCCAAACAATCTGAAAAATGTTTTAACATAATTGCTAACTTGTCGATTTTTTTTAAATCTTTAGAGTAAAAATATAGTAAACATTTAAATTCATATAACTTTATTTATATTATATGACAGAAATTCTGGAAAGAGAACTTTTCACATCATAATTTCAGTGATGAAAAAGATTTTTCCTAGTTTACCATTGTGACTTCTATCATTATTTTCTTGTATAAAAAATCAAAAAAGCGACTGTCCTCCAAACTAAGCTGAATAAATTTTAAAAGGAAATGTTCTTGGTGAACAAGGAAGTGCATAATTTAATGATGACTTGCTTAGATAATACGCGATATACGTGTTACCTAAAAGGAAATTCTGAAGCAAAGCTACCAATGGAATATATAAAAAAGCATATATAAGAAATATATGAATAGCATATTCAATATACGAAATATAAAACTTTCATTAGTCTTATCTGTTATTCAGTACAGCAAAAAAGGTTCACAAAAGAGTTCTATTCAAAAGAGTCTCAGCTTGTTATGCTGAGAAAAGATATAATTAATCAAGTTTTGTTAAAATTGTTCTATGGTTGTCAAGTTATGGGTTTACTGATTGCATTTTATAGTATATTTATTCCCTATTAAGTTTTGACCACCATAGTCATATATGGGTTCATTTCAAAGTTAGCAGAAGGAGTAAACTTTTGTGTATGGCAAACATATAACCAGAATCATTTTGTATTCATAGAAAAGTGTAGATATCTTGGCATTACTAGAAATTTAAAATAATTTAAATTAAAAATATGAATCAGCAGTTTTATTCAAAAAGAATAATCTAACTTTGGTAACATCATGCAGGGTGTCCGGACTAAAGGTATCCAAAAGTTATGATTTATTTTTACGGAACTACCCATTAGAATTAAGGAAAATTTATTTAAATAGAAAGAACATCTCACCAAGTTTTAATATCAATCATAGATTTCTATCATAGTATCATAGATTTCGATGTGTGCACCTTTTGAAGCACGACTAACGTCTAAATGGTAATCCAGTTCTCTCCTAGTTTTTCGTAGCATATCAGGAGTTATTAGACTTTTTTGCTTGGGGATTCATTAAATCCGTTTCGTAGCATATCAGGATTTATTAGTGTATAAACAAAAAAAAATTGTGTATAAACAAAAAATTGAAACTGTGGTTGAGTTTAAGAAGCGTATCATTCAAGCAATTCGTGTAATAACTCCTGATATGCTACGAAACACTTGGAGAGAACTGGATTACCATTTAGACGTTTGTCGTGCTACAAAAGCTGCACACATCGAAATCTATGATACTATGATCGAAGTCTATCATCGATATTAAAACTTGGCGAGAGGTTCTTTTTATTTAAATTTTTTTTTGAAATTCTAATGGATAGTAAAAATAATTTATGACTTTAGAATACCTTTAGCCCGACACCCTGTATTATTAATTTCATTTTGTCATGATGACGCTTTTAGAATAGACTACTTGAACAACTTAGTTTTTGTAAAATCACAGTATTTAATTGTTTCCTTCGAAGTAATAAATGTGAAAGCTCTTCATTATTATGGTTACCATCATTAATGTAATTTTTACTATTATTTTTTTTCGAGGTGAAGTGGGGAAGTAAATTTTTATAAATTTGTTTCTCCTGAATAATAACGGACAGTTCATAAGCGCTCACCAGTAATCTAAAAAAATCCAAAATTCTCTAGGGTAAATTTTATTCAGAAATATTCGAAAATTTCAAGACTTCAGAGCTACCATGTCGTATATCACAATAATTTCTTTGGGAATAATTCATCGTTTTCATAGATTGTGGTAAAAATGTTACGCTAAAAGTCGCCCTTTATAAACAGCACTAGAAATATATCACCCGTTGAAGAATAGAATAATAGCTATCATCTTACTTAAAATAAAGGTTTATCATTAAATTAACTGTTGAGACTCTGTTTCTATATCCCTAAAGGGCAATTATTTATATCCCATATTAGTATATTCCTATATAGCAGTCCCTTATATCTCCAGATTGGTACATCCCTATATGTCCCCTTCTGATAAAGTCTAAGAAGGTAAATCCCTGTTTGTGTGGTATGACCCTCTAGCTGTAGTTGCAATAGAGTGAGAATAATAATTAAAATACTATCATCTTATTTTAAAATCAAGTTTTATCCTTAAAATAACTGTTGAGACTTTGTTGCTATATCCCTAAATGGCAATTATTTATATCCCATACTGGTATATTCCTATATGACAATCCCTTACATCTCCATATTGGTATATCCCTATATGGCCTCTTCTCATATAGTCCAAGAGGGTAAATCCCTGTTCGTATGGTATGGCCCCCTAGCTGTGTAGTTGCAATAGAGTGAGAATACTAATTAAAATGTTATCATCTTAATTTAAGGATAAACTTTTATTTTAAATAACTGTTGAGACCCTGTTGCTATATCCCTAAATGACAATTATTTATATCCCATATCAGTATATTCCTATATGGCAATCCCTTATATCTCCATATTGGCATACCCCTATATTACCCCTTCTGATATAGTCCAAGAGGGTAAATCCCTGTTTTTATGGTATGGCCCCCTAGATGTATAGTTGCAATAGAGTGAGAATAAAGATTAAAATGCTATCATCTTACTTAAAATAAAGGTATATCCTTAAATTAACTGTTGAGACCCTGTTGCAATATCCCTAAATGGCAATTATTTATACCCCATATTAGTATATTCCTATATGGCAATCCCTTATATCTCCATATTGGCATATCCCTATATGACCCCTTCTGATATAGTCCAAGAGGATAAATCCCTGCTCGTATGGTATCCCCCCCCCTAGCTGTGAAGTTGCAATAGAGTAAGAATAATAATTAAAATGCTATCATCTTATTTAAAATAAAGGTTTATCCATAAATTAACTGTTGAGACCCTGTTGCTATATCCCTAAATGGCAATTATTTATATCCCATACTGGTATATTCCTAGATGGCAATCCCTTACATCTCCATATTGGTATATCCTTATATGGCCTTTTCTGATATACTCCAAGAGGGTAAATCCCTGTTCGTATGGTATGGCTCTCTGTTCATTCTCCCTCTATTGCAACCATACAGCTAGAATGAGAATAAATCATTATTCTCACTCTAGCTGAATAGTTGCAATAGAGTGAGAATAATGATTAAAATGCTCTTCACTTTTGCTATTATAGCGAACTTTTACAGCAATGACATCTAAGTTTCAATTATACCCTCTTAAATTACTACTCTAGTTATTTAACAACATATATGCATTAAAAATTCAAATGCCTTTTCTAGTTTTGGCGCAAAACGATAGCTTCATACAGTTGTAGTGACGGTAACCTACTGCACCTTTCACACTCGCTATTTATACTCTCGAACGCTGGTCATTTCAGGTCGCTTCATTCACTTGCATTCTAGTTATCCTTGGCTTTCACCTACACTTCGGCGTTCTTTTAGCATTCTCTTGATTGGGTAATGACCCCTTTTACCACTTCTAAAGCAAACGTGCAATCATTTCCATATGACATGCTTCGGGATTAGAAAGTTCATGAAAATGCATATGAAAAGCTGGTAATAGAAGATGACTTTTAGTGAAATATTTTATGTTTCTATGTTATGAGAAAAACGAAAACTTCAAACCATTTTCAATGAGCTTTCCGCGTTGAAGAAAAAGTATATTATCATAAAAGGGATTGTTTTTCTTCTTGGTGACTACTAAGTGATGGAAAGAGAAAGGGAAAAAAATGTAATATTTTCCGATGAGGAATAGTTTTTTGTTAAACATGAGGAAACATTTTGTAATTTAAAGAGAGCTCTAAAACCTCATCAACTCTTCCCTTGATTGAAAATATTAAAGAATATCCTAATTAAAAAGTTTATTTGAATTTTAAACAAGAGATGGATGATGAGTACAAATTTTAGAGCCTTAGATGAAATGGGAGGATAGGAAATTGAACATAAGATGAAAATGACTGAAATTTTTTAAAACTTCCAGTATGTTTAGGTAGTTAACGAATTGAAAGTCATATTCCAGACTTATAAAAGGGAAAAAATGCATATTAACATAAAAAAGTATATTATCATGAATGGATTTTTTTTTTCTACTCAATGAATGGTAAGTGATGGAAAGAGAAAAGAAAGAATATATATATTTTTTTTTCCGATGAGGGAACATGAGGAATTTTTGTTAACCTAAAGAGAACTGTAAAATCTCATTTACTCTGCCCATGATTAAAAAATAACAAGGAATATGCTAATTAGAAACTTGATTTGAATTTTAAACAAGAGACGGGTGATGGGAAATAATTTTAGAGTCCTTGATGAAATGAGAGGTTAGGAAAACTGAACATAAAGACGATGAAAATGTCAGAAATTTTTTAATAATATTGAGTCACACCCAATGTCATTAAAATGTCATTCTCATAAATATTGAATTCCATTTAGACTGTCATTGAACGTTTTGACTGTTAAAGATTTGAAAGTTATAGCCCGGGTTTATCAAAATGAAAAATTGCATTATTCTTAGAAAATATTTTCCACTCTCTGTAGAGGAAATCCTAAAAGATGAGCAAATATAGAGTTACTAATGAAATAATTCCAATAAATATATCAATATTGATGTAGAAACTACTATAAGCAAAAGTTTTTAAATATCTACTCTTTTTCAGAGACACCAACTGCCCCACTACACGTTAGTCAAGTTACACGTGTCAGTATAGAATTCTTAGACATTTTAAAGTTTTTCTTTATATTTAAACATGCACGCATAGAATTATATTTTATAATAATTAATATGTTTCTTTTTGGGTTGGCCTTTTCAGAGTTAATGATAAGGAACTAAGTTATTATCTTTTTACAATATCTAGCCATGCATTATTTAAAAAAAATATTTTATAACACACAAAATTGCCAAAATTAATGAAAATACAGTCAGTGCTATCAAAATATTAGCTGCTAAATTTTGGAGTAATATTAACTAATTTCGAATGACAGAGACAAGGCTCTAAATGAATTCTTTACAATTGGCAAAAAAACTTTTAAGCATTCAAATTCTCCTAAATAATTATATATTTTTATCCAAACTCTTTATAACTCGTATTGAAAGTACAAATATTCATGCTATTGAAAAAATTAGTTCTCTATTTTTTTAAGATAAGGAGGCCAAGTTCTTTAAAAATTCTTCAAAACTGTTGAGGAAATTTAAAAAATTTATTCTTATAAATCATTTCTTTTTAATAAATTAACCTCTTTAAAATTGGGGAAATTACAAAGAATACCATTATCAGTGATATTAAAAAAATTGTGGCTAAAATTTTTAGGAAATTTCAAATTCTCTTTCTAATTTCTTTATTTCTAAAATACCATGAAGAAATGAAGATTTTGAGCAATTTCTAAAATGCTAAAGTAATACATCTAAATTTGTTTTTTGGACTCTGTCTTGATCCGAGTACAAATTTCTTGCCCTATTTCCTTTTAATTACTGTTATAAATAATTAGCAAAGCGACTACTTTTAACTGATATTTTAAGTTGTTATACGTATGTTATAAGTTTTTTAGATAAACACTGAAGTAAACCAATAAAAAACAATTTTGTTTGTAATTTTGACTTTCAATTACAGAACACGTCAAGAAACACCTTAAAAATATGACTGATAAGAATATTTACATTCTAACTAGTTAGAAAATTAACAAATCACCAAGGGAAATTAGTTCATCTGTGTTGAAATATTTGGTTATGTTAATTAATTTATTTGACTGGAGGAAAAAATGACTATTGACTACATTTCATGTTATTTCACGGAATGACTCAGTCACGGTGTGTATCAGGAAATCTAATGATCGGAGAAAGTCGAAAAAAATAATTTTTCAGAAGGAAATGTCCAGACGGAAATTTCTCATACAAAATTAAAGCCATTCATTGTAAAGCGTGACATATTCAAGGTTTCAGATATTTCTCAGATAACGTTGTAAGTATTTATTACGGGGAGACATGTAGACTGATATATCAAAGGTCTGTTCTTTTCCTTCCAAATCTGCAAAACAAGGCATTACACTTGATGAGCATGTGACTTTCTGTCATCTTAAGAAATTTCTACACGCAATTGGTAGTGATAAAAGAAACAACTGAATCTAGTCGAGTTTAGCTTCGATGATTTACAGCGAAATTTGTATCTCAGGCCGATTGAACTCAGAACTTATTCCATCAATGTTATATTCCCACTATATTGCAACTATCGATCGATATACACTCATGGACAAAAAAATTAGCGCACCAAGAAGGAGTCGTCAAAATGAAACGAAATTTTACATACGTAATGACTACTTTGATATAAGTAAATGATAAGAAAATCAATGGAAAAGGATAATTTATGTCAGAGAAAAGAGTAAAAGAACGGAGGAGTTAATACTCCGTTGGACCCCCTCTAGCGCGAATGCACGATGCGATACGATCGGGCATTGAGTCATACAAGTTCTGTATGATGTCTTGAGACATTCCGTTCCATATTTGCTGTAAACTTGCCTCTAGTTCGTTCAAACTCGTGGGATGCCCAACTCGTCGTCCCAAATGATCCCAGATATTCTCGATTGGAGACAAATCTGGGGATCGGGCAGGCCAAGGAAGGGTAGTAACAGTGCGGAGACAGACTTGTGACACCCTTTTCGTATGAGGCCGAGCATTGTCTTGTTGAAAAAGGGCACCTGGGAGCCGTTGCATGAGTGGCAACACATGTGGTTGCAGGATTTCATGAACATACCGCTGGGCTGTCATGGTGCCACGGAACAATACTAGGGGTGACCGTGTATTGTAGGCAATGGCACCCCATACCATCACACCAGCTGTGGGAACGATGTGTCGCTGTACAGCAAAGGCAGGATTGAAGCGTTCACCACGGGCTCTGCACACACGAACACGATTGTCATCACTGCCGAGATTGAATCTGGATTCGTCGCTAAAGACGACCTGGTTCCATTCCGCTGCAGTCCAGTTTCCTCGTGCGCGGCAAAACTCCAAACGGAGGCGTCGATGGGTGGGCGTGAAGGGCAGCACACGTAATGGGCGCCGCGATACCAACTGTCCTTCCACCAGGCGCCTTCGTATGGTTCGAGAAGACACAGAGGCCCCTAGTGAAGGTGCTACCTGTGCCTGGATGGCGGTCGATGAAGCAGTTGGCTGTACGCGTGCATTTCTTACGATGTGGCGGTCTTCTCGACGACTGGTCTGTCGAGGGCGTCCTGAGCCTGGTCTTCGTGTACATGACATCTCTCGGGTCCACTGGTCCCATCACCTCCTCACAACACAATTAGAGCGGCCTAATTGACGAGTTACTCGCCTAGCTGACCACCCAGCTTCCATCATCCCGACGATTCTCCCCCTCTCAAACTGCGACAACTGCTTATATTGTCTTCGAACACGGCGTAATGGCATGTCTATCTCAGCTATTCCTTTGTAAATGATTCAGCACACTCAAACAAGCTTTGGTTACCTGTTTTATACTCCACAGAGTACGATGTTCAACGCCCTCTACCGGCTATACGTAATGCGCAATCACGCTGCATTTCTAATCATTTGCATATCTCCCCGACATGTACCTTCCTTGCAAGGTTCGTTACGATACCGCAATTATTTCTTGGTGCGCTCATTTTTTTGTCCATGAGTGTATATTCCAAATAATGATTTTTCTATATTCCAACTATAATCCATCGTCATAGGATGTTAGCTTCCATGTGTGTATAAAGTCATCTAATAATTAATCCTTTTTCACCATCGACATAGAATGTTACCTTCCATAAGTATATAAATTCATCAAATAATTCATCCTTTTTCACCATCCACATAGGGTGTTGCCTTCCATATGTATATAAAATCATCCAATAATTAATCCTTTTTCACCATCCACATAGGATGTTACCTTCTATATTTATATAAAGTCATCCAATAATTAATCCTTTTTCACCATCGACTTATGATGTTACCTTCCATAAGTATATAAAGTCATCCAATAATTCATTAGTTTTTACCATTAACTCCTAACATAATTTATTAATGGTTTGAAAGGTTCATTTCAAAAGGTTGATTGCGTCTGTCTCAAACATCTTCTAAGAGTAGGAGTCGAAACTGAATCTTTTCATCTAGAAACGGGCACTCACCCTTGTAGAGCAACCGCTACATCATGTGAAATTCTTGTTTCAGTTCATATTCGTACTACTAATCCCCTATTCACTGCTTTAGGAATATATTTAAGAACAGAAATTCTTCATTCCTCATTATTTGAAGAGGAAAATTTTCCTTTTCAAAGAAAGAACCTCTTTTATAAATTTTTTGCGTAACTTGACCTCTTTAAAACTTCTGAAACATCATCTTTTCTATTTCCCCGACAGGCTCAATCGATTTGAAATCGAAAATAATCTTGTTTCACCCGACAAATAGCAGCAATGAAGTCAATCTTCCATTTAAAGTCCTTTTTCATCTTTCGCTTAAACTTAAAGATGTGATTTTTTCTTCTATTTTCTCATTGAAATTATACTTTGTTTAAATTAATCGTAGTACTAACAAATCAAAGAAAAATTTAATTTTAGTATTCATGAAAAATAATGTGTTGAAAAAATGCAGACCATTACACAAGAAGCACTTCTAAACTAAAGACCAAACTGAATCATTGTTTAAGGAATCAGCATACCTTCAGATAAGGTTGTTAAATTTCTATTTAAACCAGAGATTATGGTTCTGTCTGCTGGAGGTGGCGATAAATTTGGATAAGTGATGGACAACTTGAAAATACAGCTGGTATCTCCTGGCATTGACTACTGATAAAGTATAGTTGTAGTTGAATGATGTACGGATTTTCTTTTATTAAACCTACCTATAAATACATCCTATGAGCTACGAAAACTGTTATCAACAATACAGTATTTAATTCAATGGAAGCTGCGCAGCCGCAGGAAATTATTACAATTTCCAAAGTCATGGCGCAGGACCAACCATGACGTCAGATGCCCCTAATCCATTATCAGCCTATTTATATTTATTTATTTGTATTTGCATTATTTATTTATTTATTTATTTAGTCTAATGCGGAGGCACTTGTCGTTATAAATTCACCTTTTGTTATTCATCGCTATATTACTGGCTACTTTATTATGAGAGCATCTTATAGGTAAGCCAGCATTGCTCCCTATGAGGAGGACGACACTGAAACGATCACGCCTTATTCGGGATTTGAACCCAAGCTCCCTTGCGTGGCAGCCCAGAACGCTAACCACTACACCATGCGGGCGACTTATTTGCATTATAAATTCGTATTAAAAAAAGTCAAATTATCCCTGCTTAGTTGAATTTTATAATGGGTGACGAGTGTCTGATGACAGGGGAATCATCGAGGACTACCGAGGTACAGTTAGCTCTCAAAGGACCCATTACGTAACTTTCGGGAGTGATGTCACTTATCACTTAGAAGTCCCTTCTTATGGAATATATTCTTTTTAACCAATTTCACGTCATAAAGTTTTCCCATAATCTCCTGAATACACTGTAATTCCTTCTACAGCAATGGGTGCATTCATCGTAAACAACAGTACCCATAGAATAACAATAGAATTAGAGCCCAAAGAGAGCAATCGACATTGCACTTTATTTTTGAGCGTTATGACTTCTTTACAACTGTGGTATTCACTGTTTGGGGACAATCTGAAAGAGATTTCCTTATTTACGACTTGGATCTTAATCTATGGATTAAGAATTTCGAATGTTGCCTTCCCATCTACAAATTATAATGACGCATGACTGAAAAGTTAGAAAAACAGATAATAAAAAGCTGCTACATAAAAAAGTGATTTTGAATGGAAAATTTAAAAAAAAAGTACTTAAAACTACTAAGAATAAAATAGTTTATAAAAATAAATATATTTATATCTCATAAATTAGGCGATAATTATTTCCTAGATAAGATTGATTTCTCATTAATGATCTTCATTAGGAGACTTAAAATATTGCTGTACTGATTACTTTAGTAAAATGACTATTTGCTCTGCAAGGGCCTTCATGAGAAGCTTTAACACTTAATGTCCTAAATGTCCTAATCCCTTGCTCCTAAATGTCCTTGCTCCTAAATGTCCAGGCTGGCTCATAAGCCTCCCTCTTATTTCCCTGTCACGCCAAAATACACGTTACTCTTACCTTCGCTGATGATTTAACGTTAGTTTACAAAGAATTGATGTTAATTTTTTCCCTATCCGGCACTTTATCGATGTCGTTCATTTTCTCTGTAATTTAACAAGTTACATGCACGTCAAAGTATAATAAAAAAACGTATATGAAAGTTACCCCGATGTAAGTATATGAAAGATCTTTTCAAAAGATATCTTTCATGCGTAATAAACTTTAATGGAGGCCTAATTTGAATTTGAAGATGTAAAGATGCATATAATTTACAATTTTGCACTACAACGTGCTTAGAATTTCTTGGTGAAATATCTTAATTTGAACAAAGATAGGCCATTTAAGAAAAGACCTGAAGAGGAAAGAAGGCTTCGGTAATCATTGGATCAAAATAGCGATTTTATGAAGACGCACTGGGCATGAAACTAACCTGATACGTCAGCTCAAATACCTTGGGGACTTACTTAAAGTACTGACTTACACAAAGCTCTTCAAAAACTGATTTTCCTTTGCAGTTTATATAGAAGTGAAAACCGAATTCATTTACAACCATAGGTGTAGTTTATTTCAAGGCTCTATTCCTTTCGTCTACGCATTCTCAATATTAAGCTCATAATTTGACGATCCTTTAGTTGTTCATTGATCATTCTGTATGGTGCTAATAAATACTCACATTCAGAGATTGCTAGATTTGGAGAGAAATCGCCCCAAAATATGATAACTACATAGCTACATCTAATAGGATTTAGAGCTTTAGCTAATCGGAAATACTACACTTTCGACGCATTTCGAGCTTAACGTCTTGTTACATAATGGTCTTCTCTTAGAGGAATTATGAAAATCACTAAATTTGTGGAAAAGCTAAAAATGACTTTAAATCTCCCTTCATTAATCTCTGTCAAGTAGTATTAAAATTGCTGTTGATCGACTTCTGGATGATATAAAAACAAAATCCAAAGCGAAAGAAAATGTGAAAGAATGGGGTTTTGTCATTTATTGCAGACATAAAATATTAGAGACCGGCAATGCTATTTTACAATGGAATGAATATCTTTAATAAGGGTCCTTCGACTTTTCTGTACCAAGGACCACATTTA
This sequence comes from Dolomedes plantarius, assembly GCA_907164885.2. NCBI lineage: Eukaryota > Metazoa > Arthropoda > Arachnida > Araneae > Dolomedidae > Dolomedes > Dolomedes plantarius. Next base: position 142,871,823 of record OU015492.1, read on the forward strand.
TAAATTCGTTATCTTACGGGGGCCTCTTGACATTGGAATGAATTGCCGAAAGTGGGTTCACCAGTAATATACATTGTGCACCTTTACATAAAAAATAAAATGCTTGTATACAATTACACTTCCAGTTAAATTTATTGCCAATAAGCTACTCATATAGCAGCAATCATTGTTGTCATTGAAATCTTGATGAGACATTCAAAATTATTTTTATTTCACTATACCTCCATAAACAGATGAAAGTTACAATTTCTAAAGTGCCCTAACCATGTTTATACGTCGGAAAAGTGCTTTAATTTTTTATTTCAGGCTCCTCTTCAAAACTACACAGTTTAGTATCGTTCTAGATCAGTGGTTCCCAACCCTTATAAGTCTGCGGACCACTAAGCCAGAAATTGAACTATGTGCGGACCATCACCATCCCCTACCGACCTGAGAGGGGGGAAACTTTCGGGGGGTATAGGGGGGTATAGAATATCCCCCAGGCAAAAGGGATACAGGATTAACGTATTCACATTCTAACGTATCATATTCTAATAATAAAATAATTATGTTAAGCTTTTAAGAAATTTTAATTCAACTCCTGCTAGTCATCGGATATATTCGGCCCATCTAGTTCAATGAGCATTGCTTTCAAAATTCCCCTTTATTTGGCAACTTTTTTATATGTGGTACCGGACCACTTCCGAGGCTCTCGCGGACCACCGGTTGGGAACCACTGTTCTAGATTGAGATTTTTCTTATTTATTCCCATCTCTAAAAACCAGAATTAACACTAACAATAAGAACTTGTTTACAAACACCTTAGGCTTAATCTAACTAATGGAAAGGATTGTAAATCATTGGGAGCAATATACTACAACTTTTTACTTCTAAAAGAAACAATGGATTAAGTAACAGTTAAGAACAGAGTGAAAATTTCTTCCTTCTCCATTTTCAGCCGGTTTTTTTTTTTCAAATTTTAACTTCCCTTTCAATCTTAAAGGACTTGAACTGGTTTTGAGAGCCATCAATGACCCGAAGGACATCGATTAAAAGAACCACTACAATAATACGAAAATTGTTCGATGTTAATAACTGTTTTAGTCCCAAGATTTTCAGAGCTGACATTGACAAGGTTAAACATTCGAGATGTCGGAACATTTTCAGTGCTTTTATAAAAGCACTTTGTCTAACACACAGCAGCCTTGATTTCAATCTTTCACCGAGGACGAACCCACTTTTTCGAAGACAACTCCAATTGTTTTTGCTGTCTCTCCAAGGATTGCCTCTGGAATCCTTTTACTGACCTGTGACTCAAACATGATTTCATAAATGATAAAGTATTCTTTTAACTAGCGTAAAAAAGGGCGACAGGGCTTCTCAAGGCTCAGTGTACCGAAATTTAACCAATTTCCTCATCAAATGCTGTCAGCTCTCAAGAGCATGCATAAAATCATGAAGAATTTTTTCGTCGTCGTGCTTCATAATCTTGTATCCTCAAGATAGGACTCGCTTAACGCAATGTATCTTAGCTGATACAGATAGATACCATGATGTATAGAGTTTACTCTACGACGGGAAAAACATTATTGTACTATCTTGGTAAATATATAGATATATATTTTTTTAATCTGGAGGCACTTGCCCTGAGACAGTCGCACACTATAACGCGGAAATAGTTGACTACATCTTAGCTGAAAGAACCATACATGTGAGTCAACCCTACTGCCACCTCAATTTTCACAGAGCAACCCTATGAGGGACGTCTGGAGGTATCGTACCTTCCCCCATCCATCGACGACATGGTAGTGCCTATATCCGGCCCAGACACGAAGGCATTTAATGGCACTCAGATGGGATTCGAACTGAGCACCCCCGGTTCGCTAACCAACGCGTTACCACTAGGTTACCTCGTGCACATCTGAGTAAATATTGCATGACAGAATGTTCATTGCAATTTCAAAATGTATTTTTAGGTTGTATATGATACCACAGAGTAATGTTTCAATAATGCTTAAAGATTTTTACCATAGTTTTAGAATTCATGCATAAAAAGGTTATGTGTTTTTTCCCTAATGAAACTGGATGCGCTAAATAAATAAATAAATGAGGTATAAATGAAAAACTAATACTGGTAGTAATAGTTTTTCATTTATACCCCATTTTTAACAGATTTTTACCTTGACAGATTTTTTCCTTATTTCAAAAATCGGGAAGATAGATGACGAAAAAAAAAAGAATCATACAAACTGGACTGCCTTAAGTTACCACAATGAAGATAGTTCTAAGTGAAGGGGATCATTATATAAGATGCAATTAAGAAGAAAACCGACTATGAATTTCTCCACAACATAAGCGTATATTTTGTAGTCACCTGAATATTCTCGAATTTCGGAATTCTAGGAATCATAGAAAATTCTGATATTCAGCGATGAGAGAGATGAGAATTACAGAAGAATCTTTGATGAATCACCTTTTATGTACTTTATCCTTCTAAATCACGTCCCATTTCTCCATTGAAAGATATTGCTTTTACTAGGCATACCTTCATGAAAAGACTTTCTAAATAAAATTTATTCTTAATCCAAACTCTCTAAGGTCTAAGATATCTTTTACCTGAAACACGATAGTACTAGATAGTAGAAGCAGAATGTATTTTACAGTAGTTTCTCAATTAATCTGTTAAGCTTAAATTTAAAAATATATAACTTTATAATACAAGAATAAGTGTCTTTAAAAATAATCTAGATGAAAGAAATTGAGGTTTAATATGTCATATACGTAAATTGTGAAGCTAAATAATTCAAAATTGTTTAGCATTTTGATTCCATAGGTCAAGAAATGTGTAAGTTTTATTAAACAATACTCAATAAAACATAGTTAGAGTAAAACTGACTAAAAGAGAGATTATTCTTTAGCAATAACTTGGAGAAAAGAAGTATGTGTTACAATTCTTAATGTAAAATAAACTACGCATTATGCAAAAACGTAAGCATTAGAAAAAAAACGAATGTATTGTAAATTGTGTTTCCTAATAAACATTTGTTTAAAAATTATTTCAGAGTTGTTCATGATCAGAAAAATATTATACATCAGTGACGCCGTGGTTCATATTACATGTATTCCTCCCCTCCGAAATTTCGCTTTTAAGGCAGAACTGTTCATTAATAACAACTGTCACGAACCCGAAAAAAAATTTAAAAATTATCGCTTTTACGAGAAAAGACGAAAAGTAAAAATAGTGTTTAGGGTCCCCCCCCCCCCCCAAGGAGAAACATAACTTAACTGCACGTCCAGATATCTTCAAAAGACAGTGACGTGTAAAAGTAAAATCTCTTCCTCTCCCTTATTCCTAAAAACAATACTTAACACATCATTATCCCCATTACCTATGAGACTAAGTGTTTCCTCTGCTATTTCGATTCTTGCAAATTAAACTGCAATGATCACATGCATTTCTTTTTGCTTCGTGTATTGACTGTGAATTTATTTTATCTTTCCTGCTTTCACTGTTTGTCAATATTTTTTTAATAGTTTTTATCAGTTATTTGGTAGGATTTGGTAGGCTATTGTTTAGGACTGAGAATGATTTAACATCTTCTACATATAAATGAATAACGATTACTTTTACTCTTTGAGCTTAGAGTTTGTACTTTTATGCTTAGTTCGTCTCACGGGAAATTTCTAAAAGCAATTGTCTTTTTGGATAGTTGACGAACAAGTTGGGTACGAATTTGGGTACGATAGTTGGGTACAAGTAAAAGCCGAGCGTTTGGCGTGGAATTCTGTATCCTTTTGAAATCGACGATAGTCTGTTGTTCTGTTTCTGTCTAGTCCTAATATACAGGTGTTCGGGCTAAAAGTGTCCAAAAGTTATGGCTTATTTTTACGAAACTACCCATTAGAATTAAATAAAAGATATTTAAATAGAAGGAACATCTCACCAAGTTTTAATATTAATAGATTTCGATGGGTGCACCTTTTGCAGCACGACAAACGTCTAAACGATAATCCAGTTCTCTTAAAGTGTTTCGTAGCATATCAGGAGCTATTAGTGTATAAACAAAAAAATTTGTGTTTAAACAAAATTTGAAACTGTGGATGAGTTGAAGAAGCGTATCATTCAAGTAGTTCGTCTAATAACTTGGAGAGTCTAATAACTTGGAGCCTAATAACTTGGAGAGTAATTCGTCACTTGGAGAGAACTGGATTACCGTTTAGACGTTTGTCGTGATACAAAAGGTGAATACATCGAAATATATTGATATTAAAACTTGGTGAGATGTTCTTTCTCTTTAACTATTTTTTTTAATTCTAATGGGAAGTTCCGTAAAAATAAGCCATAACGTTTGGATACTTTTAGCTCGGACACCCTGTAGAGCAGAAAGAGGACTGCTAATGAACAAGCAACTGGCACAAGCAAATCGGTTAAAATTATTTCGATTCATTTTACTAGCATTGATGTAAAATAAGAACTTTTTTTTGACATCACCTCATTCGTAACGTTATCCTTAAATTAGCGCTAACTTCTTTCGTAGAAACTATTGTGTTTAAGAGCTCTCCACAAGATTAAATATTTTTCATTGATCCCTGACAGGAAATCAGACAAAATGATACAACCTTAGCAACTGGCATAAGTTTTTCCCCATGGGAATCTTTGAAATAAAATGTGTCAAATAATATTAATCTTATATGCGCCGTGGATACTGAAAAATGCTGGGATAAAATATCCTCAAACCAAAAGAAAAAGATCGGCTCGATTTGCTTACTTGCTGCTAAAAAAACTTTATATGCATTTCCATTCATTCTATTTTATTTATTTTCATTAATTTCTCAAAAGATTAACGTTAAGTCTTCCTCTTCAGATTAGTGAAAGAAAGGGTCTTCAAAATAGGCGACGTGGAACGCCTAGCTGTCGGAAGTGGGAGGGTTTTTGTTCCATGAAGAAGTTTTATCCCACGTCACAGTTTTCTTTAATTTTGGGGAAATATGATGATGATATTCTCAGTATTATGCAGGAAGTACGATTTATTAAAATTTATGCGTCTGTAGTTTTATCGGCAGTCTTTTTTATAAAATAAGAGCACAATGCATTTACACATGAGAAGTTAAATAAACAAATGTTTCTTTTTTAATCTTATAATTCATTCAAAATGGCTTTAGGCTTATTTTTTAATGAAAAAAACATGTCTGGAGGTTTTGATGAAAAGAGTTAACATTTTACATTACAAAATGCATGCCTCCGTTTGTGTCGTGCATTCATAGGGGGGTAATGCTGTCCGCCTATATGGTGTCCCCATAATAAAATGGACAGTAAACTGCGGCGAAGTATAGGCAAATGTTTGACCACAAGTTCCTCCACTTTTTTTAAAAAAAATTACAAAATGCTAATTTTGTTTGCATATCAAGAAATGTTTTCTGTTTCTTAAAAATATGCTGCTTTGCAGCTTTACATAAAAAGTATCAAATAAATAAGGAAATAATGAAAAAAATATATCTAACTTCTAATTATTCCATTTACGATTTTTAAACTATTAGTTCAAAAGGAAAAGCTGCGAACTGTACCATGCAAATAGCGCTATCGTCACTCTGCAGTCATTCAAAATATTTCAAGATATTCAAATAGGATTGTAAACATATATTAATTGAAAATAGTTTCACACGTTTTATTTTTCTTACGTTTCAGCCACCTGGGAAAGTTATCTTTCTGCATTGCTGTTTTAGAGGGACCTAAACATAAATGAAAGAAGAAATAATTTATAATTCGAGCGACACTTTTTTAAGCATGTTCTGCCCATAATTGATTTAAGAATTTTATAATAGTTTCTCAATAAATCTATATACTTTTATCAATCTTTTTAAAGATTTTAGTAAATCTTTAAATAAAAATACCTATACCAAAGAAAGTAAAAATCTAGTACACAAACGCCTGTATTGTTTTGTTTAAAACAGGATGTAGTAAAATGCATTATAAAGTGTATATTATTAAAAATTTTTTCTTGCGTATAATTTTAAATGAAGAGTATTTCAGGTAAAAGTCTACTAATTTTAGAAAGAAATTTATTATTATGTGCAACATATATTCATCAAATAACACACACTGAACACCTCTCTCTCCTCTCTTTGTGTGATCATCTATGTAGGACACTGGTTCTTAGCAGGTGGTCCAGGAGAACCCAAGAAATGGTCCGCCAAGTCGGCAGTTACTTTTTAAAAAATCATCGGTTCAACGTTCCACCAATATAAAAAAAACTTTTAATTTGGCGACAATTGTTAAAAGTTTGGGCAACATTAAGAACAAATTTTTTTTTGTTCAAAACTTTTTATTCAAATTTTAAAACTTTTGTGTTTTGACGTTTCGAGTAAAAAAACAAATCTCTGTTATAGGACCATAGGACCCTAGGAAGAGAGGGTTAACTGCGTTGCCTGGACCGAGTCCTCAAACGCAGGTTCACATAAAATAATCTAAATGGTGAACTTTAGATAAAACAGGACAGAGAGAGAGAGAATAAGTAAAAATTACGATACGGGAAAATAAAAGAAAACAGAAAATTTCAAGACAGTTAAATTAATAAATTTAAGAGAATTGTGTGAAATGAGGAGAGAATTACATTTTAACTTGGAAAAAATTATGACTGGATTTTCGCTGTGATCATATCTCTGTTCTGCTTAAAAATCGCTTTATTTTCTGTGACGAGGAGTAGCAGCGTTACAGCCGTTTAGGAGCAACGTAGCAATTTTACGTACAGCAAATGCTGTCTAAAAAAATCTAAATCATTTTCAAATCTTCATAGGCTTTTTTTAATGTTTGCTGTCAAGTTTACTTTTACATTAAATTGTTTATAGTTATTAAGTTTATTTGATACTTTTTTATTAAAGTTTGTAAGGTATGCACAAGATTCGATTCACAAGAATCGAACTTTTGAGTGAATGAATTAAAGAAGCTGCTTGGGATATGCTAATTTCGGCATACGCGCTTAGTATAAAGATCATGCAGCGTCATTAATGAAAAAAAAGTTGTTAAGGTTGAAAAGGTGTTATCCTGCGCTAGTGCTTAGCAGGCCCAAAGTTTACGTGGCAGTACTGCTGGTTTGACTCTCTGCTGGGTTGTGAGTATTGAAAATATATTGTTCTTGAAAGCTGTATTTATATATTCCGTACAAGTAGTACGTATGCTTATTGCTGTAAAAGCCAATTATATATGTGCAACTAATTCAATAAACATTGTTTCTTGTATAAACTGTGTTTGTTTAAAATTCAAATAGAGGGCCACTTCAAATTATATACACCCAAGTCTGGGTAGAAGTGAGCTATATTCTCTATAAGTTGTTTATCACAAATAGCTTGTTTCTTCTGAATATTAACTCCATATTTTACCTCTTAAAGGGTTGGTTCGAAAATGTTCACCGACAATTTTTCTTTTTTTAATGCAGAAATGGTCCTAGATCAACAAAACGTTAAAAACCACTGATGTAAAGAGAATGAGAAAGATACCCTTTTATACAAAAATGGTCTGTAGTGATAAACATTTGTCAGAGTAAATGGTCTAAAAAGTTTTACATGAAAGTATGTTATCCGAATTATCGTTTTCCCGTATGTGTCGTTTACTTCACCCAGTCCCGACAATCATATTGCTTGGGTTATGTTCCTGCATCTATCGTTTTCCCGCATTTATCGTTCAGTTCAGTCGGTCCGTTGAAAAACGATAGATCGAGATTCCATTGTAATACGTAATTTATTGGTTTATTAATATTTTTTATAGCGTTACCACATTTCGTTTGATATTTACACGAAAAGGAATATTTACGAGGATCAAAGTTATAAGTATATACTATTACGAGGACTAAAGTTGTAAGTATTACGAGTAGAAAGTTATATATTTACTTTCGAGGTCAGGGTAAGAGGTTGCGAGGCTTTCCTTTAACCGTGTGTCAAAATTTTTTTTAAAACAGTGTTTCCTGAGTTGATAATGTTCTTCCTGGTTTATTAACAGGAAAAATCAATCACAAGCACTAACTTTCATAAGATAAGTACGAGTTAGTTGCATAATAATTAAGGCTAATTAAGGCTAATATTATTAATAACTAGCATCAAATATATTTATAACAATAACTATATAGTATTATATTACATATGTTTATGTTACAGATATATGTATATAATGTAATATGGTATAATAAATAATATATTATAGATGTAACTATCATAATAATGATTATCATATTTCTACAATATGTTAAAATTATACTGTGCATTTATAATTTATTATTAACCATATTCATCAATAATTTATTATTAACTATAGTCATCAGTATTACTTAAATAATAATAAACGATAATATAATTTATCCTTTGTATAATATTAAATGTTATTTAATTAAATTCGCTTTTTCATTGAGATTTTAACACGGATAGAGCAAAATTATTAAAATTAACACGGAATTTTTTAAAATTATTAAAAGGTTCTCATGCATATGTAAGAAGACTTTAAAAACAGTCACTAATGGATTTTTAATGAAAGTAGTTTTTGAGGTTTGGCAGGTTTTATTATGTTCTATCATTGTTGGTGTTTAACAATATCTAGATTTTTTCTCGAATCAACACACCTTATTTTCCATATTTCCAGTCCTATTAATTCCTTTTTCAATATCTTCAAAACTCAACCAAATAAAAAAATGGCTGTATCGGAAATCAATTTTTCTGGTCCAAGGGCCAGAAAAATTGTTTCCCGTGCCATTGCTTTGCCGATTGGGTTTTACATAGTACTGTCCTGTATTATTCTCTGATGAAACTCTGCTCGGTAAAAGTGTTCCGGAAGAAACCATTAGTATAAAACCGATTGACCTTACATATAATTTATTCTTATATAATCATTGAAACCATTAGTACAAATAAAAATAATTGCCTCATCTTGCATTGTCATTGATTTCAGATAACACCGATTTATATAACGCGAGCGATAGGCAGCCAATGCATCATAAAGCCCCGTCGCAATATTCATGAATTAAATAAAGTTCTGAATCACGTGAAGGAAATATTTTTCAGTGTGTCTCCGGGGGAAATGAGATGAAGATACAATAAATAATTACTCGGAGAAAAGAAGGTCGCAACCTTCAATACCTCTACACGCAAGCATTCCGTTTATTCCGCTGTAAATCGTGAGATAATTTTACCTGCTTCGGCGTTTCTCTTACCCATTTTCTTAACAAGGTAAGCCTTGGTGTGACATATTTTAGAGTGATGCACTTGTTAGTGCTTTACTTGTTAGTGTGCACTTGTCAATTCACTTGTTAGTGCTCGTCATTTATCTTCCATCATCAAGTAAAGGAAGAACTGTAGTGTTCGGGCAAAATTTTGCATATTCTGGTGTTTAAAACGTTGCTTTCTTATGGTGAAATTATAGTAGCACAAATGAGAGTGAAATGCATGCATAACACAAGTAAGCACTTGTTAGTGCTTTACTTGTTAGTGTGCATCATTTATCTTCCATCATCAAGTAAATGAAGAACTATAGTGTTCGGGCAAAATTTTGCATATTCTGGTGTTTAAAGCGATGCTTTCGTATGCTGAAATTATAGCAGCGCAAATGAGAGCGATATGCACTCCAAACATGATGTTGTTTGTCCCCTTTAAAACAGAAATGATAATGTATTAAAATTTATTATTTTATACATTAGTGGTCATTTAATCATATTTGAGTTTTTATTGTGATATTCACAGAAAAAGTTAACACAGGAATAGTAATTAACGTATTGCGTATAAAATAAACAAAATAAAGCGATTCCTAATTGATATTATTTTTTGTTTTGAATTTTTTTAATATGCCAAATAATTTATGTGGCATATTTTTTTGGCTCACATTTGGTCGCTTTGCGTAACTATGTAGCTTTGTGTCAGTAACATCTAATCACGATCAACATATGAAATGCGTTATCATTTTAGATTGATTGCCTGTACTGTATCCATATAATTTATCCATTTTTAGTTTGATATATTTGTGTGAACAGGCATTTTACCATATCAACATTATAGAATCAATAAACAGAAATAGCTTAATAACTGAACATTTAGTTGCGGGCTTAATAAACCTCAGTTATATCCCCCACATCGTAATGATCCCTTTAACCCTTTATACTGTAAAAGGACATGTTTGTACCTCTTTTCATTTCATTAGCTGGTGGTCCACACTGCATTATTAAGTAAATTTTACTCTTCTTCAGACTTACTTCTACATATTTCTACAGAAGAAAGTTCAATAGAAGGATGTTTCTAAATATTTCTTCGCCTGCTTCCTTTCATATACTTGTATTAATTATATAACCTACGAATGTGTCTTATTAATGAGTTAGCATTACAATGGAATTCGAAAAAAAGCTACTTGTTTGCATTTATCACATTGGAAGCAATTGGTGGTAGATGTCTTTGCAATCATAAATAAATTAACTAACTAACACATACACACACACACACATATATATATATATATACAAACTTACACACTTAATGGCTAATTTATTATGACCAGCTGAGAATTTTATGCAAATCAGCTATGACATCACGCTGTTGCTGTGAGTGGTTGACATTGGTATTAAACGGGGTAGCTGATAATTGTAAAAACAGAAGAAAAGTTTTCTTCTGAAGGAATGTCTAATAGGCGCGATTTAAAAGACTTTGAACTTGGAATGCTTTTGGATGCTAGAAGCAGTGGAGCGAGTATCGGCGAATTCACTTGTTCGAGAGTAGCTGTTGCTCATGTTTACAAAGAGTGCGCTACCAAACGAAAAACCGGGTTTCAATGTAAGGCTTGTGGTCGTCACTTCCTACTAGATGTTCGAGGAGAGTATCCGAGAGGACAATGCTCCAGGAGGACAATGCTCGATGACTCAAAGCTCACACTGTCCACAGGTGATTTGAAGAGCATGATGGAGGCTTCACCTTGTTTAGTTGGCCTCAGCAATCATTTCTTGTATGAGGTCGAAAGGGGCATTAGACAGCTGAATCCAGAAACGTCAAATCCTATACTGCGTCCACACACATCTGCACTGCACAGAATTCTGGGGGGAAGCCAGTGATTTATGGGGCAGAGCATCTGCAGCGATCTCTCGATCAAGCGGTTTTTGCACAGATCATCAAAGAGACACGAGGGACCTTGGGGGGTTCTAAATGAGGGAATGTCTGGAAGACAGTCTAGTGTTCCTTCACACATCGCTTGGGGGGAGGAGCGTGACTAATTGACCCCCAAATGTGTCAAGCGGAGTCGGGGGTGCTTGTCTGCATGTGTGGGGAAGCAGCATTAGAGAACAGGAAAGGACAATTCATCGATATGGTCTCAGATTCTTCACGCTATACCTACCAGCATCTCATTGAGTTCATGTATATATATATAAGGCAATAGAAGCATGTAATATCATATTTGATGCTCTTTACTAGGTTATTTATCTCACATCCTAATGATTTTCTAATATTCGCCTACCCCTCATGTTGCAAATGAAGTCCATTGAGCTCCTAACCAAACAATCAACCCATTGATATTCGGCCCTTGTTTAATTTACATTTTATATGAAGATTACTACCCATTCACTGAAGATGAATGAGTAGTGATCTTCAATGTAATTTAGAAATTCCTCTCCTAGGATGTGATAAAAATGGTTATTATTTAGAAAATGAGAATAACTCGAGGCATTTAAAAGTTTTTCTTATATACATTGTTTTTACTCCCACACGCGTGCGCTTAATTATATGTAATCCGATAATTATATTATTAATGGCTAGGTGAGTGTGAAAATTTGGGGAAATACATCAAATTTTTCACGCAATTTTTTTAACCAAATGGCTATTTAAAACATCACACCATTTGGAACACGGTTAAAAGGGGTCACTTGTTGTATGGCCGCATGTTCGCCCTATCATACACCGCTAGATATTTTTTCTTATACGACTGTGAGAAAATTGAGTATATTTCAATATATGAACACCAGTACCATCCTTTTTGCATGAACTACGTTCCAGAATTATAGCTAATATATCTGAAGTTATACGAGTTACGTTACGCTAAGTGTTGCAAGGAATTGAATACTAATATGATATCTGAAAAGTTAGTGTAAGCTCTCATACTGAATTTTAACTATCTTTGTTGAAACTGTAAGTGATACAATTCAAATGCATGTTAATAAATTATACATTTGTCTGAATTAAAACTGTTGACACCTTAATCAACCACGATGAGTAAAAGTAGCAAACATAGTTAATGTATGTATACATTAACTATGTTTGCGTGTGTATGTGTGTGTGTATAACATCAAGCATAGTTTTTTAATTGTCTCTCCTGTTTGTTTAGATCAGTGGTTCTTAACCGGGGGTACGGGCACCCCTGGGGGTGCGAGAGAGCATTTCTAGGGGTGCGAAAGAAGGTTCTAAATTTTTAATGAAAATTACCAATTGGGTGAATCATTTGATGGATACCTTTCCACGGGAAACATAAGCAAAATTAATAGATGGATATTCAATCCATTTTTGTTTGACCTAAATTCAATGGACGACAACGTTTTATTAAAAGACGATCTTATCGCAATACGAGCTAATGCACGTATTGAAATGGAATTGGAAAAACTGGACTTAGAACAGCTCTGGTGTACGCAGTTAGAACTTTATCCAGAGTTGGCAAAAGCAGCATTAGAGACACTTTTGCCATTTGCCACCACTTACCTTTGTGAAATGAGTTTTTCATCACTTTTGTAAATCAAAACAAAAGCCAGAAATCGCTTAAATGCATATGATGACTTACATGTGGCTCTTTCAAAAAAAAAAGAGTCTTGTTTTAAAAGGATAATTATTAACAAACAACAACAACGTAGCCATTAAAAATGTAGATATTGTTTTATATGTAATAATGTAGTATGTATTGTAAATGTATTAATCTTTATGCAATAAATAAATTATCTTGTAATAAATGTCTTTTCCAAAATTAAAAATAGAAAAATATTTTTTAAGGGGTTGTGAGGGCTTATTTTCAAATTCAAGGGGGGTGTTGACTATTAAAAAGGTTAAGAACCACTGGTTTAGATGGTGAAATTTGAATTTTTCCGCTGAGAAGAGATTCGAGTTGCAAGTTTTAAAAAAATAGTTCCACATTTCACCATTGCCCCAACAGGCCTATAATTAAAGCCTGTTGGTGTATTAATTTTTATCTGGTGTATATATTCAGTTAAGAACCTCTTCATTCTTATAAAATTCTATATTTGCCCTCAGAGCCGGAACAGAAGACCGGTTTGATCGAAGATTAATTGACTATGATTTTTTTTTTTTTATCTCAGCAAGTTTTATATTATGTATGCTGTACATGAATTGTTACGGCAGATCATTTTCAACTAGTGTGATTTTTAATTCCTATTACGTAGAGATAACAGTTTTTAAATTGAAAATAAATGTCATGTTTGGGTAAGGTTAAGGAAATTTATCTGCAGTTATATATAGTGACATTGTGTAAAGAAATTCTCATAGAATACTAAATGGCAGATTTGAATCTTTTAATTTCGAATAACGCGCAGTATGAGCATAAGTGTGTGAAACGTTTTGTTAGAAATAACAACTAATAAATGACAGCAAAAGTATAAAAAGGAAAGAGAGTGTAAAATGTAAAGATATCAAAAAGAAAAAGCTGTTAATTACGCAGAACGGTAGATTTGACTCTTTGTAATATGTATAATTGTCGTATTGCTTTTGTGACTGTAATGAGCATATGTAACGCTAATAGGAAAAAAGTAGAATTAAGCAGAAATTAAAAGAACCCTTAATGGAAAACATGATTTCTCCAGGCTGAAATATGGGCTATATGACTATGACCTTGATAGGGAGAAGAAATCAGTTAAATTTAGTTAATTTTACAATAAAAGTACCTTGAAATAGTACAGATGAGTTTTCCTTTTTCAAGTTATAGTCAGTGAAACGTTACTTGTTCAGCAAACATGTTGGCAGGTACTTTGCAAAGGTGCTACAGAACTTCGATAGCATTACATCTCGTTTGTTACGAAAAGGTAAACATACACACATTTTAAATCACCTTAGTGATCAAAATGCGAAACTTCCTTGTGACATTACATCTTTGAAGCATGAACATTCAAAAATAACAAGTCAAAACACATTGTCATCACCATTTAAAGATATAGAGGACGGCCTAAAACGAACACTTGAACATCGGTGCAACGTGATTGCAACAAGTCGCTACAAATATGACAATCACACTGGGACTAAGAGCTATGATTTCATTGGGCCCCTTTACGAGTACTAAACAAGAATTCATAGAGCTAATTTACTTCCCTAAAATTTCAATTTAATTCTTTTTTAGCGCAGACAGAAATTATGTATGATTGCTTTTAATGATTCCTCATCAGACCTTTAGAAGTACTCATTCCTTGAACAGAAAATTTCAACTACAAAACATGAGCTTAGTTTTTAAATTCATAAACACATTTTCCTTTGGAATAAGTTCAGAAGGATTATTTTTACTTCATCTGTAACATTTTTTTATTCTAAAGCTCTTGAAGGGGATACTTCTCGGCAGTATTATGGTTTGTCAGTTTCAAATATAAAAAAGGAACTTCACAGTAGAGAGGCTATTGAAACCGATGTTCAATTCTCTGTGAAAGTTTTAATTTGATTTATCAGGGTTGATTGTCTTGATATGTCTATGTGACGTATGTTCACGTCATTTAGCTGAGTAAAAAGTATTTTTGTTTCGAAAATAGGACTGGGTAACAAATACTTTAAGTAACAAACTACTGAATATGATAAAAAATAAACTGTCCGGAAAAATATATTAATATATTCCTAACCTATGATATTGGTAGAACGGAATCAGACAGAAACCTCACCTCTGAGGATTGATGAAAAGTATCCTGATGTATTATTTTTTTAACATTAGTCCGCTGATGGGAAAAAATGGAAGATAGAACGTGAAATTAATGTGTCTGCATTTCGACATGTATTTATAACCTCTCATAATTTAATTGATTTTAAATATGTGCTTTCGTATTTTCTGAAGGATAAAATAACCGGAACTCTACAATCCCTAAAAGCGTTTTTTTTACCTTGTTAAAGGAATCTTGTTCTCTCAAATGAATTATTTAATCGCATATGATTTGCCACTCGTGAAATTACTCTGAAGATTTCCTCCACAAATAAGTTTGAGAATTGCTGCTACTTCTTATGTTATACATTAGAAAATTATTTCCTAATCAATATGAGTTTGTTTTGCATGTTATTTTCCGTGTACTAAGTCCGTTTTCTGTAGCATTTAGAGGCGGAGAAGGACCTTCGAAGAATCTGCATAAAAGAAGTGACTGAAATAAATGTTTTTTTATTAAGTTCACTCAAATACGGACTATTATTCTTCGTCAGTAAATGTTTCACTTTATTTTCTTGCATAAACAATACAGGGTATCTAAAAAAACCTTGACACATTTTAAAAATTTATAACAAAAAAAGTACACAAGGTAGGAACTAGAAATTCATACATGTGTTACCTTATATATCAGAGATTTTTTTCAGTATAGTGAATGATTTCAATATGTGGAAATTTTGTGGTGGGGAGAACATTAAATTGGTACGCAATCTCAGCCTATGTGCGCTCCAAAATGAATCCTGCAACACGTGAAATTGCAGCAATTATGCATCTTTTGAGTTCTACAACCGATTATCAAGGACACTTCCTGTTTCCAGGAACTTTTTTATACCAAGCTAAGATGTTGTTGCTATTTGGAGGATCTTTTCCAAATTTCGTTGCATTTGCGTAACAGATTCCGTTTTGCAACACCGGTCAACATATGAGGCGGTGAAAGGCAAAGTGGTGTAAGTCACATTTTCAATTTTTTTTTTATTTGTGGGCAGAAATGTAATCTCTATGTTCAATTTATAGTGGCATTGCAAATAATTATTATTTGCAATATTATAATAATTATTATGAAATATGATTTGTTCAATTTATAGTGGAATTTTTTGTAGTTTTTGCAGTAAAACGCTTTTGACTTACACCACTTGACCTACTGACTTACACCACTTTGCCTTTCATTTCATATATTGCTTTGCCTCATATATTGTTTTCTCTGATGGAGTAGCCATTTTACAACTTTTGCTTTCACGGAACAACTAGCGCCACCTGTTCTGCTTTTTGACACAGAAAAAAAACATTAATATATACAGTAACACATCTGTGAATTTCCAGTTCTTACTTTGTATACTTAGTTTTGTATATTTTTTAAAAATCTGTCAAAGTATTTTAGGACACCCTGTATTCATTTGATATGTTATAGCATTATATTATGTTTTTAAAAACGCATATCCTGTACATAGTTCTCTTAATAGCATAAATTATGGGGGAAATGTCCAATTAAGCTATTTTATTCAGTTGAAAATGATATAGAAATGCTTGCTTTATGCTTATGTCTTCCCTTTAAGTGATAAAATATTTTCTGAGGTATTTAACGTACAGATTCATACCACAACACGAAAAATAAATATCCTTTATTTGCGGGCTAATTTTTCCAAGTTAATACATGGTTTGTCAAAATCGTATTTTTTTATTATAAACACACGTAGAGATGGCACATCTAAAACTTTAGCTTTTAAATTTAGTTTTAAAAGAAATACCTCACTTAATTTCAAATCCCTGTTAGCTACAAAATATCAAAATTTTCTCAAGGATTTAAACTAATGATATAGGCCCCCTAAATTTCAATTAGTATTTAGTTGTTTATATAAGGATGTTTTGGTTTTAATTCAAAAATTACATGCCAAGCTCTCTGGTTGTTAAAACGTGTACAGTTAAGCGGTGGGAGGAAAAACTACATTTGCGGACTTAAAGTATTAAATAAAGTATTTTTTGCCAGCTGTGTAGCTCTTTAACTTTTTTTTTACCTGTAATATGAGTTGTTAAATGGAATCCAAACATGTTTACCTTCATAGGATGAAATTTGGAAGATAAACATAACTGGCCCATGCTGTTGATTTCCTATTACTACAAACATAGAAGCGTTTAAGAGGCCGAAGAAAAATTAGGAATAGAGCTAAGAAAACTTATAAATACCAAGAAATTTCCTTAAAAATGCACTTAAGAAAAATGAAGATAAATTGGACGGATATGAATTGACATAACAACTGATACATAAGCATTAATTTTGCAAGTCAGTATTGCGATGATAATTGAGTTTCACACAACCTTCTTCTATGTGAGACACACCGAACATTTTTCTTTCCCACGAAAAAAGAACAAGGTGAAAGGAAACTGAACCATGAATCGAACTCAGACATAGCATTTCACCATCAAGGATCTCATGACTTAATAAATCCTAAAAACCATTTAAATTTATAATTTTGGTTTCACCACTGGAGTTTTTATTAAAGTGAAAACAATTTGCCGGAAATAGTAACAGTAGAAATATTTGTTTTTCAATTTTACGTAACATGCAAAATCGTAATGAAGTTTTGCGAATTTTCATAAACATAATTCAACATGATAAATGACTTGCGAAACCTAGATAAATATGACTGCTGATTATGTGTCCTGTAGATGCATCCTACAGGATATATAAACAGTATGCTGTACTGATTTCCACTTAACACCAGTAGTTTTTTTTTTTTTTTTAAGAATAAAATGCTATAACTTTCCTTCATCACATTAACTAACCTTCTTTAAAAAACACTGAAGAACCAGCATAATTTTGTAAATAATAATCAACTGCATCTCTATTGACAAATTCATCATGCACGATTGCTCTTTTTCCTTTCCTCAACTGCTATTAGCCGAAAGAAAGGAAAAGAGGACAAAGGAAAAAGGATGGGACCGATTCATGGGACTGTTAGTTAAGATGAAAGTGAATATACCTTGAAAATGATTTTATACGCCATTCTACCTCATTTGGCGCATTAGTGTTACGTTGGCGACAGAATTGGTAGTTGGCGAAATGTTTCAAACCTCCTAATCCTCAATCAACTTAGGTTCATATAGTATAAAAAAAATTTTTAAATAATATTTCCGATAGCAGAAAAAATCAGATCAGTAATCTTTTTTTCCATGACTAAGTCGTTTTAACTATTTATGGCTTGAAAATAGACTAATTTAATACAGGGCTACTCGATTCTAAAGGAAAACCTTTGTTCTTAAAGATTATAAATATTTTGTTGTTGTTGTTTAGTTAGCAATTAAAGTATATTTGGACTAAACAGAAGCGATTTTGACAGCTGATACCTGAAGAAATATTTTCCAGCAAACTCTGATTTTTTAAATGCTTTTACTTAAAATAAACAAGTTTTAAAGCGTACGTACGGCCCAATAACCGAATTAGTATGTTCTAATGATAGTTAATAAGACGTAATATAGCTTCTTCACCTCTTAGCATTAAATAAACACTTAATTTAAACACTTACGTCCCAGCAAAGTATATACGAATCTTTAAGCCATATGTCTATGTTACGGCCTTAGTTGAAGTTTTGTTAGGTGCTCAAATCCTCTTTATAATTAAATACCTTCATACTAAATAGGTCATAACTGTTTGTAAAAATTCTAAATTCTGGAAAGGAAATATAAATATATATATATATATATATATATATATATATATATATATATATATATATATATATATATATATGTGTGTGTGTGTGTGTGTGTGTGTGTGTGTGTGTATAATATGAGTACACAATAACTCCAGAAAGTAATAAACAGAGAATATAAAATAAATCCTGGTAACATTCCGTTACTACCATTCATTATTACAACATTTGAACCAAACTGGAATACTGAACCCTTTACAAGTAAGCTTTTAAGGTGCAGTTTGCCATAAATAACAAAGATGTTCATAAAAATTTATGTAGAGGATAGAAAGATTTTACTCTTGGATACTTTGAGAATCACTTTTATCCTCTTTTGGTTATCGCTTACTGAATTATTTTTATGCAAATAGTATAAATTATTCCCTTGTATTACACACTGTAGAGCACTTTATAAATTCATCTGTACTTGTCTGAAAATGAAATCACGAGCATAAAACATAGATATTTATAGGACGTTAATTAGAAAACACGCCGAAAAGGGATATATGATACCATGTACAATAAAATACAAATGGATGTTATGTGAAATAGTATTCATGCTCGGAGAAAAATTCATGGAGAAAATTTTCCTGAAAAATTTAAGAAATTTAGTTGAACCCAGAAAAAAAAATTTCCGTTTAACACCTTCTTTGAACTTAACTTTTGATTCTTAGAACAGTGATATAGTTCATCAAATTTAGTTTGTGTTTCACGTGAAATTCATCATTATTCAAAGTCTTTAGGTTTCATGAGGCTGCGGCCAACGTTACAGGAAATGCATTTTTTATGAAGTGATAAGTGAGCCTCAGCTACCCTCAAAAGTTAACAATGCCTCTAAAACGTGCGAAACAAAACAATCGGAGTAAATTATGACACTTTCTTCATTGATAGAATAATTGAGGCATTCAATACATTTTTATGTTTGATCGCTGTACACAGCATACAGAAAATGGTTCCATTAGTTCCTTGATGCATGAATTAAAAAGTCTTAATCGCATTTTAATGCTGTAAGCTTATTCCATAAAGAATATTAAGTAGAGCGAAGCTCGATTAGTGCAGAAGTAGGTACTTCATTTTACTACACTTTAACAACCGAAATGCGAAAAAGGCGCTAATATCTAGACAAAAGAGGCTTGAATACGTCCACAGGCTTAATCTGAAAACCATGGGCTCTGTCTTGTGTTATACTTAAAGTGAAGCGTGTGGTCTGTAAAGTAGTTTCGTACTGGATTCTTACGAAGTAATTCATAATGGGAGCTGTTACAATGCAAACGGAAAGTAATAATTACTATCTAAGGTGTAGTAATTTGACAAATACACATGTGTTTAATGTTATCTACATAGGAGGGAACTTTAATAGTGGCAACTAGGTAGGTACAAATTTTACAGAAGAGATACAGGGGTGAAACTTCTATAGCCCTTCAAAGTAGTAACCAGCATTGTTTAGCACCAGTTGCTAACGTCCTGGAAACTGCAGGATGCTGTTGGCAGCACCTGATTTGTTGATACTTTGAATGGAGCGGTCTGCAGCCTGCAGAATCTCTGGTGGAATCGACGGAGCGGTTCCTTTATCTTGGGTAGGAGATCAAAGTTACAGAGACTTAAGTCCGGGGAATATGAGGGACTGTAGACCACTTCCCAACCCCATAGAGCAAACACGTCAGCCACAGTGTGCGTACAAGCATTTTCCTTCCATCAGTACGATGCAGCAAATTATTTCATACAATAGACCGGTAACTAAAACATGGCTATGTTCATCCTGTCACTGTGCAGGTGTGTGATGTTTGTGGGGAAAGCTCATTCGCTCTGAGGTAAGGCAGGTATTTGACGTACGTGTGGTGTAAGCTACTTTCGTGGGTTCTGCTGCGTGGGAGCTCTACAACAGTGTTGCCACATTAAAGTTCTATCCCTCGTATATTAAGGGAACAAGGACCTTCAACCTCGAATTTTTTAATTTTCAATATTTAATAAAGCCGTCGTAATAAGCGTAATTAAGTCTGTATACAGAATGAGAATAATTAAAATTATTTTTACTGCATTGAAGACATTTAGAATTCAAAATAAGGATTTTTGGCAGGATAATGTATGTTTAAAAAAAAAAATTCAAATATAAATGCATTTATCAAAATGCTCCATGTAAATGCTCCATGTAAAAAATCCCATATCATTTCATAACCTTCAATTTTTTAATATAGATTTACCATATATACGTATAAACATAATTGTGCAGTGAATTTTATTTGAATAAAAAAAAATCAAAATAATTTTTTTTTGCCACCTCATAGGGAGTCATGTAGTTTCCCCTATATGATGCTTCAGTAATAAAGTGGCGAACAAAATTGCTGTACGGATGGGCGAATGCCCTCGAGGCAAAGTGCCACTCGCTTTGGAAAAAAGAAATTCATTCTTGAGTAGATACAATCTACAGAAAGTAAATAAGTGTCTGAAACATTGGGCAGTATGCTATGATAAAATGCGAGAACGGAAGAATATACCTAACTGGCTATCTACAATCACGTTCATGCTATTTCCACAGTAGAAAAGTCAGACCTAAGTGCTGAAATCCTGTACATGAGAACCGTTGTACAGAGTGCGATGGCTTTAAGGTATATTGTTCTTTGGAATAGCCATTTACACTAAAGTAAACGTAAATTAGACGGGACCTTTAAAGAAGATTGTTTTAAAGGAATGCATAATATATATCGTTATAGCGAGGTTTTTTTTTTACCTGTGCAGATTTTTAAATCGCTCTCTCATTTCTACTCGGGACATGCTTTAATGAAGAATGAGTTTACTCTGCTGCTTACGCCTGTTTTGCTGTTACACCTTAGGATACATTCACTCGATTAAGAAGTGAATCTCATTTATATTTCTATGGTTATCCGTTTAGAAAATGTATGGAAGATACTATAGTGAAGGTTTCTTTATACAATGGTAGAATGATTCGTAGCTAAACAATCATAGAAAATACTGTAAATTCATTGGCATTAAAAATTTTGCAATAAATGATAATCCTCGACGACTTCTCTAAGAAATCGAAATTAAAACTGACCACATATTTATCAGCTGTTTTGTTCCTTGAATCAAGGGTTCCAAAATTCTGATAGCTCGCTGACCTTTCCTTCATAAGAAATATTCTAAGGGACTTCTTTTTATTTGATGTTAGCCTCTGGGCTTAGTAACCAATAAATTGCAATGATGCGAAGCACTTCAGTGTTTACCTAAGTGTATTTTTTTCAGTTATAATATTATGGATTTTTTTTCTTGAGATTTAATAACTCCCAATTATTCGCGAACCAGTTATCCTATTCGCATTCTTCCGGCCTAAAAGAAAATATTTAAAATTAAAATTGTAAATGTGCTATAAAATGTCAGCGTGGCTCGTAAACAAAAACGTATAATGCACTTTTCTTGTGCTTGTTTCTGTACTTATTTATCATTCTTTTCCCTAAGCCTGAGTTAAACAGTTATATGCAGTTCATTTACGTAATTCATTATATAGTTTATTTAACTTCATTGTTCACTTTTGGGGTCACAGATGATGATTTTCAGGTTATGCATGTTTTTCAATTCCCTATTCGCAAAGTGCATTTAGAGGGGTTTCAGTGTATACCAATTTCACATAAAGATAGCTCGGCAAAAAAAAATAGTTATAGAGCTGAACGGATAACAGTTTGCAATAAATCTTTTTTTCTCGGGATCTGTCTTTTTTTTTTATAAAGGCATTGCCAATATTTCACAAACTGATTTTCAAGTCATCTTTCCCTTTCATTCAGTTTCCTAATTAAAATTTTTATAGAACAACATACAGTACTGTGCAAATTAATTGGGACAGACACAAAACTATTTACATATGTTGTTTAATTAATATAAGTTCACTTAAATACATGGTATATCAATCTAGTAGCAAATATTCTCACTCCTTTCTACAACGTCATATCTCAAAAATCGGCGATTTTTAGTTATGCTTGTTTTCAGAATGCCCTGAAAAAATAGTATATACCTGCAAGATCGTCATATCTCACCTCTCAATATTTAGCGGTGAGAAGAATTAGTAAAAGAATTTACTAATTCTTCTAGAGAGAAGAATTAGTAAAATTTATTTTTAATACATTTCAATGTACTTTTAAACTTTCAAATCACTCTCCTGAAAAATCTTATTTTTTGAGATATAACGTTGTTGAAAGGAATGAGCGACATGTCCTCCTCTAGCTTTAATGATATCCTATACACGTTATGGCATGGATTCCACTAATTTAGAACATAAATTTTTGACGTCGTCATCACGAAACCAAACTTTTATGACATTCTCAATCATTTTTCTCTTGGTTGAGCATTCCATCTTACTCAAGCATCTCTTCACAATGCTCCACAAATTTTCGATGGGATTCACATCTGGAGAATTACCAGGCCAATCCAAAACTGTTAATTTTTTACTAGCTTAGAATCATGGCATGGAGCAAGATCTTGTTGAAACACACCAACACCGCCAGCGAACGTTTGCATAAAAGGCACAATTTTGTCTTCTAGCATTGAAATGTATTTTTGGGAGTTCATCATTCCTTCAACTAGTACCAAGCTGCCAGGTCCTCCAGATGTAAAATAACCCGACAAAACTCCAGATGTAAAAGCTTCTGAAGGTGCTTAACTGTTTGATTAAGACGTTATTCCCTGATGGGTCCTCCAGCGCTTCGCCTGTTGATCGAAATCCTTGCACAAAAAAAAAGTTTCGTCGCTGAATACAACATTATTGCAGTCTTGTGCAGTATAGGATTGATATTTTCTGGCCCAATAACAACATTTTCTCTTCACTGCATGTGATAATAACTGTTTTTGGACTGGTGTTCTTTCCCTACTCCCTGCTTCAATAAGCCTTCGTCGTACTGTCAGAGAATCAACGCTCACACCAGTAGCCAATAATTCTCTCTGAAGATCTGTACTTGTCTTGTAAAGACGCATTTTACTATTTCGTGCAAGAAATTTGTCTGTCCGAGGTGTTGTCTTACGTTTTCGTCCACATTTACTCTTCCATTTGGGAGAAACTGTCCCAAACTTATTTTACTGATTAATAATCCTGAAAACACTGGATTTTCCAACTGCTGCAACAATATCCATCACAGTCATAGAGGTATGCTGACTTAGGTTAAAAATTCTAGTCCTTTACCTAGGAGTGATATTCATTTTTTCATACACATGAGAACCAGACAACTCACACAATCGACCACTTTTTTCAGCAGCTGAAACGCAACTGACGCGAAAATGCTCTACGCGTGATGATCACGTGGTCAAACCAGTTTAGACTATTCCAGGCCCTCCCTTCAAAACAAAATGCAGTTGAAACCGATTTCAGGCAGGAAACCCCTGGGAAATGACGTATTTTATGAAAAATGAAGCTTTCCCCAATTAATTTGCACAGTACTGTAGTACGACTTCCTTCACAGAAGTTCATCTTTAGTATGAAGAACTAAAGGCCGTTGGGCCTCTCCGAAAAATGAAAATCAGGAAGAATTTATTCTTTGAAAACAGTTCTAGTGGGGCATCAAACACTGACTCTGAATATATATCTCTGTAATTGTTCAGAAATTATCATTGTTCTTCTTTTATAAATATCTTTCCTTAGATTTATAGTTCAACAATTTAGCTTTCTCTGTCTGTCGGTTGTAAAGAAGACCTAACCACATACAGGTGATTAAACATTGTGAAAGTCCCATAGGAATCTGCTAACCGCAAATCCCTTTTCATTCAGTTTCAGAGTTAATATTCTACCCAGCAGTCTATAACGATCTTGTTCACGCAGATTTGTCGTGGAAAAAAAAAGAAGTACCGACAGCTGGGTTGTTCTTTTTGTGCAGATAATAAAAATATTTTTGAAAATCAAATATCCGGAAGAACATTTTTCTTTTAAAAATTTTACTAAGAAGCATCTAACGTCAGTTTAGTAAGTTTATCTTGAAAATTGCTCTTAAATTGTTAATTTTCTTAATTCAGAAGACCTTTTAGTGCATTTATTACTCTGAAATGCATCTTCTAAGAGATTCTGGTGGAACAGAAGAACCTAATTACACGCTGACTGCTGGCAATCGTAACGGATCCTCATGGGCCCACTCACCATAATTTAAAAAACCCTACCCTTAACTACTAGACTGCAAGTTCTCCTACATTCTTCTAAACACTTCCAAACCCTTATGATAAGTATGCGTTTATTTCAATTACTGGAGAAGGAATTTGTAGGATAAATAACAAACTCGCATTTTTTTTTAAGTAGATAAAGTCATTTATTCGTACTTGAAGTATCTAATTTTACTTTTTTAATCATGTAAAAAGAAAATTGTAGTATTTAAACTGGTGACTTTAAAAAAATGGCGCAATTAATACGAAGGCTACATATACGCGTTTCTCACATTTACATTCCGAAATTCAAAGAAATTTACCAACACATAAAAATACACCCAAAATGCATATCGTATAAAGCTGTATTCGTGACGTAATACTTTCCAAGATGTTAAGTGGTGGATTTCAACAATAGGGATCCTAAAATTGATCACTTACCTTAGACAGCGTAAAAGCAGGCTTCTCTTTAGTTGGTAAATATCGAAAATTAAGATTAATAGTCTATATAATCCCCTATAGAAATCGTGCAAGTATAGTTATTGGGGAGAAAGTTGAAAAAACGTTTGTGGGTGGTATGAAACCATACTTTATACGTATTTTAAGAGATGTATGGGCCTAAATAAAAATGTTCTTCAGTAATTAAAGTTTGTTTAGGTTGTAGTTCTATCACATTTGATAATATTACTACGAAGAAAAGAAGTTTACGCCTGTAAATGAAAGGCAAAGTATGCAGAAAGGATATAGAAAAGTCAATCTCAAAAGGATGTCTTCTGAAGTCGAATCACATGCCTGTCTTTAAAAATTTCCTCTTTCCTAGCTGAATATATAGGCTAACTACCAGCACTGTTTTCACTTGGTCATTAAGTCTTGATATCGGTAGTTTTTTTGAACAATTCCTTCCTTTAAACGACCTTCCCAAATGCCTGTCATCTTGGGCCTCGCTGGCGATATATACGCATCTCGCCAAACCAGTTTGAGGAGCTAATGGCAATGTAACCCTGAACCAGCCAGCCGTACTCTGGAGTAACTTTTTGGTTGAACGCTAAAGAAGAGACACAAACCGAGGAACTCGTACGGCGGTAACGCTGGGCGTTTGTATCGCGTTTGTTTAGAAACTGAGAGTTTGGAGAGTATCGTCACATGGATAAAATGTTTTGATGTAAAAAAATTCAGGTATGGACTTTTCTCTAATTTTCTTTTTATAAATTTTAATGCAATAAAATAATTTCCCTTTATCATATTTTTATTTAATATCGTAAATAAATTTTGATAATCTACATAAATTTTACTTCAACATGGAGGGGGGGGGGGGGGTTCGCTTGAAAATAAAATGCCTATTACACATAATTGGTTCATAATCTAAATTGGTTAATAATCTTGATAATTTTTAATACATGTTTACTAGCATTATCCGTTAGATTCAATCCATGATCAAGCAAATAAACGCACACATAAATCTATGTACGTATATACGTATGTTTCTGTTAGTCAAAATATTCCCAAGGGCAAGTAGTACATAAATGTGTATCCCATGAAGTGCCTGGTGTATTTTAAAGGGAGAAAAATCAAAATGTTTGTTATAGTCACAGAATTAAGATCCGGTGTTACATTTTGTTAAAGTGTTGGACACTATATATATAAAACAGTTCCGTAACTGGGTGACTCACAGATAACGTACAGACCAAACCGCTCGACATAAAGGGCTAAAATTTTGCACGGCGATTCTTCTTATAGTGTAGGGGTGCACTAAGAAAGATTTTTGAAAAATTCTTCTTAGATTTTTTAAATTTGAATATTTAAGCTGTTTTTGTAACTTTTTTAAGTTTGCATTTAAAATAATAATCTGAGGGTTATAAAATTAATATCACGAGAAAGATCATAAAAATTCCTTTAAAATGAAATCTTTTTAGAATCTTTACCTCCCTTTTCTGATTTTTGGTGGATTTTAAAGATTAATTTTTAGAATTAAACTTTAAAATTTATGAAATGCTAATCACGTTGTTTCTTTTCTTTTTGTGATACTTTAAGTTAATTTATCGTCACGTGCATAACAAAGAAATAAATTGACAAAAAAATATTAAAATACAGTAAAAGATAAAATGTAACCACTAGACGAATTGAGATGGAAGTTTTTTTTTAAAGAATTTAATTCAAATTAGTATGTTTTATGGATATTAAACATACAAATTAATTGCACACACTGACCGTTATATTTAATTTTGAATGTACTCCGTAGCGAAGCACGGTTATTCACCTAGTACTTTATATAAATATATGTGTGTGTGTGTGTGTGATGTTAAAAGCAGTGCTTAGTTGCGTGTGTATGTTTAATGAGTGCATGAATATCTTGAACTGTATATATGTGGATGTGTAATGTGGATGTACAAATATTCTAATGTGTATTATTTATACATGAACTGAAATGAGTAAAAAAGCAAAACACTTTTCCTTGTGTAAAAGAAATAGTTTTATAACATTTTATTCTTAGTGTAACTTCTTTAATTTAACTCAATAACAAACATTTATATATATTTTTCAAAAATATTTAACATTATAAACGATATATTACATTGTATCAAAATAATTTTAAATAATCTACTTTTTTATTCGCTTTGTAAAATTGTGATTATACATCAACTATGGTTTCTTAATAAAATATATTTAGAAAACATATCTTTCTTTTAAGCTGTTTTCAATTTAGAATATCGGAGAAAAAGGTTTTAGCTCTACACTAAATATCTGCATATATTAAAAAAGTACTGTATCATGAAAGAAAATTATTTCTGGAACTGTATTGATTTATATTTTAATTCTAGGTTAAAATAAGAAAAATATAATTAGTGTTAAAAATCAAGTAAACTATCCATAAATTATATATTTACATTAACAATTCTTCTTTTTCAAAATGTTAAATTAGTTTGTTTATTTTAGAATACTGAAGACAAAATGAATTTAATTAAGTTATCAAGATTAATCGTGTAACCTCATTTTCACAATTTTAGGGAAATACAGTTATAAATGCAAAAGAGCTGTCTAACAGTTTAATGCTTGAAACAAATTCCTGTTAAACAGCTTCATTGACGTAATTTACCTTTTGGATCTAAAAAGTATTAAAAATGCTCTAATATGTGGTATCTGTGTTTTGACTTCATAAACAAAGTTCTAAAAATGTACAGTGTTAATAACACAAAAATATCACTATACTCATTTCTTTCTATTTAAATATTTTGTAATGTTTTCTATTTTGCTATGATAAATTTAAAGTTGGTCACTATTCCATGCCATTAAGTTCCGTTGTAGCCTGAAAATAATAGTTTTATCTGATTTTCTAAAAGTTTACAAATCACTAGTAGATTTCTGGCTATAAAAAGAATTATATGATCTCCACGGTCGGTATTAAAGTTTTTATAAATCTGTTCATAAGAGTTGTCATTAAAATAAAAAGAAAGATATGAGGAATAATTATTTATGGTTTTCAAGGAGCAGTTTTTCAGATAGCATTTATCAGTTGGTTAATCGTTTTTACCCTGAACTACATTAAGGTTATTTCAAAAGGAATATTTTCTGCAGTGAAAAATAAGAGAAATAACTAATTTTTGCAGCAACTGAGTGTTATACAGAGGCTGTTCACACATTTTTTAGACGATTTTGGTAAGCGGTAATAAAGAATCGTTTGCTGCAAAATAAATAATTGTAATTGTACTATGTTTTTAAAAGCCAAAATTATCGTCTGCGGATTGAAAGTTTTGTTTTTATTCAAAATGGCGTTTTTAACAAAGCAGTGGTTCGAAGGCTACATTTATGCTCTTTCCGAAGAGAAATATGCATACTCCGTTATCCTAAAACGATGTGAGAGTCGTGGTTTTCTGATATCTAAAGCGTCGATAGGTAATATCGTCAACAAGAAAGGAAAAAAAACGTCAAATTGGAGCCTCAAGTGGAACAAAAAGTCCAAACAAGTATCCAAGGAAAAAACGGACATCTTCGACTATTGCAAAGGTACGTTGTTTAATGTTAAAAGAAAATCCCCCTAGTCAAAGGACAGTTGCAAAATCATTAAAATGCTTGGTGTCCACTGTAAACAAAATGATAAACGTTGATTTAAATCTTAAGAAAGCGAAAAAACGCAATGTGCATCGTCTTCTTCCAAAGCATATCACTGGATAAGTGTTTCTCATATAGAATTCTGCAGCGTGTCCTGCGTTCACGCTGCAGAATCATATCGCTGAACGCAGGACACGCTGCAGAATTCTATATGAGAAACACTTATCCAAAGAAAAATGGAAAACAATTGTCACAATAGATGAATCATGGGTGTATTTAAATGATTGCAACAAAAAAAGAGCCATTTATTATCATAAAAGGGGAGAAAAAAATTTAAGTGCATGGTTCAAAGAATCGAAAGAAAGTTTTTCTAAGGGATTCATGATTGTTGCTGGTTTTTCTTATAATGGCAAGTTAAAAATAAAGAGAGTGGAAAAAAATGTCAAGATTGACTCCAAATACTATCAGGAACATATTTTACCGCCAATTTTTCTGAATGAAATACCATCGCTTTACCCACAGTGCCATCAATCTGTGAGACTCCATCAGGACAAAGCTAGCAGTCGCACATCAAAATCCACTGTAAATTTGCTAAAAGAAATGGAACAAAAAACTGGTATCAAGGCCATACCCTTCACTGATATCCCTACTAAATCTCCCGATATATCACCTATGGATTTTTGTGCTTTCGGACTTTTAAAATCTGCATTATCCAAACGTCGTCCCAAAACCCTTACGGGACTCCGGAAAGCTGTTCAGGAGGAATGGGATAGAATACCTCTTCTGACACTTCAAAATGCATTATTATCCTGGAAATTGCGGTGTCGAAAGATAGTTCAGAATAAAGGATGTCAAATAGAACATTTAAAACACAAGAATTTTATGTAATTTAGTTTTGTGAATACAATATACATCGTCTAAAAAATGTGTGAACAGCCTCTGTATATCACGGTCTAAAAACCTCTTTTGGGAATAGGCTCCTTCGAAAAGCAATATCTACTATGAAATTAATCATGTTATGTTACATGCTAGGCATTAACATGTTATAATTGCATGCATAAACCTCATACATGCAACAAGCACATAACAACCCTTACCAGTAGCACCTACAACCTTCATCCGAGGAGAGAAAAGGAAAATGAGAAAACTCTTTTCCCGGCAACTATTTTTTTTTTGTTGCAATTACTACTTATTTATTATTCTGATTAAATGATGAAATCTTGCTTACGAGCAAAATGCACAATGTTAAAAGAGATAAATCTTATAAAGAAATTTATTTGATCCTATACGCCCCGTTTGTTCGTGCAAACTTTTGAGATGCGTTGTATTTCAGACTAATTCAACAACTAAAATATATAATCATATGATCCAAAATACAGCTTATTTTTTTTTATCTATTACATAATATCAAGTCTTGCGAAACCCTCCTATCACGCGACCGATTAAATTTGCTGGCTACACGCATCCGGTCTCTAAGACAATATTTTTCATTGCCTTCCTATGCCTCCATCAGACAAATAACGCATTGCTGCATCTGTTCTGTACACATTTAAGTGTATTTACTCATATGTTAGCTTTAATTGAGCAAACTTTTTTCCTTTTAGTTTAGGTATGCAAGAGACATGTTTATGTGAATTCTGAGGATCCTTGCTTTATTTACTTTCCTGGCAGGTTAGTTTAATTAAAATTCTGCTTTCTTTATTAAAAACTGCTTTAGAAGTACTCCTCTCACCAGCAAGATCATTTTATAGAACGGCAAATTTCGTATTGCTTGAAGTTTACAGAATTTGTACTTTTGTTTTTTGAAAAAAGCAAATGTTACATTTTATTTAGACATTTTTAATTGTTTGTTTGAAAAAAACATAGTGGTGTATATTTCGATGACATTTCAAGATAATAAACTGTTTCGTCACACAACAAATAAAGTACGTCTCTGGTAATTATCACGCATTAAAACTTTTCTGCAGAACTTATTAAATAAAAAATTACTCTCTAAAATTTATTTCTAAAACTTGAGATACGTTTTTCTTTTTTTTTTTTATCAAAAATGAAACACTATTAACACAATTTTGGCTGGTATCGATTAAACTCTTGTTTTAACAAGCAAATTTTGAAGACAATTGGGGATAAAGGAAAATCATATTAGAGAAATTTTTGATCAACTGAACATTGCTTTACTTGAAAACTGCTTTTTCTGTGACCTGGGGGATTTTCGGGCATATCCTCCCATTTTATCATTTATGCTGGGAATCTCAGATCTCCCCCCCCCCATATAAAGAAAACATATTTCAGAAAATGAAAATGCTGTACTTCATTCCAATATTTCAGTATTTGCCGGTGACTTGAGTATATATTTATATAAAATTACAGGTAAACATTATGTTAAAAGGTGGCTTGTAAAGTTTAAACTTTCTCATGTGTTTCTTTATTAAATAGCATCTTTCTGTAAAAAAAATTAAAAGATGGATATCATTCAACATATTTATTATTTTACGCAAATTTGATATCATTGAACATATATATTATTTTACGCGTTTGCTTCATTTTCTGTTGGAGTGACATAAGAATTTAATACAGTGGAATCTCGATCGATCGTTTTCGGATCCATCGTTTTTCCGTATGTATCGTTCATTTTATCCAGTCCCAACGATCATATTACTTTGTTATGTTTCCGCATCTATCGTTTTCCCGCATTTATCGTTCATTTCAATCGGTCCCTTGAAAAACGATAGATCGAGATTCCACTGTAATTAGAACCCTCTGTTTTCTTTTGAGAAAGAGAGTAAGAGTTGCAGTAATTTCCTTTAAAATCTTACCAGAATAATTTAGAAAGCTAAATCAATAGCCCTCAAGTAAAAAAAAAATGTTAAACAATTTAAACTTTCTCATGCTTTTTTATTAAATGGCATCTTACTGTAAAAAAATTAATAGATGGATATCATTGAACATATTTATTATTTTACGCAAGTTTGATGTCATTGAACATACATATTATTTTACGCAAGTTTGCTTCATTTCCTCTTGGAGTGACATAAGAATTTAAAAATTAGAACACTTTTTTTTCTATTGAAAAAAAAGGGTCTTCAAAATCTTACCAGAATAATTTAGTAAGCTAAATTAAAAGCCCTCGTGTAACAAAAGTTAAAAAATGTTAACTTTCTCATGTGTTTCTTTATTAAATCCCATCTTACTGTAAAAAAATTAACAGATGGATATCATTGAACATATTTATTATTTTACGCAAGTTTTATATTACTGAACATATATATTATTTTACATAAGTTTGCTTCATTTTTTCTTGGAGTGACATAAGAATTTAATAATTAGAACCCCTTTTTTCTATCGAAGAAGAGAATAATAGTTACAGTAATTTCCTCTAAAATCTTACCAGAATAATTTAGTAAGCTAAATCAATAGCCCTTAAGTAAAAAAAAGTTACAAAAATTTGAACTTTCTTATATATTTCTTTATTACATAGCTTCTTACTGTAAAGAAATTAATAGATGGATATCACTGAGCATATATATTATTTTACGCAAGTTTGCTTCATTTTCTCTTGGAGTGATATAAGAATTTAATTATTAGAACCCCTGTTTTGTATTGAAGAAGATAGTATGAGTTACAGTAATTTCCTTTAAAATCTTACCAGAATAATTTAGTAAGCTAAACCAATAGCCCTCATATAAAACATCCTCGATTTATTACATATCCTAGAAAATTCTTTCTTTCCTTCTGCCGTAAATTCTTTCAAAATGCAATGAACTTATTTCGAATGACTTTGCATTTTTAACCTCTAAATTTCGCATATCAGTTTGAATTCGTCACACTGTGATCATTTCAGTGTTAAACCAAAATTGACTAACACCAAGTTTATATTTTCTGTATATTCTATTTAAAATTCAAAGAGAGACGGGCATAACAGAAAACAGTATTAAGTCAGGTCTTTTTTTTTCTTAAATGATAAATAAAAGCTTGTAAAACATATCACCATGAAGTCTAGATATCTAAAAAATATCTCAAACAATGAAAAGTTCCCAGAAATTTTCAAATGGATTTAAAGCAATATGAACCGTTCCTTACTGTCCCACACTTTCGATGACCTAGATCTATGAGTATATGTGGGCACGACCTGTAATCCGATTTCTAATGTTTTTGCCAGAACTAATAAAAAACGGTATATTTTAAAAGTAGCTAGGTCAAACCTCCAATTTCAGTTTGGATCTTTGATGTTAAAAACTGAACAAAAAAACAATTATTTTTCAGTTTTTTAGGTAGATTGATCTCTTACAAGTGGCAAGCAAACTAACAAATTTAAAACGCAAGAAATCAACAGAAAATGCCAAAAAATAAGTTTTTATAGTTGATATTTTAATCATATAATTTCATTTCTTTTCAAGAAATCCTTTCACTTTATTTTTTTTTCTAATGTCAAAATACATGAATTAAGGTTTGATGTGGCATTTGAAAGCACCAATTTTGTTTATGTCGCATGAATAAACTTCTTAATCCTCAATCGCAAACTTTGAAGAATTTCCTTCTCAAATAATTCTATCGTTTAGAGACGGTCTTCAAGAAAGATAAGTAAATTCGGTCCGTTTCTGTCAGAAATTAAAAATTGTCTGTTTGCAGATATAAGAGATTTAAAATTGTAAAAACAAAAATTTTGTCCTTATTCCTATAATAGTCTTATTTAAAATAACCAAAATAATTATTTCTAAATTAAGTATTGTTTATTTTCAAATAAATATTGCAGTGGCTATGTTATTTAGCACCTTATTCTAAAGAATTCTATCCTATTCAAGGATAGATAATACAATGTTAAAGATATTCTACATAAAATTAATATAATTCATGAAATTTGTGAGTTAAATTTCATTGTATAAAATTTTATCTTACGCCATGCAAGGGGTAATGGATATTTCTAGAATCCATTTACGACAGTGGAATCCATGGAAAAAAATTACAACCAGATTAGAGAACTAAGCCCTGAATATTGATTTCGACATTTTCAATCATTCGAAAGGGCTTATTTTCATTTAAAAAATTGTCTTCAATCAGTTTAAAGAAAGAACTTAAATTTAACTCAAGTCTGTGTTTTATCATGTCTTTTCATATTACAATATTCGTTAAAAACCTAAATAATAATAAATCGCTGTGTTTGTCCTTCTGCTATTCGGTACGGTGAAAATAGATCAGAATAGTGTGAATTTGAAGGATTATGCTATTTGGAAACCAGTAATAACAGAATAAAACAAGTTTCGTTAAGATTAGACATGGATTATACATACTTAAAACAACTGTATTTTAGTAAGTACTCATAAATAATTAAAGACCCCCCGTGACAAATATGGGTTCATTATATTTCTCAATGTCACCGTTACATCTGTCTAGCTTAAAGCGGACTCTCGTTTACTACAGTTTAAACTTATTTTCAGAAAAACGGGAATAAATTAGAATTACTAGACACTTAAATCTCACATTGAAGATATGAAGACCTATTTTATAGTAAAATTAAAGTGCATGAAATTTTTTATCGTTCCCTTATTTTGTTCATTATTTAAAAAAAAAATTCAGGTAATCTCTTGTAACGAAACTACCGCGGGTTATTAACGTAGGATTACTTATCGTTGCTTACCTCTTTTGTATGTAAGTATGTGTGTATGTGTTATGTATATATGCATCTATATATATGTACGTATGTATATGTATCTATATATATGTACGTATGTATATATATATATATATAGATATATATGTCAAAATTTTGACGCATTTTGGTACTTTTCTGTTTAACTGTTTACTGCTTGCCCTAGCGCTATAGACTGGGTTTGGCGCGCTGCCAAAATCATAACTCACGACGCAGGACATCTG
The DNA here is from genome assembly GCA_907164885.2 of Dolomedes plantarius. Lineage (NCBI taxonomy): Eukaryota > Metazoa > Arthropoda > Arachnida > Araneae > Dolomedidae > Dolomedes > Dolomedes plantarius. Next base: position 142,906,413 of record OU015492.1, read on the forward strand.
AAGTTTTGTTTTTCGGAGGACCGTTATGAAGGAACGTAATTCTACGTTAAAAACTTACTGTAGAGACGGATTCTCTAAAACTGCAGAATCTAAGTACCTGTTGAAAAGAGTTTATAGTAAATGTGAAAACGATAAAGCATTGTTTTGAATTTTTATGAATGAAACTAAAGCTAATTAAATTTTCTTCTGGCACACAACCGAGGAAAAATATAGGAAAATGTTCATGTGGTTTAGAAAGTTTGAAAAAAGACCAAAACTGCTGCCATCAATAGCATTCGTTCTTGAGCTAGGAGAAACATCTCTAAAAATAACGAGAAATAAAAATTCCCATTCTTAAATTATTAATGACATAAAATATTAAAATTTTTAATTGAATTATCTCAAACTTAGTCCTCTTTTTGTTGTGATATTGATACTATTTAGAATCATACATAACCGTCAATGGAGTATGAACTGGTCACGTTCGATCTAGTGGATTTTATTTTAAACGGTACCAAGTATCGTGGAAAAATTTTGCCCCTAGGTACAAGTTTGGAAAAAAGATAATTTTGTTAATGAAAGTTAGAAAAAATTGCTTCTTCGGTTACCTTTTAGGAAAAGAGAAAATGAGAGTATAATTTTTATCAGATAGGATATCCTTAAGGGTGAGTTGCTCTTTTAATCAAACTTTTGATCACATCTTTTACAACCAACAGATGTGAGACCACACCCTTTAGTAACGGATATCACAAAGGCATACATGCATTCAAGACGCATACCTTTGAAGAGGTAACTTGATAAATACCGATTACAAATCTGATATCACATGAGTTATGTTCATCATCAATATATTCATCAAAGTATCATGAAAACTCCTTTTCATCTAATGGCAGGGAGGAAAAATAGATCTTTTGAACGAAAATTGATTGAAAACTGCATTTTTCATTATAACGGAATAATTCTACCCATGCAATATTGAGAAAATTTTAGCTTATTACTGGAGATCAACAATATTTCTTCAGGCACTGCCTCGTCAACTGGTTTAGTAATTGTAAAAGATAAACTTTTAACAACAGATAATTATTAATTGTAACAAATTTATATTAAGCTGTTAACAGAATAAAATTTACCCGGGTATAATAATAACACTTTTCACATAAAATCAATATCAATTGTTAATTTATAAGATTTTGGTTGCTAAAAACTGCATGTTTAACATTTTATATTATAATGTTCATATTTATAGTCGCTTAGAGCAAAATACTTAATGAACTAACTAGATTCATCAAACCATTTATTTTTGAAGTTCCATTTTATGAAGCTCATTTTTGAAGATAAAGTTTCTCAGGCCTCTAGAAAAGGACTTTTAATACAACTATAGTTAGTGTTTAAAAACAAATGAAATTTTCAGGTTTGCATTTTCAAGTATTCACTTTTTCTATTGTCGGGAAATTGTTACTCATGTCCGATGATTAATTACTCCATATCAGTACCCTAGTATCACGAGTACGTCGGGCCACCCAACGCCGGACGTCGGCAGATCGGTAAAACGTCAGCGTTAGAATCTGACTTGAACCCGACAAGAGGCCATGGGCTTTCTTCCGACTCTATATCGACATTATTCAGCCGCTGTCAGTCCGTCGTCGAGTTTCGCCAGCCAGGAAGTTATTTTTCATAAGATTTTTAATACAGCAAGTTTTATACATTCGTTTTGGTTTTCTTTGGCAATATTTTTATAGTTAGAAGTGAGTGTAAATTATAAGATATATTATAGTTAAAAGATAAATTTTTTAAAAAAATTATACGATGAACAATATCATTCGTTTATCTGTTAATAGATATTATCCATTACTAAAACCTTTTATATGTTTAAGATAAAATTTATATTTTATTGGGATTGTTTAATAAGTGTTTTTAGCCTTTCGGATTTGTTTCGGAAAAAAAAAATTCTCCTAACGCTCCTATATTCTGTCGTTGTCGATCCAGTTACGAAAGGGGACGTCGGTCCGATGTAGATTCAATCTTCGCGCTACTTTGCGGAGTGGTCAGTCCGCCCTCGTAACCGGGGAGCGGCTCGACTCCTGGGGTCGCCGGCATGGTGTCTTCGGATAGCCTCCGTAAACTGACGCCGGTCCCACGGCGTTGTGTTACTTTGGAAGTTTCCAGATCATTTCTCAAATCGATAAACTTTTGCTTCTATACAAAACCGGATGAAAATCTATTAACTGCATTTTAAAGTCCCAGCAAAATTCTTTCCTGTGCTACCTTTTTTGCATGCTTGTTATAAGTGGTTGATGTAAGGTGGAATACAGGATTCGGCCTTAAGTTGCTTCTTTGAAAAATGTCTCCCATAATCAGTTGCTAGGTGAGAAAACATTACAATTTCATGTGCATTTGTATATGTATGTTGAAGTTCTAGGGAAAATTATATTTTTATAGATAGGAAAATAGATGCACTTGAGTTTCTGGTTGAATTTCTAATATATATGTCAAACTTCTTATTAACGTCACAACTTTTAGTTAAAAATTTTATATTTTGTTTGATATTAGTTTAAACTGCAACGTTGCTGTCAGTTTCATTAATAACTTTTAAAGTCAAAGAAAATCACAAAGTCCATATATAAATGGGATATCTATGATCTTATTTGGTACTTGAAAAATTACCTTTTTTAGGACCTTTTGTGAAAACAGAAACAAATCTAATATATAACTAGGAATTGCCATTCCTTTTTTTCTACTTAAAATAAGGGAAACATAACAAAATAGGCCTAATAAAGAAATGCACTGTATTTGTCTAGCAAAAGATACTCTAGATTCATTAACGTGTCAAAGATTTTATTTTTAAGCAATATTGTAGTACTACTATTATTTCGTCAACAAAAAGGATCGGAATATTTATATAATTAGCTTCAGTTCCATTACCATTTGATTTGTTTCTAAAATTGTGTAAGAAATTGTGTTAAGAAATTGTGTTCTAAAATTGTGTAAGAATTGTGTTTCTAAAATTGTGTTAAGAAAATTGTAAAGGTATGGGCAAAATAAAAATAGAAGACAGAATATTGTAAGTAGTGGATCCCAAACAATTTAAAACCCCAATTGTCGAAAAACAATGTAGTAAATGATCATTTAAAGACTTCAAGGATTGGCATTAAAGAAATCTTGTAAATTTAATTCAAACTTATGGGAAATATTCTTAATCAAATACTTCTCATCTTGATACACGTTCTAAATATAATCATTCAACAGTTTTCATGCAATTTCCTTCTTTCACTTCCGATTTTGCGAGGTTCATTAGCTGCAATCAATTAACATTTTATAAAGAGAGCTCCTATATTGATTGCATTTTATTTGCAATCAATTAACAAGAGAGATCCTTCTCAAAAACCTAAATTCAGTTGAAGTGTTAGCACATACTTCCCTAATTTTCATGTCTAACGCAATGGCAAGTCTCTTTTTCGTTGTTCTGTGTTCCTAATGGATTGACCTTGAAGGCCACGAACAAAGCAAGTTGAATGTAATTACCTTTAATAGAGAGTTTAACATATTTAATTTGATCGAAGCAGATAAACCACCTATGAACATTTTAATATGTTATCAAAAGTCGAACATGCAGTTGACTTTTTGCGTTCTGTTAACAAGTAGTTAATATGGCAGCTAACTATAAATCTATTTTTAATTTTCGGACTTTTGTATTTCAATGTAGATAAAATTTTCGACTTGTTTTAATAGAAAGTGATTTTTTAGACTTACACCAAAGAAACAATCGACTAAAGTGTATTAACAACAGGCATTCAAATAACTAAAGAGACCTTAATTCTTGAAAGGAAATATCATGAAATTTATGTTTGTAACTGAAATCAAACGTTATTTTTGCCTCATACGTGCGCCCAGATGTAAAGAAATAAAAATTATCTATCAAATGTCAAACAAGCAGGAAGTTTCGTTTTGATGTTGGAAAAGAACAACACCGTATAAATATTTCAAATCCTCAAACAAGTTTTTAATAATAGGTGTACTAATTTCGGCGTTTGGTAAATGTCGTAAACAAAGAAACGAGGATATAATTTTAGGACAATGCATATAAACTGACAATTCTTTTCATTCTCTTAAAATAGTATATTTTCTTCAATCTATTCAAAATATTTTTTGATCTGAAGTGATAATAATGAACAGAACGTCTAGAAATGCTATTCATTTCAAATGAAAAAAGGAATTTTCTTTAACTCCGTTTGTTTTTTCACTTAAAAAATTTAACCATGATCAATTACTGCAAACAAAAAAATTTCCCCTTCTTTTTTCTTACTATCATGCCTATTGATTTTGGAAAGATAATTTAAATATTTGTTTATTTACTACATATCTATCTCCTAAAAGATAATCTTGTCTGTACTATGTTTCACAGAAAATTATAATAAACAGAAAGTACATTTTTTTTACATTAATGAACTTATATTTACTCTTTGTTAATTAATGTGAATATGTCGTTCACATAAATTTGAACTTATAAAAAATTGGCCATGGGCGTAAAATACTTTTTAAGGAAACGTAATATACATGATCGAAAGCAAAGACATGTGAAATTGGGCTATGGTTTTATGCTTTCGCAATTTTAAATGTCATAAATGTTTTTAAAAAAAATTCCTAATATTAACTAACGAAAAAGTTTTTTCTTGAGTTAAAAACTTCATTTTTGTAATCGATGAAAGATAAGAACGTTATCATGCACTAGTAGGAAAACATTTCAGAATTTCTTTATGAAGATAGTGATTGATTAATCGGGAAAAGAACATTTTATTTCAGAGAACTTTTTCATGGCCGAAGTCGGTTAGCTGGAGAAAGCAATTCTAACGAAAGAAATCTCATTGCTTACTTTAATGAACCAGAGAAGTTTTAGTCAGATGTACAAACCGCACTGTCATTCCGTTTCATCATAGAGATTTGTTGCAACACCGCGTTTAAGATGTGCTGGGATGTGTGTGGGGAAGGAAATTCCAAAACCAGAATTCTAAGCACGTCATTAAACCAAGGCCATTTTATAATACAAAATTTGTAGGTTTGCTTTGTGATGTCCAAGACGTGAAAAATAAGGAAAGAGCGATTAAAGTTTAAATATTTATGTAACTTGTCGTTAACACTATTGCAATGCAAATTAGCTGATTGTTGCTCTAAAATCTAGTAGAAGTTTGCTGTTAACATGCAAAAGTAAACTAACCTTCTTTACTTTATGATGTCAGCTAAACTTCCTTTTATTCTATCACAGATCTGAAAGAAAGCAATACATATATGTTTCGGGAACAGGATGACTTGTGATCTACGGACACTGCACCATCGACAATATTACATTATCTTGCAGAACTAAGATTTTGATTTAATGTAAGAATATTTTTTTCCTCCTAAATGTCAAGGCTGCTATGTACTAATCCTATTGGATTCGCTCACCTCAATGTTAACCTATGGTGAAAATGTGTCTTCTATTTACAGCTACAGAAATGCTGATTATCCAACAAAAAGGATATTTTCAGATAGCCTGAACTTTTCTGCCCCTTTCAACAGGATTCATGTTATAAATTTCATCTATCAAAGAAATTTATGGGCGTTTAAAATACACTGTACCTGATTTTTCCCCAAATAATTTAAAATGTAAAATATTATTTGCATTTTTTTTAAACGAAAATACCCCAATATGTCAAATTTCTTTCTCTGTTACGAAGTACAATTGAAAAAAACTTTAAATCCAAGTCTGCAATCTGTGGACAAATTTTCTCCATAGGTTAACACTGAGGTGAGCGAATCCAGTAGAGTAGTACACAGCAGCCTTAATACTGAATTTGATTTCGGACATTATGAGTTTAGATAAGATATAAAAAATTGTCTTATTATAAAGAACATTTTTTTTCAACTGTCTTCCGAGAAAGAGCAATACATCTTAAGGAGACCACTTTAAGAAAAATTCCACAAATTGTTTTCTTAGAATCTTACATAGGCAATTCTTCTGTAAACGTTGCAATATATTTTTTCAATGTAAATGGAAAAGAATTAGAAAGCATTAATCAAATAAGCAAGGACGCCTTGAGCTTAGAATGAGAAAGCGATGAGGGCCGTAATGTAAGTGAGAATTTCTCGATCTATCATCTCGATCAATAGTTGAGATCAAGAATGTTGTTTCTCATTCCTCTTGATCTAATTTCTCCACATAAAGTTCATGACTCTACAAACCTTCAAGTTACTTAAATATAATTCAAGGCGCACATTTATATAGTTATTCATTTATTTATTTATTAGCGAAGGCACTTGTCTTGAGACATTCGCAGTGTACACCGCGGAAATTGTTGACAACTTTTTAGCTGAGAGTACCATATAGGTGAATCAACATTGCTCTCTTGGTGCCCCCTCAGTTTTGATCGAGCACCCCCAGGAGTGACATCTAGAAGTCTCGCATCGTCCCTCACCCATTGACCTCGTGGAAGGACAAGCGTATATTTAAATCGTATCTGGTCATATCATTACAAACATGGATTTTTCTTGTTATCATCGGGAAGCTTGTTCATCATGGCTTTATTTCCTAATTTGGATTACCCTATGTCTCTGTACGTGTCTACCGTACGTGATTTTGAATGTTTACACATGGTTACTATCTAACCTTGAAAGAGCTGTTTTAATTATTTTGTTACCTTTGATAACCACTGCTGCGTCAGTGTCATGTCTTAGTTATCAACTGCAAACAGGTACTTTTATATCAAATCTTATTTACAATGCAGTCAAGCCAGTGACTGGAATAGAGGCTAGTGGGACAGGAATTTTAATTGCTAATTATAGGCATCAGTCGTTGCTAGTGTGTTAAGTGAGGAGTTTTTATTCATTGTTAGAGTGCTTAGTATGTAAACTATTATCAGGAAAACTTTTGCAAGTTTGAATCGTTGTTGTATATCAGTTATTCCATTTTTAGCTCTTTAACTCTAATATGGCAAAACAGTACCGTAGCATTCCAAACGAACTACATCCTCTGATTATTAAAACAGAAGCATCTTTGTCATATGTAGTGTTCCTAACTTTTTTCAGTATACCGCTCAAGTTCCTCAGCAGATGAGTTTTAGTTTGTTATCAGAATTTGATTTTTTATTTCTTGAAACTAGACATTGACCACTACAAGTCAGTAGTTAGTTTAAAGAAGAAAAAATTCCCCTCAACCTCTTGAATTCATTTGCAATGGTTTTTCCTACTCCCTCCCTTTCTTTTTACTTACATGCTCTCTCCGTTTTCCCAGTCCTAACTTACTTTTCGCTGTTTTTACCTGTCTTCAGTAGACCCGTTTCCTTGTTGTATTAGCCTTTCATCCTCGTCCAGCACTTTTAAGAATCTGTACCTCTACCCGCACATGTGCGTGCTAATTAGTTTCGTTCTGGAATTTTCTATTATTTTTTTCTAGTATATGGAAAAGTTACATAAAATGATACATTTGCAATTCATCGTCTAAGACAATTCTTTTTTCGCATTGCGGAAAGTCACATCTATTATTCCGAAGTTTGTAGCAAATCCTGTGGTTGATTGTGGTTAATGAAAAACTTCGTTTTCAATCCATTTTTCGCTTTGCGGTTACTTTCTATTTGTTTTTTCGGAGTAGTAAGCTGTGAATCCATAAAGGCATTTTTGTTTTTATAGAACCTTAATTTCCCTATTCTAATTCAAAATATGAGCAATGGCTATCATAGATACTCAATGCTTGATGTATATGGGACAAATTACACTAAATTGAGCGGTGGAGGGTGTAAAATTTTGAGAAGATGTGAAGTGTATTTATTTTCTTATGATGACATTTCTTTGACTGTTAGTGAAAAAGGATTTTCCATTAATATCAATGCATAAAGGTATCTTAACATACTTGAAGCAATTTTAGTTTACGGGGGATTTAGTATCACCCTGGTATGTTTTACTTTCGACACATTTATCCTTTTAACTATATGAGATTTTCTTAATTCTTGATTTCAGTGGGAACAAAAAAAAATTGACATTAATTTTAATAAATATTTAAAAAATATATCTTTACGCTCGGAACACTTGACGGAACCCATTTTTATATTCTCGAATTATTTTTTAAAAATTTGGGGTTTTATATATTGATTTCAATTTTTTTTAATTAAAAATATATTTTTTACGTAAATAATGTAAAAAATTCCCCAATTACGTTTATTTATCAGTAATATTGTTACTGATATCAGTTTGATTGTTAGTAAAAAAAGATTTTCCATTAATATCAATGCAAAAATGTCTCTTATCATACTTGAAGCGATTTTAGTTTACGGGTGATTTAATATCACCCTGGTATGTTTTACTTTCGACACATACTTGAAGCGATTTTAGTTTACGGGTGATTTAATATCACCCTGGTATGTTTTACTTTCGACACATTTATTTTTTAAGTATATGAAATATTATTAATTCTTGATTTCAGTGGGGACAAAAAAATTTGACATTAATTTTGATAAATATTTTTTAAATATATCTTTATGCTCAGAACACTTGACAGAACCCATTTTTATATTCTCGAATTATTTTTAAAAAATTTATGGTTTTATATATTGATTTCAATTTTTTTAATTAAAATATTTTTGTACGTAAATAATATAAAACATTCCCCAATTACATTTATTTATCAGGAATATTGTTACTGATATCAGTTTGATTGTTAGTAAAAAAGGATTTTCCATTATTCTCAATGCATAAAGGTCGTTTATCATACTTGAAGTGATTTTAGTTTTTGTGTGATTTAATATCACCCTGGTATGTTTTACTTTCGACACATTTATTTTTTAAGTATATGAGATTTTATTAATTCCTGATTTCAGTGGGACCAAACAAATTTGACATTCATTTTGATAAATATTTTTAATATATTTTTAATATATTTTTAATAAATATATCTTTATGCTCAGAACACTTGACAGAACTCATTTTTATATTCTCGAATCATTTTTTAAAAAATTGTAGTTTTATATATTGATTTAAACAATTTTTTTAAAGTTAAAATATTTTTTTACGTAAATAATGTAAAAATTACCCAATTACTTTTTATTTATCAATTCTTTATTTTAAGAGATTTTTGGAAAATCATGAACAGCAAAATGGCGTGTTTTATACTGTAATTTTACTTATAATTTGATTATAAATTTAATTTAAGAAATAAATCATTAAGGAATTTCAGTTTAAATAAAATATAATTTAATTTAATTTTAATTAATATTGAATTAACTCATTTGTAAATTCTATTAAAAACTCCTTTATAAATCCAAATTCTTTGAATTAGCAATATGATTACTATGAAGTCTTCCTAAATCCCTACAAAGAAAGGAAAAAATGTCTAAGAGATCGCAAAAAATGGAAAAGGACATAACACATGGAATTCTTTGAAAGCCTAAATCGAGTAAATCGAGTGTCGTGTGCATGCTCAATACAAAAGCTTTCTCAATTTGTTTGATTTTAAACTGGTTTTAAAAACCTTCCTACAAAAGATTTAAACACATGTAATCGGATTACCTGAATCAAAAAACGTTAAGTACAGGAAATGACAAAGAAATGGTTCGCTGAAACTGAAAACTGGTGAAGTAGGAAAGCACTTTTTCTGTTGTTTTTTTAACTAAGACCACAAAGTTAAAGCCATCTAATAACTAAAAAAAATAATTTTTTTTTAATTTTGAAAGAAGTAGACCAAATAGTAAAAAGTTTTATTGTTTGTCTTTACTATTATATTACATAGTTATATAAATTTTTTTGGCTTTATTTTTTCCTTTAAATTCTTTTTCAAACACACTGAACCTTAGTGTTCTTCCATTAATTAATTGAACTTAAAAATATATTCGATGAATAGTTTTGTATATAAATAGATAATATGAAGCAGACCTTCTCTGTTTGTAAAAAATAATTCAAACTTAACCAAGATCCCAAGCAGATATATATATATACCCAACAAACACAAAGTCATCGGGCCGGGGTCGGAAGGTTCCGGCCAGCCGATTTCACCACTGCCGGGCCGGCGCATTAGGTCAGTATCGTTTCCGTCACGGCTGTGTCCTCTCGCCCGCGACTACCCCGTCGACTTCTGGGCCGCTTCCGGTAGGAATCGAGCCATCGTTCATCCGACTGCGAACCGTTAGGCAGCCGCGATTAAGCCATCGATGCGGACAGATAGCCGGAGCGTAACCGGAGGTTGACGGGCCGGTTACGGGAGCAATAATTGGTGTCGACATACCGTCATCTACCCATCTCGTAAACAGCAATGTGCCGTAGGTCCGGGTATCATGCCAGCATTCTACCAGAATCGGACCGCCGGCAGTTTTTCAAAGTTTTTCGTAGGACCCTTTCGTTTATATGCTTATTTATTTCATTGACGATTAACCTCTGATATCAACCCTTTCACTTTTTTTATTATTATTTTTTTGCCTTCATATTTCTAGTATTCAGTTTTGCCTTATGTATTTTTAGGTATTGCCAAATACTGATCTTTGTTATTACCTAAAAATTTGCATATGAATCATTAGTTTACTTGTTAGAACAAAACCTCATTTCGTATTAAGATACATTTACCCAAATTTGAAATTTAAGATAACATTAATACCAACCATTAAAGCTAAATCATCTTTCCATTCGATCTAAGGTTCCAGTTTGTTTTTTTTTAATTTAGAATGAGATTATAGTATGTAAAACAGTACTACTTTAATAATTAACCCAAAAAATTTGTACTTCCCCAGTATAAAATTTATTAACATAATTTGATATATTTATCTTTCAAACCTGAGTAATGTGTAGTGTGTATGATGAAACCCATCTTTGTGAGCTTGTGAAAACTTGCTCAGAATTTATTTAAATTATTTTTTGGTGTAGAGTTAATAAATGCAGACACACATGTTTTTAAATACAGAAAAGAGCTGGTTTAAAGTAAAAATAGTTTATTTAGAAAGTACATAGCACATTTACACAATTTTTTTCTATATTTTCTACAAAACAGGATCCTTTTGCTGTACCTCTGGCTCCATCTTTACAGCATCTAGGGAAAAAAAAGAAAGAGAAAATCAGTTCATAAATTTATGTGAAAGGAAAATGACTCCCATCCCCAGATATAATTTATGAATCAAAAGAATTTATTTAAATTATTTTTTCATGTAGAGTTAGTAAATGCTCTGCAGATAAGAAAATTATTTTTTGCATAGTTTTGTACATTAAAGGGTAATTTATTGTTGTAAAAATAGTTGATTGTTGAAAGTAGTTGAAAAAATTCATTGTTGATAAAGTAGAATTAAATAAATCCAATTAGGAAATATAAATTCTGAGACAGGGGTTTAAAAAAACTTGATATAAAACAGCACCCAACACATGAGTGCAGTTTTAAATCTGTTGTCATTTTATTGATAACTACTTCCAAGAAGTAAATTCCTACCACATTTTTTTTTGTAAAACCAATTACATACTGTGAAAACTACATCATGTAAAAAATATTTACTTGATTAAATAAATATACTAATAGAAAATAGTTATAAAATATTTGTAAAGAGTATTCCCCTTTTCACTAAATTTCTCTCTGTACAGTAGAAAATCCAACCATGTCGATTAATTTGTTATTATATATATAAATAAAATAGGGTAGATTGCCTTGATAAGAGTACAATAATCAGTTTTTAATGTTGAGCATAATTTCAGCTCAACATTGAAAGCTGAATCAGAGACTTGTCTAGAATGACACCAAAATTTCCTCTTCACTATTGACAATAATGCTGTTGAAAGTAGAGAAACACAAGAATAAAGATTGAATGCTAAGTAAAACATTAGCATACAAAATCTTAAAACTTCTAAATTTGATTACAACATGCCATACAGAGCATTAATACAGATGCTGGGTCAGATTTAGAAATTAAAGATTTTATATAGTATTCAATCTTCATTCTTGTGTTTCTTTACTTTCAATGTGAGAGTGATTCTCGATAGTGAAGAGAAAATTTTGTTGTCATTCTAAACAAGTCTCTCAGTCAGCTTTCAATTATTGTACTCTATCAAGGCATTCTAATCTATTTTATTTATATCTGTAATAACTAATCATTTAATTGACAGGATTGAATGTCGTACTGTACTCAGAAATTTAGTGAAAAGAGTGAATACTCTTTAACTAATCTATTACTATAATAATGAATAAAGTAAACATTTATTATATGATGTAGCTTTCACAGTAATTGGTTTTACAAAAATTGTGGTTGAAAGTAATTTGGGATACTAAATTCTGCATAGTATTTTAATAGAGCATATCTTTTGTTACTAAATTGTCAAATTATGGTGGAGATCTGTGTATAAAGTATTTTTTATTTGCGAGCAGCTGTTATTAGGGATAACCACAGTAAAAAAATATTCAAAATATACTATTTAGATTCAGTAATTACTAAACAATTGTTATGATATATTGTTTGATTAGTCTAGGTTAATTTGAAAAATGAGGTGGGTAATATTGACTAGCTGTCAATGTTGAGTGAAATGGCATAGATTATATTATAAAGCGTGAAAAAACACTTAGACTTTTTGAACCAAGCTTCTAACCCAAATTTAAGTTTTTTAAAAAATATTTTGCTAATGAGAGTATTTTCACAGATCTTAACAATGGAATAGAAAACCTGTATAGTCAACAAATTCATGGATAAACGATTCAGTTCTAAAAGCAAAAATCCTGGTTTCTGTATACTGTTGTAACATGATTATTATAAAAGTATACAGAAACCAGGCCTTTTGCTTTTAGGGCTGCATCTTTTATCCATGACTTAGTTGACCATACAGGTGTTATGTTCGATTCTTTAGATCCATGAAAATATTTTCAATTTTAAAAGTTTTATTAAATTTTTTTTAAATTTCTGGTTAGAAGTTCGGTTTGAAAAGTTAAAAGTATTTTATTGCACTTTGTAAAATAATCTATGCCACTGCACTCAACTAGAGAATAAAATTAAGTTTTAGCAGTAAATTTACTTTTTTAGCAGTAAATTTACTATTTTTTAAAAAGTAACATTACATTAACCAAAAGGTATTAAATACATGACTTTTTTAAATACCTCATTGAATCTTGTGTATTACCAGCAGCAATATTAGACACTGTCCAACAGACTTTCTGAAATGAATAAAAATAAATATATAATAACACAAGGCAAGCTGTTAAATTATAATCAGAAAAATTTCTCCTCACATGAATTTTCAAATCAGATTGAGTGAAAATTACTCATAATGGAATATGCACTGAGCATATAATTTAATACCAAAAATTGCCTGGTGATTAAAAGTTGAGAAGTAATCAGACTTTCAATGTGCTGAATATGTTTAGCACAATATTTAAATAAGACTTTAATATACATGAACTAGATTACTACCTCACAAAACTTCCAAGAAACAATTTCAACTTTCCATAAAACTCCAACTGATGTTTAGAATCAGTTGAGTTATTTTTCAGGCACAACTTTATCAACATATTTAATTATGAAACTTTGAGAAAGTAAAGACAATTTACAATGCATTTCCCCCCATTTTTTTAAACAGCTAAACAAGATGCTCAGTGGAATTTTAAAAAATTTAGTACAATCAAATATTTGACAAGGCAATAAAAGAAATTCTAAGCATAATGCAACAATTTAAAGAACAACATAAAACAGATGCTGTCTATGATTTTTTTCATTAACCCAAAGCTCATGCTTAACTTGAAGAGTTCAGAATCAATGGGGAGAAAAAAAAGTACTAATCAGAATTTTTGAAAAAATTCCAGTTGACATACCATATACGAGATGAGGTACTAGTTCCCAGACATACACTTAACTAAAGTTTAGATTTAATGAGTTTCTAACTCTTAATTTTAGGATAGTAAAACATAGTTATGTCTTAACTGGCTAATGTGTGCATGTGCACGTAAGAAAGCACATAATAGATATATTTAGGATAAAATATTAAAGATATTTTTTTTACTGCCTTCATCTCTAATAACACAGATAAAAGTGATTTCAAACACGATACAAATTATAAAATTAAGGGGCTAGGGTTTGAAGTCTAAGCTTCGATTCATTTTCGAAAACCTGTGTCAACGAGATGTTGTATTGTGACCCAGACAATTGGCGAAACTTTCCAAACCTATTTTCAATAATGTCGGTTTGAATTTTTCCTGTTAAGAAATATGCCATCCCCAATTCATTGCAACAATATGTTCACATTTCAAGTACAGCATGTGTAGTGTGAGAAAGTGTGGTATATGTTTTAGTTAAAAAGCCAGAAGTATATTTAAGAGAATTCCAAGTATCAAGCCAAACTAAGAATTTTTGTAGGTACATAACCTTTTCATTGGATGAATTAGATGACAAAGACTCACAATACACATCTCGTTTATGACCCCCTTTTAACTTACTTTACACATTCATTATCTTCCACCATTTAATAATGATTGCAATATATTCAGATGTTTCTAAACAAAAAGGTTCATCAGTATGTGTAGAAAGCACTTTCAACCCTTCAACAAAATAGTCATTGAAAATTTTAAGGCATAGTTTTACATTTTGTCTCTCCATAGAAGATGGAGTTTTTAAAAGTTAATCCAAACACATATTATGTTTAAATATGTGTTTGGATATAATTATCCAAACACATTATGATAACACTATCTGTCCATCCTCTAAAGAATGGATACTTTTAATGGTTCTAAAAGAGGCAGTTTTAGTTAAGTTATGATCATTAAAATCAATAAAATGCATACACTGACCATAATTCTTCTGATTCAGCCAATTATTTCTGACACACTTCAGAATGTGTACAGGATCAAAAATATAAAATAATGGTCTATTAGGATTTGAAGGATGATTATATAATATACTTAAACAAGGGGGGTAGCAAAATAGGATATTGTTTAATAATAAAGTCAGTTGTTCAGTCAAGAAGTCAATTATTGTATTTTGATGATGAGAAATTTTATGTCTTAGAACATCAAGCAATTCAATTACCACATTTAATACATTTTCACCATCACTCATTACTGTTTTCATTTAATCCAAATTCTTTATATAAGTATTAAGACTTAAAATGGAATAAACATGTTTAACAGAGAGAAAAATTTATGGCATGCATAAAATTAAATTTTACCAAAATTTAAAATTACTTAGCCCATTAATTAATGATCTAATACATCCAAAAGCAATTTCCTTTTTACTACTTCTGTAATGAATTATCAACGAACCTCTAACAACTTATCAGGAAATTCTAAAAATATTTTTAAAATTTTAATGTTAACCATTAAGAATAAATAAAGCTTGGCACTTCACATTTTCATAATATAAATATCATTTTTCTGTTATTATAAAAGACTCTGTAAACCAGGCGTTTTGCTTTTTGGAACTGTATCTTGTATCCGTGAATTCATTGATTATACAGGAGTTCTATTCCATTATTAAGAAAGGGTTATTTCATTCACTTATCAAACACACATTTTGATATAATAAACCACAACTCACAATGAATGTCTTATCTACAGTTTTATAAACAAACTTTGTCCATGAACAGATTTTATATTTTCTAAATAAACCTTGGCATTTTATACTTTTATAATATAAATCTCTTTTTTTGGCAAGAGTTAAAGACTTTCAAGTTTTTTCACAAGAGTTAACATGACCAGGGAGTCATGTTAACTGAAATCCCTGGATTGCACTTTCTCACTCATCTAAAACCTTAACAACAAGCTTCACAGTTAAAAAAGAATAAATAAAGAAAATCAATATTCTATCCACAAATTATTGAGACCAAAGTTTATGAGAAAGTTCAGATTAGCGTCTAAGTTAAAAAAACTAATTTGAAATTTTAGTTGTTTAATAAATATTTTTATAGTTTTTTCATAGAAAAATTTAATTAGTTAAAAATAAATCTAAAAAAATATTAAAAACAGTGATTTTGGCCACAAGTCCACTGCTGAAAATAAAAGTATAGCTCGAGAATAAAAAAAGGTAGGCTCAGTGACGTTAAACAAAAACCTTACATGAGTTATGAGATCCAAGTGGTATTTGTCTTTCAAGCCCGAAGTTAGATTCCAGTTTCAAAATTCTGTAAAGAAACCAATATTTTCTTATAATGCCATAATAAAAATTTAATGTTTTATCAAACCAAGAAGTATTGAAAAGTAGAGTTCTTTATAAACTTGCTTATCACTAATATAAAAAGGGGAAAAGAAACTAATTTTACCCTTTATATATATATATTAAGCCAATAAGTTCACATTTATTTTGCACAGCATGACAACAAAATAATTTCCAAAAGACCTTTAGAGATGAACAGCTTATAGATAGTTATTGAGAACATTCTCAGATTTATAAAAACTCTTATCGTACAATATCTATTACAATAAAGCAATTTTTTGTATGTACACATTCTGATAATCTACAAATCTATATACTTATAAATATATAATTTAAAAACATGGAATGCAAATTAATAAGTTAAGAAACAATTTATGTATCTAAATAGTCTATTTTGGAATAATTTTCACTGCCATCATCTCTAATAACACTGATAAAAGTGATTTCAAACACGATACAAATTAGAAAATTAAATGCACGTGGCATCTATATTGACACAAATTTAAAACTCTAAACTTCTCATTACTCCAGAGGTTCTTTGAATGAATTCAGGAATACAATGGAGTTCACATACATACAAAAATTAATAATTCTTGAAAATATATATACACTCAATTGCAAGAATATATACACTCAGTTGCAAAAAGTATGCACCATTATGTTATTCCTAAAGAGTGAAATTGTTTTATTTTATATCTTCAGAGAGAGTAGAAATATAATCTAAATATCAAAGCCAGTTCAAAATATTGATTAATAGCAATTGAAATTCAAAATGTTCCTTAAATAAGCTTTTTATTTAATGAGATATTCAAAGTAAAAAAATGCTCCAATATTTGCTATTGTTTCAATATTTACTTGACATGTGGATACTGATTAAACAATATTTTGATCTGGTTTTGAAATTTTGAATATATCTTTGCTCTCGATAGACATAAAGAAATTTCACCCAGTAGGAATAACATATACATATATAGCAATTGAGTGTACACATAGAACATTATAAATAGAATTTTAAAAAAATTATATTTTAAGGCTATTAAGATTATACATGAAAAATACCTATTAGTGTTTAGCATTTAAATTAAAATATATAATTATACTAAATACATTCTTTTAAATTATGAACACAAAAATTTTAAGAATATTTGTTCTTTATTTCTTTATAATGTATAAAATGCAGTGTATTTTATAAAGTTTACTCAAAACACAATTTGATAAGGAATTCAATAGATCCTTTTGTATGATTTACAAGTTCATTTTTAGAATCTTTTATAATGTGGAACGTTTTTGAATCCATCTTTTAACATTTAGACATGGATAATTTGTTGCCTATTGATACCTGGCAATAAGAACATTGTAAAATATATTTAATAGGAAAATGGACAATTTTTCCACCATTGAATACTATGCATGAATTTACTATGGAGGAATCATGTGTAACTGATTTATCAATCCAGTAGTAAAAAAATGTTTAATTTGGATTAACATATTAAAAAAAATTTCATTATAATTTTCTTTCAAATTTCTTTAAAGAAATAAAATGGAAAATATTATACTGGAAATGAAAATACATTTTTATTTTTCAACTATGTAGATTTGGAATTGATATTTGTGTCATGTATTTTATACTTTCTAAAGGATATAAAAATCTAAATAGTGCGTACAAATTACAATTCTAAATATTAATTTAATTAGCAAATACTTAAGACTTTCACAAGAGTCCATTTACTTCCTTTGTCCATCTAAAATATTAACTGAAACACGAATCTTAAATTATTCCGAAACAAAATGTTTTTATTTATACATACGAAAGTGCTCGTAAGTGCCATAAGTATTGCTAATTCAATACACTCAGTTCAGTAGAGTTTGATCTGAAATATGGTCAATTCATATATAACTTGGATTAAAACACTATCTTATAACAGAAATAGAATAATGTTCACTATGTAAGGGTGTTAAATAAAATCTAAAGGCAATAATTTAAGACTAACGAATGAAACTTACTTGTGGATTAATTTCAACGAACTTGTAATCAATCTTTAATGGCGCCTTTTCAATCACGTGCAACTGAATGTCCAATCAGATGACACTAGTGCATTGTAGTATGACGAGGCGAAAAAAAAGATGGTTTGAAATTTCATTATGCTATAGCTTTCAAAAGCTGCCTTTTGGTATTGAATATAAAATTTTATTGCTCTACTGAAATATTTTTCAGGTGCTTCAAAATAGATATTTTTGTGAAAAGAGATAAAATTCTTTTTTTCTGTTTATTTTATGGTATATTAAATTAATAATATATATTTTTTGTAAATAAAATATTCAAAATATTTTTACAAGAAACTTAGGTATTTCTAAGTATTTCTAATTTTTAGATGTCATTACAGAACAACTGATTTTGTAGAATTTCGCAATTTTCATCATCTTAATTTTACAGTAGTATATTCTTATAATACACATTGGAATGAAAAAAACAATTTTTAATTAACGGACCTTAGTTAAAATAAACAAATCACATTTATTTAGAAAAATATTAATGTAATGTCTTTAAAGGCAAAGTGTTATTTTGAAATAAACATTCATATTTTTCAAAAGTCCATAGTAATCATACATGGTTTGCTTTACTTATTTCACTGACACATTGAATTGCTTTCTGTTTGTCATCAGAAATATGCCTCTTCATAGGAAGTCCTGTTACTTTAACATCATTCCATTCAATCATATCAATATAATCCTTGGCATCAAAGTTTATACGTTGAAATAAAAACTTTTTGATGCCACCTTCATTTTCAGCCCTTGCTTTTAGATTCCGGGGTAATCCAAGCTCTCTCTTACATGACTGCGATCATCTGATATCATACAAAGGACGAGATTTTCAGAAGCAGATTTCTGGCACTGGAAAATGCATATAAGATAGCATAATAGCATTTTTCAATGACAACAACCAGAATTTAAACATTACTGTAATTGGAATGGGTGGAACTGCCGTGAACACTGGATTGAATAATGATGTGGTTCGTTTATTTGAAAAGGAATTAAGAAGGCCACTGCAGTGGTTGATTTGTCTATTTCATGGAAATGAACTGCGCCTACGTCCTAATTTGGAGGAGAAATAGGTAAACAACTAGAAAACTGCTATGAACTTCCAGTAATTGAATTATCACCTATTGAAAATGGCATTCCATTACTAGAAATTAAGGATGATTTAAGTGTGGACCCAAAATATTTGTTAGAAATGTCTAATGCAATCTCTGTTGGAAGGTGCTCTTCTGATTTGTCTATGAGAAAACCAGGAAAACTTTGTTATTCATGATAGCTTACATTAGCAAACCAAATACTTCACTTGTATGTGGGAACAGAATGTACTGCAAAAAAAATCTCCGAATACTGACTGAGTACATTTTGTAAGTATATGCATCTGTTTCGTTTCACATAAAGCGGAAACTATCTTATATCCATGGATCGAAGCACTTGTGGAAACTTGTAAGCTATTCACGTTACCTCCATCAGACTCTTAAAAATGTAATTGACCCAGTCATTCAAAGAAATTCGTACTTCGCTGCTTCTGAAAATCTCCTCTTATGTATGATATCAGTTGATCGCAGCCACGTAAGACAGCTTGGATTACGCCGGATTCTAAAAGCAAGGACTGAAAAATGAAGGGGGCATTGGAAAGTTTTAAGTTCAACGTATAAACTTTGATGCCAAGGATTATATTGATATGATTGTACGTAAAGATGTTAAAGTAACAGAACGAGGCATATTTCTGATTATAAACTAGGAAGCAAAATAATCTGATCAGGAGAGTCAACGTACTGACTTCAGCAATTTTCCATGTCACACACAAGCAGTAGAAAGGATTGTTAAATTCGTTACCGAGTCACCCTTACCCGTCCGTGGCACTTCTGCAAGAGTTGCATTGATAAAAACGAAAATACATTCTCAAAAGATAATGCCAAAATTTAATAATAAAAAACAAAACAAAACACAATTCAATGTGTCAGTGAAATAAGTAATGGAAACCATGTGTGATTACTATGGACTTTTGAAAAACATGAATTTCTTTTTTTTCAAAATAACGTTTAACATCCCCAATCTCAAAGAACTTTTTAATCTTATGCACAGTAAGTGTGCGTTTAAATTTTCTTCTACACCCACTTTTGATTATATTCCTAAATCTGAAAAAGTTAAACCTCTGAATCAGGCTGATGAGCTTAAAGCAGGGTGTTTAACCTTTTGCAGCATCTGGGCCACATGGTAAATTTTTTCAAGGCAGGCGGGCCGCATAAAAAAGTCAACTACATTCAAAAGTTTAGTTTTATTATGAAAATGAAAAATACATTGTATATGTAATGTATAAAATATTATAATCTTGGTATGCAATGTGATGTGGTAATTTTGAACGAAATCGAACATAATGTGATTTTTTAAATTTGGGTTGGTCTAAAGCGAATTGCTCTCGAACTTAACTAGCATTAATGATCGAATCAATCTCTCAAACCAATTTTCTATCCTAGGAAATTGTCGTAATCCGGAGGAAAGAAATTCCCGCTGCTAATGATGAATTTCCTGTTAGGCGGGAAACCAAACCTGAGCCATGTTTTTTTTTTAATGGCGGAAGGGTACAAAGATACCCTCAACAAAATGTACAACCTAGTCAAAATTCAATATCCCAAATCAATTTCATGAAACTTTCTCAAAATCTTATCTGAAAACATTACTGCAATTGGATTAATATCGGACCTTTCAAAATTACTTAATTTACTTACGCATTGAATTTTTTTGGAAAAAAAAATCCCAAAACCGAACGGCCACTTAAAAATTAAAAATTTATGTTCCGATCTTAATATTTCAAATCTTACCCAGTCCATTAATTGTTCACAGGTTAATTCTGATAGTGTTATTCTGATAGTGTGGTTTCTGATAGTGTTTAACATTTTTCCTTTATTTTTCTGTTCCATGCGAGGCAGTTTCCTCTTATTGAAGTTCCACACTTGATACCCTATCAGGGAATGCTGGTGTGGGGCGTTCGTTTTTGCTTCCCATGCTTCAGTCCTCGGTTCGATCCTGCAAAGTGCAGTTCTGTTATCTGTACTCACGGATGTTCAAACCTGCCAATTTAATTTATTAAATATAACTTACTTATTATTTTAAACTTAATTGCCTTATTTTTATTTCTAACATTTATTTAAACTAATTTTTTTGCCTTTTTTTTCTTATTGTAAATATTATTTCTCGTATCCTGATTCAATTACAAAAAAAAACAATGTAATATATATTCTTCAATGTACGTACTGAGGATAAAGGGTCTTATTTTTTGATATTTTTGGTGTCTCATGACATCTACTGTCTATGTCTCTGACATTACATTACATTAATATTTTTCTAAATATGTGTGATTTGTTTATTTTAACTAAGGTCTGTAAATTTAAAATTCTTTTTCTTTCATTCAAATTTGTATTATAAGAATATGTTACTGTAAAATTAATACGATGAAATTCGAGAAAAAATTCTACAAAATCAGTTGTTTTATAATGGCATCTAACAATTAGAAATACTTAGAATATGTAAATTTCCTGAAAAATATATTTTGAATATTTTATCTACAAAAATATATATTATTATTTTAATATACTATAGAAGAAATTTAAAAAAATACAAATTTTATCACTATTTCCTCTCTTATAAATAAAGAGTGGTGAAACAAGGACCCATTTTTAAGTAGATATTTAATTTCTCCAGTAATATATAAAATTGAAACTAATTTTCATCTGTTTTTATAAGCTTCTAGGGAGTTAAAAACATACACACAGAATACAATCTTTACATACAAGGAAAATTATGTGAATTTTCACATAATACAATTATACAATTTCACATAATACTTTTCACATAATACAATCTTTACATACAAGGAAAATTATGGGAATTTTCCGCGTAAAAGAAGTTTCACAACAATGAAATAAATATTTTTGAAAAGTCTGTTAAATTTAATCTTCGCCTTCCCTTTCAAATCCATAATTCTGATGCAGATATCTGTTACTTGTGGTTACGAATCGGAGGTACAGTTCCGGGACGATGCAGGGTAAACGATTTCGGTGCGATTCATATCAACCCATAACAGGCCCTGAAACACGTAAACGGAAAGCGTTTCCCCTTCGGAGGTTCGTAAACAACCCGCCAGTGGCCCGACAAAATTCTCCCGTACTTGTCGTTCAACCGGTGCCTCCAGCACTGGCCCGATAAGCTGCCGTCAGTCCTGTGTTTGTTGGGTATATATATATATATATATATATATATATATATATATATATATATATATATCACAGTTTCAGTCATGAAACGTCACTAGTATTTAGATGAGAACTACGAAAATAATAATATAACTTTCAGATTGCAATTCGCTCTTACAACAATTCAAGTGCAAGGAGTTTATTAATTCAGTTTTTGTCACTATTTTATTTAACATATCATTGAGTCTCAAAAACTTCCTTTGCTTCTTCTATATGAGAAATGTCATAACTACTAATTTCCGTTGTGGGAAAATTTTTAACGTTTATGGATGGTTGGAAATTTTTTAAAATGCATATATCAGTTCAAAAAATATGAACCATTAATGAATTTAGAGAACACCTATAGCTTAAAAATGTATAACAAAAAATTTTAAAACATTTTATTAAAGCTAATAAAACCAAACTTTTTCCATTGACAAAATTTGCATTGAATCAAAAGATTTTTACTTTTATGTATCAATGCTTATGACTTTTAGTCCTGATAATGATACTGATCGTCCGAACAATGGAAGCGAGTAAAGCACTAACCTAAGTACTAGAACATGTTCCCCGGACGACATGAGTGTTTGCATCTGTTCAGAATCGGTTTTAAACTGCAGATCTCCATCTACATAAACCCATGTGTGTTGAAAATGACGGTTGCGCTCAAGTACCAAATAGTAAATCTGAATGTTTTTTATAAATGATATCCCACTCGAACATATAGTAAATGGAATACTGCAAATAGTTTTCCAAAGTATATATGAATTGATTTTGGTCGGCCATACGAAGGGAAAATGTTTATTCAACAGGTTTTTGCATATTAAATCTCCAACAAACCTTTGTTGTGTTTACTTCTTTCTTTTTAATATGATTCTTAAACAGAGTACAGTTACTCATTTGGATCTTATCTTTACTATCTGTGAACAGTTGAACTAACTTAAATACTGCATGTTTGAATGAACGTATCCTTAATTTTTCTTAATTAAAATCATTTTTTGAATTTCAAAATTATATATTAAAAATTCTTATGATGAAGAATTCAGTATAATAATTATTTTAGCAAAAAATAATATTTTTTATAAGAATGCAGGGGAGCAATAATGTCAATGTGTTGAGATATGTATGGTACCCTCTGGTATTTTTCAAACTCTCTTCGGAACTAGTTGTTTTCTTGTACTGAAATGAGAAGGAAATTTTCGACGACTCGTTGAACATGCGTTAAAATGTTTATGATTGATTTACCTGTATTATTAAATGAAATGTTATGTTAAACCCTGCGCTGAAGATCATTTCATCCAGCTTTATTTGTTTATGACCTTCGAGATAATTAAAAAGACACAAAATAATTTAAAAGAGACGCCCTCCAAATTGCATTAGAAATCAGAATTAGCTGTAAAAAGAATGTTTATAATTCAACTGAAATGTGCATTTTTTAGAAGGACCTCTCTCATCACCATAAAATCATCATTTAATCCGTAGAATGCTATGTAATGTAGGCCATGGAATAAGGAACCGGACTGAATCCTGATTAAAAAGTTTGTTTAATGAGTATTAATAGTAACCTTTCTGATAAGGTTACTATTAATACTCATTAATTAGTAGGTTACTATTAATATTCATATTATTAGAGTATTTGATCCAGTGTGTTGAATATCTCCCTAGTCTGAAATAAATTTGATTCAGTTAGGCTTTTTTAGTACTTTTAATCAAAAACCTTGCCTTTCTCTGCGATTTCAGTGTATTAATATTTTACTTTTACTTTTTGAAATATTTTTACGAATTCCAGACAGATTCAATGTACATGTTGAAAAATTTAGTAAATAAAAATACAACTGAAGCTTTTGATAAAGATTTTCGAATGATTTCTGTAATCAATCATGCGTAGTAAAAATAGCAATGTTGGGGGAATTTGTTTTCCTCTCTATAATTGTTCTAAACTCTAAAATTAATTTCATTTGTTAATGACTTTAAAAATACTGATAGATGCGCAGTTATATAGGAATTATTTGCAAATATATCTTATTTGGTGCGATTTATTTTAAATACTATATCCCAGAAACATTTGTTTTTAACAAAAAAAAAAATGCATGAAACTTAATAAGAAATTTTAAATTATTATGGTCCTAATACAAACATAATGATTACTGTTTCAATAATTATATACAATATAAGGAGAAGCCAACCAATTTGAGATGTTTAGGCGAATGTTTTCAGACAAGTTTGTCTACTGCATTGGAAAAAAATGATCATTCTATTATATAGATTAAATGAGACTTTTGATATTGGTACTTCTTTGTGACTGGCATTTTAGTTGAAGGAAAGAAGTTGAGGTACTGTGAATTGTCAGGATCACTTCTATTTAAGGCATATTTTTTCAAGCAAATGTCAACAGAACGCAGAAATAATGAAATTTACTTTAATTATCAATATTTATATTTATGAAAATTTTCAAATGAAATTACTTAAAATATCAATGAAGTTTTATTGTTTTTATGTAAATCAAAATTTTCTAATTGTATTTAATTTTGTTCAGGAATATTTCTAGGGGCCTTGAATCCGCTTCACTTCATTTTGCGATAGAATTTTTAGTGAACTGCACCATGGAGGATACATCAAGTGCTTCGTCTGACAGTGATAACGCTCTGTTATCGCCTAATAGTAACTCCCGGAATGGATGCAACGCTGCCACCCAAACTCCTGAAATGCCAAGACATGGGATAAAAGCACCTAAGGACTCCTCGAAAAAGACAGAACAATCAACGGAGGCTAATAACCCCAACTCCTCAATTCTCGTCTACAAACTTAATACCCAAAAACCTATATCTGAGTTGGAACAAGACGCAAAATCCTTCGCGATACCAGATGTAGTTGTTGAATACATCAAGGATTCGTTTACTCGGCAAGATAAGAACGAGACGGAACTTGGTGTAACTAACCCTGCTTTTGAGCCTCAGGAACTCATCGTAGTCAGAACTTCGTCATCTGTTAGTCTCAGGGATGATGCCAATCGTGACAGCTCTCCGCGTATAGGTAAACCAAATCCTAAATTATATTATAGCCTGCCGAGGACGAACAAGAAATCAGCCATAGCTGACAATGCCCACAGCCAAAGATCGACTCCGGAAATGGAGACAAACCACCTCGGAGTTGGTGATCAGTCCCTATATGTGTCATCGTCCTCGCTGGGATATCCCAGGTCTATTCCACCATCACCGAATTTCGGATACAGGCCATTAGAGAGTGAAAGTTCGGCTGTCTATACCATCATTGCCCCTGTCAAATATGTGGACGACAGCGAGAAAGAAAATGAGTTGAAACTGATTGCAGAATTAAGAGCGCAACTGGAAAGAGAAAAAGCATTGTAAGTATATCCTTTTGTAGATTTCAGTGACACGAGAAGCCCTTGCAAAGCATTTTCATATTTAGAAGTAACAGTTCATTTAACAAAAATGTAATAAAGTGTTTAGGAAATGCTTTTACAAATTAGGGCATTTTTTGTTAAACTCCTTACTTTATTTCCTCATAGGTATAGAACTATTTATTGCTTAGACACTTTCATGAGAATCTCTGTACTATTTATTATTTTGCTTCCCGGAAACAAAATTCCTTTATTAAATAAAAAAAAGTTTATGTTTAAACGGCTGAATAAATATTTAATCTAAAGAAATTATAGGTGAAAAAAAAGTAACATGCAAACAAAAGTTTAACTTACGAATGCTTAATTTTTTAAAGATATCTATATAATAAAACTAATGGTCTTTTAGCCGGGATTATGAGTATGAATTCTAATTGTTTGATAAAAAAAAATCTTTATGAAAAATCAGTTATGAAAAATTTATTTGATGAATGATAACTATGCATTTTAATTAAATTATTAATACATCGAATTTTAATGTTTAATAGTATAGATCTCATCATTCATTGCAAGAATAACATCGATCGAAATTTTTTTTAAATTTACAGGTAAGGATTTTGCGAAAAATATCTTTCACAAAAATATTCAAGTGGACGTGTTTTTTGCTTTTTTCCACACATCCGACATGTTATGGCTATACCTTTTTTTTCCTTCTGCAGTAATGTTAACTTAAAAAGCTATCGAAGCATACGTCAAATTTTCCGTCAAAACTTAATTAAAAAATGTTTTTCCTTTCAAGCATACCGTAATTGCTTCCCACAAAAGCATTTCTAGAAGGCTATTACACTTTAGTAATATTTAGGACCACATAAACTCATTTTTTATAGAACATGTATGAAGGAACAAGAATTTTTTCTAGAAGCCTATTTCGGAGAAGGTTGCAAGGGTCATATCCTTCGGTTATTTTCCACCTGTATTTCGCAATATGAACTCATCAAGAGGTCAAAAAAAAAATCGCCAAGGACGGGCGAAACCTGAATCCGACATCGGATAGTTTTGCGCAATTGTTGTACGCGACGGATCACTCAGCGCGCAAATCCTGAAATAAACCAGATCACTAACCTATAACCTATCAGACTCGTGCTTTCTAGTCAACTTATCCCATTCTTTAACCAATTCATTGTAGCTCTTTAGTCATGTCTGTCTTGAGGGAGCGTGGTTATTTTCCTCTGTCGTCCGTTTGTGCATCCTTTGCGTATATTCCAAGTCTTCCCAGTCTTGTGATGTATAAATATGTATGAAAGTAAAGTCCGTAATTCACCGGATGCCAGTTATTTTTCAGCGTAAGTTAGGAAAGCTTTATATTACTTATAAACAACTCTGCCGTGCTAGATTCTCAGCTGTATGCAGAGTTCTATTGAAAACGTTGTACTAATATAAAGGTGAAAACTATCAAATGGATATTATGAATATTTATGGTGTTGGTACATCAACATGTTCTCATATTAGTATACTGGAAATACATGTCAATAGAGGAGTCTCCCATCTTAAAAGTGCATGTGTACCATCACAGGAAAAAATTGTTCATTTTATGCTATTAACTGTGAATATTTTAAGCATCTACAAACTCTATAATTTCTGACATCATACTTATAACTATTATAATTTCTCATTAAAGTATAAGATTTTTTATTTCAAATAACATACTAATGTGTTTCAATATGCATTTGTTTCGATTGCTATAAATTCACCCTTCATGGGGTTTTGGAAAATCTTCCGGTGATTTTCGTATTCCAAAAATATTTGAAGTTAACAAATTAATCTATGTTGATTTACACTTCTCTGTAGCGTTTAAGGATGTTAAAGGTAAGAAATTAAACTAAAACTGTTATAAGCTCAGTATTTGATATTCCTCTCATACAGATAAAGGTAACGTAACAATATACCAAATTGACTCACTAGAGCTCTACATTTTTCCTGACCACAGTTACGGGTAGATTTAATTAAGGGAGATCACACTATTAATGAATGAAACCTAACCAAATAATTCTACATTACTCGGTATGGTAATAATTCTACATTACTTGGTAGCGTTTAAGGATTCTAAAGGTAAGAAATTAAACTAAACCTGTTATAAGCTCAGTATTTTATATTCATCTATGTAAGCATACAGATAAAGGTAATATAACAATGTACCAAACTGACTCAGTAGAGCTCTATATTCTTCCTAACCACAAGTTGCAGGTAGATTTAATTAAAAGAGATCACACTTTTAATGAGTGAAACCAAACCAAATAATTCTACATTACTCGGTACGGTAATAATTCTACATTACTCGGTTGACCTACATTACTCGGTAGCGTTTAAGAATTCTAAAGGTAAGAAATTAAACTAAATCTGTTATAAGCTCAGTATTTTATATTCTTCCATGTAATCATACAGCTCAAGGTAATATAACAATATACCAAACTGACTCACTAGAGCTCTATATTCTTCCTAACCACAGGTTGCAGGTAGATTTAATTAAGGGAGATCACACTATTAATGAATGAAACCTAACCAAATAATTCTCTCCGTACGCGCAAATTTTGGATACCTAACTTCCCGACAAATGGCTCTGAATCAGTTTTGTATCATGTTCATTATTTACATGAGTCACAAACCTGTGACTAATTTTCGGTAAAAAATACTGAATAACGAATCCACGAAACAACTGTTTAATGACTAAGAAGAAAATTAGTAATTAAATGCACGAAAATTTGTTTTCACTTATTACAGAAACACAGGAAGCTCTACATCGCTATCCAACTGTCAATTTATTTACGTAAAATAGGTAGTTTTAATAAGGCTGCCACGAATCTGAACTGAATATTTTAAAAGGCCTTTCTCGTTATTCGGGTTGAATGTTTTTTAATTGCTGCAGAATTAGAACTTGAAGCAGGAATTCTAAATTTGATGTGGGGTAGCTTTTATTAATTCATAAAACTTAAACTACTTTAGTACGCAGAAAATAAACGCTATTACATCTGGTTCATGTAATTTTTACCGTCTCTTTTCTATGCATTAATGACAAAAAAATGTAATTTTTCTTGAAAAAAGAGTTTTAGTTCCCTTGGATAACGTCATATTCTTTTAGATTTCATATGCATTGGGAAGAAAAGTTACATTTCTCTGCTGTCATTATAGATAAATTTCTGTTAGCATTTAAACTTTTGTGCTTTATTTGTCCATACTTTGTCTTACCAATTACCTTTGTAAATATACCAATTACAGGATCAAAAAATCATTTCTCTGACGCCAGAGCTTTTAAAAAAATACACAAACGTGTCATGATTTATCTCATATATTGTATATATTTGTTAATTCAAAAGATATTTATGGATCTTGAAATGTGATTAGTCTCTCTGTATATAGAATAATATTAAACAAGAACCTTTTATTTCCTATTTTCATTAAGTTTTAACCACAAAATTCAGGAAGCATAACGCGAATATTCGCGAATATAATTTTTATTCATTGAAAAATTATTCACCGTTCTCTTTACATAAATCTAAGCATAATGCAATAGCTCTCAAAATTATAAACATCACATCACGATGCTCTATGCAAAGAACTCGACACTGTAATGAGTCAAGAATTTTTTTAGTTTACAAATATTTGAAGGCTTCAAAATTTACAATTTCTTCAATGTGATCATGATTCCATATCTCTTGTTATCTAAAATAATTAATCTTTCAAAAAAAATTTCTTTACATGCTTCCAATATTTTTATAGTATCATTTATGGAAAACCTCCATAATCTGCTGTCTTAACGTCCCAGCACTAGATTGATATTGAAAAGCAATTTCTGTTGACGAATTATAAACATTTAAATATTTTTAACTCAAAATAAAAACCTCCAAATTTTAATCTTTTAAATTTTTAATTAAAATAGCCTTCTAAAGAAACCCAATATTACCCTCATTATAAACTGTAGCACTATATTTAAAGCAAGATGTATTGACATTGGTGAGTCTGCGTGACATTCTTGTACTATTACAACCTTGAACAACTATAAAGTAATTTGAATTTATCGTCTGGTTAATCCACTTCATCAAGTTTTTTTTTTCTTTTCGAGCAAATTCTGTTGGGTTAAAAAAAAAAAGACCAGCGTCTGCCTCAATTTCTCTTGTATTTTCAAGAAAGGAGCAGTTTATTCTGGTTTGTATAAACTGCTCATAACTGCTGTAACCTTACTCATAATTTAAAGGCTTTTTTTCCCATAATGCAAAAAATTTCTGTCACATGACCGAAGTCTCTCAAGAAAAACTATCGCAAATATCTACATGACATTAGCTCAATAGACAACAAATAAACGACTATATATCTCACTCCTAATAAAAATTATAGGACATTTGTTTTGCAAGAAAAGGGAATCAAGGTATCTAATAGGATTTAAGAAATATCTCTTAGGAATTTTTAAACTTTTGTCATGCTCAATACGAGTATCTCCGTCTTAAACATCCTGCCCAAAAATATAATTTTAAAAAATCTCTTATACATGACAATACCTTCATAATTATACCCTCTTGATTTAAAGAAACTATGACCTTACTTAAAACTGCTTTTTTTAAATGCAGCTTGGAATAAGCAACTTGTCATTAAGAGGTAGCAACTTATCATTAAGAGGTAGAAACTTATCATTAAGAGGTCAAAGGAATTATTGCTTTATTCGAAGATACTGGATAAAGGCTTCTTTTCTGTATTGTTTGGTTCCTTATTCTGATTAATTCATTTAAATATGAATTTTTTTCCACTGAAAGCATATTACCTATTCTATCGAATATTAATTTTCCCAACCAACTAGTTTGTTTCATGTAGAATACTATCAAGTTTTCACAAAATATCAATCGTACTTCATTGAATGCGCGCACCATATTTACATGAAAAAAACTTTTGAAATATTTAATTGGATATATTTAATTGGACTTTAAGAATAATTTATGCTGTGATATATTTCAAGAAACTATAATTCATGTAAACTTTAAATAAATGATCTTTCCGAATTATAAGTTTTATAATCAAAATATTATATTTTGATTTCTTAAACGATCGTCAATATTTTTATGCTTTTTTTAAATGAGATATAAGTTTAAAATAATAAAGATTTAAATGCAAGTTTTTAATATGATTGTCACTTACGATTTTCTTCCTACAGAGGACAGTCGTATTGCATCCTTGTAGGTAGTAAAAAGATAGGTTTAAAGTTTCATTAAAGATATCTAACTTTTATAAATAACAAAATTCAGTTCCACTTAGCAGAGAAATTTAAATGATAAATGCAGTAAGACATCAGAAAATCAGTAAGATTGCTTAGACTCTTAAAATAGGTTATAAAAATCACTGAAAATTTTAATACCTGTCTCTAAAAATAAATAACATTTAGGTTATGCTATTTGGCCAATAAAAACTAGTCTTTTCTTCTGTCCATAAAAAATTGTATCGCATCACTGCATTTTTTTATTTTAAATAAGAGTACTTATTTATCATGAAAAGAAATATTTCATACTATTTCTTACGTTGATGGAGGATTACAAATCGTTAGACTCAAGTCAAAGACTCCGATTTTATAAATTTTCAATGCGACATCCTGTAGGTATTGTTGCAGCTGAATATTTACGCACAACCACGCTGCGTAGACTGAATCAACAAGATTACATTTTTGGCAGAAAATAATTTCAAAATATATCAATCTGTTTTCTTTAAGACGAAGCGATGGGGAAAGTGCAACTTATTTACCCTACCGAGAAATAATTATGCCTCATTTATCTTCGGAATCGATCACATAGTTCTGACTTCTCCTTAAGACCTTGTTGAAATCAAAAGACGAGGAAAATTTACATCTCGCCAGAGAGAAAATATTCCGGAATGAAAGGGAAAACATAAAGACATTTTCAGAAGGAAAATCATCAGTGGGTCAAGGTCGCTCGCTGTACGTGAATAATTATCAGCGACTAACATTTCATGGCTGGCTTTTTTTCACCCCTCCGAAAAGACTTCAACATTCGAGTCACGGGTGTTTAAATGAGGAGGAAAGGGACAATACAAAAATATATAACAAAGCATAAGGTTGATTTGACATGAAATTTACATGGCTTCGTGGAGTATGATTGATTTGGAAAGCAAAAATATCCCGGGTTCAATTCCCGGGCCAGACAAGTTGATAATGAAATGAGAGACTTAAAAGATGTTCGAAGGTTACAGCTGAGTCGGCTTTAATATAGACGTGTCGTATTAAGAATAATCTTTCCATTTGATTTAGGTGAGTGTCATTTCCTGTCCTTTATTTTATGCTATCGATTTGTGGTAAAAAATTAGATCGATTTGAACAACCGATGATAATAGCTATTGGTAAAAATTTTACCCTCAAAAGCAAAAGAAATTATCTCTTCCTAGAGAGAATTTTGGGAATTTTAGAATACTAGTCGCTGTGCGACCAGCATGGTCGCTTTTAGTATTATATTTTCTTTTGCAAAACAACTCAACTGAAAGAAACGTATGTAAGGAATGTTACTATTACCTGTCATCATAAATATACGTTGTTAAGTGGTAGTGTGATCTCAGCCAAAAAATTTAGAATCATTGCAAAATTCTCTATAAGGCTGATTCTAAAACATCGGGATTAAAAAAAAATGAATTTCCATTACTTCAGAACAGAGTTAAAGATAAGATTGAGAAACCCAACAACAAAGATTTTAAAAATTACATTCCTCTATGTATGTAATATTTTTCAAAATTAAGATATCTACACTTTATCATTGCATGAAATAAGAAATTGTTACAGACAAATTTTTTCACTAAAAAAGGAGTAAAAAATTCAGCAAGTACTAAAATATAGTGTGGATTACATCACTCTCTATATGTATTATTGTTCACAATTCAGATATCTACACTTAATCATACCAAATAAAAAATTGTTGGGAAAATTTTTTAACTTATAAAATGGAGTAAAAATTCAGCAAGTACTACTAAAAAAAGTGTAGACAATTACTGTTACTTAATATTACTATTAAGATATTATAATGCAATTATTAATATTTTACTATGATATTCCTCAAACTTCTTGATATACACAGTTGAGTATTTCAGAAATAGGAGATACTACAGTGACAGAATCAAAAGAACGGACTCTAGATAAACCTACATATAACTGTCCAGGACTAAACACTGG
The DNA here is from genome assembly GCA_907164885.2 of Dolomedes plantarius. NCBI lineage: Eukaryota > Metazoa > Arthropoda > Arachnida > Araneae > Dolomedidae > Dolomedes > Dolomedes plantarius. The sequence goes on from OU015492.1 coordinate 142,939,347, forward strand.
ATTTGATAGGTCTAAACATATTTTGTCAAAATTTTGTCCTCTTACATACATTTAGAAAAACCGATGGAACAAGAGAATAAATTATCTTGTGAATTAAAATTATTCACGTGTAAAATACAGCAATTAAATTGCACCAAAATACGTGCTATCGTCGAACCGCTACACACACGCGGTTGGCCGCTAATGTTTACATCTGGTAGTTCCAGCCGTTGCCATTCGGACTGTAGAAATATCGCCGATTTTTGTGCCGCATACCTACGCGTTTTATATATATAGATAAGACAGGCTATAAAGACCACTTAAAACATCGACTATTAAGACTGTAATGCAGTCGCTGTATAGCAGTTGTGCGCAAAGTGTAGGCCCATACGGCGTCGTGAAAAAAAACTGAAGGGGGTCGCAGATTGTTTGAAGTAACTTTATATCATACTGAATTATTTAATTTTTTTTTTAAATTTTATAAATATGCTAATAACTTTAATATTGCGCTCTTTTTATTTTTTTTCATATTTGCCTAAATGAAATACAAATACATATTAAATTTTAAAGAGGAAGTTTTAGTCACGTGAGATTTCCCAAAAACAAGTTCAACAGGTAAGTGAGACATTTATTTTAACGTTATTACGCAAAATAAATATTCACCCAAAATCTACAGTTCAATTTTTAAAATAGTTCGTCAAAATTTGCTTATTTTTCCTGTTTTTTTCGGTAAAATTTTCCTAATATTTTTATAAAAAAATTTCACTACTACCTAAGAATTTTCAGTGGGGGTCGAGAGATTTTTAATTTTAAGAAACTGGGTCACGGTCGAAAAACGTTTGCGCACCACTGCTGTATACGATTCACTCAGCTCAATGTAAACTTACGGCGAAATTTTTTCCAGTGATTACCGATATGGATTTAAAGATTTTTTTAAATAGTAGCCCGTAACAGAGAAAGAATTTTTTTACTCCGATATCTTTTTGATTCTTTAAAAGAAATGCCAATAATATTTTTAATATTGAATTATTCGGGGGTGAATGTGATATTCTGTGTTTTAAATGAAAATAATTTCCTATGGTGGATGAAATTTCTAAACTTAAAAAAAAAATACCCGAGTAAAAAAAAATTCTTTCTACGGAATACAATTAAGAAAAAAATTAAACCCAAGTCGACAATCATTTGAAAATTTGTCCCCATAGGTCAACACTGAGCTGAGAGTATCCTAACCAACCATGACACAATAATCTTAACGAGCATCTGCTTGTTTGCATTCGAAGCAGCACAAAATGTTTTTTTAACGCAAAGAAAATGCAGAACCCTTCACCGGCAGGATGATTTAAGATTGACGAAAATTCATCCAATAGCTAACACATTTTAATATCGCTCTCTGTTTTAATGTACTGCTTGAGAATCTAGAGAGAAAGTGTGCCAATATAGGCACTGAAGCAGAAAGAAACAGCTGTAATTGAGAGACGCAGCCAATATAAAACAGTTCCATGACTCACTGACTGACCTAAAGGGCTGAAATTTTGCGTGGCGATTCTTCTTATAGTGTAGGGTGCACTAAGGAAGATTTTTGAAAAATTTTTCTTAGATTTTTTTTAATTAAATTTTTAAGCTGTTTCTGTAACATTCTTTAAAGTTTGCATTTAAAGTAATAATTTGAGGGTTATAAAATTTCTATCACGAGAAAGATCATAAAAGTGCCTTTAAAATTAAACCTTTTTCGAATCTTTACCTCCATTTTCTGATTTTTGGTGAATTTTTAAAGATTAAATTTTAGAATTTAATTTATTAAATGCTGATCACGTGCATTCACGTGGTTTCTTTTCTGTTTGTGATACTTTGAATTAATTTTGCGTCACTTGCATAACAAAGAAATAAATTGACAAAAAAAATATTGAAATACGGTAAAGGATAAAATTTAACCACTAGACTAATTGAGATGCAGGATTTTTAAGAATTTAATTCAAATTGGTATGTTTTATGGATATTAAACATACAAATTAATTGTATACATTGACCGTTGTATTTAATTTGAATATTTTCTTCTACATTATTTTGTCTATAAAAATTATCCGCTATGATTTTTTTATAAATATATATTTTTGGGGGGGCATTAATTTAATACATTGACCGTTGTATTTAATTTGAATATACTCCGTAGCGACGTACGGGTATTCAGCTAGTATCTGATAAAGAGCAACACCTGATTTTTTTCTGTCGATTTTTTTAGCTTCTGGGAATTGTTACAATCATCCTTCCTTAAACAAAAAAAAAACCTTCCTGATGTGTATATGAGGGTAAAACTCTTGTTTTTCAAGGTAAGTGTCATTCCTCGAGGAACCAGTAACCGTTTGAACAACCTCAATTAAGCTTCAACCGGATAAAAACAAAAGGTCAAAACAGTAAAAAATGAGTGTATTTACAATTATTGATTAAAGTTATGCAGGTGAATTCGATTACGTTTATACAGGTGTATTGCAGCCTTCAAATTAAAGCATTCATATAGAAAATGTGTTTCCATAAAAACAGATATCTGTATGGGAGTTATACGTTTAGATCCGAATTTCTGCTTTATAAATATTCATTGAGAGTTAGATCACGTTTCGGTCAAATTGTACGTAGATAAACATATCTGACGTTGAAGCAAACAGATAAAGAAATTACGTAGACACGTACCTTAGTTTTCTAGGTTATTTGTTAATGCATTAGAAATCTTTGACAATGAGCAAAGAATAGGAAATTATTAATAATTTTTTAACTCATTTAATAACACTCACAGAATCATAAAACTGCTATAAAACCCTAAAAATTACAAAATGATCTTTTTTTTTAATTAGTATGGGTATGTTTGGAAAAATAAATGGTTGCTGTGAAAGAAAAAATTATTCAAATAAATGCTTAGTAATTAAAAAAGGGTATATTATAATTTTAATAAATATAAATATGTAATATTTTTAATGTTAAATAATTTTAACTCAATTAATGTGCATATATAGTTAATACATATTGGTAAACAATGTCTGAAAATTACAAATAAAGAGAAATACAACGGAATTTTTATGAACATTTATTTTGTACACATTGAATATCTTTTAAGATAAGAAGGTAGCGAAAGCTGTAGATCTATTAATAACACTAAAATTTTGGATATATTAAAATTGACAACTACATAATTTGATATCGAGTTTAATTCTGAAACTGAGTCAAGAAAATGATGATACGTCTCAGGAAAGTAGGTAGCCGTGCATTCGATTTTTAATATGACCAGTTACATTAAGCCCGTCTGCACACGAAGCAACTCAAAAGAAACTGATTACCGACTCAAATCACTAACCAGTCTGTAATGAGTCGCAACCTATGTAATTGAATGGAGCCACGCACACGGCGCAACTGGTTATAAACCCGTCCGACGGGTTTGTAACCAGTTGCGCCGTGTGCGTGGCTCCATTCAATTACATAGGTTGCGACTCATTACAGACTGGTTAGTGATTTGAGTCGGTAATCAGTTTCTTTTGAGTTGCTCCATGTGCAGACGGCCTTAGTCAGATGAAAAGTTTCAAAACTGTGAGAAAATGTGGCTTTGTCATAATGAAAGTGTTATATCAAGTTATATACAAACAAACATATATCACAAATATTTCCATTTATGATACATCTACCCTAAAATTCTTTGTTTTTCTTTCCCCTTTCAGAAAGCCAAAATTCGAATTTTCCCCAGCACCCATCGAAGTCGAACGCCGGCGGCAGCGTCTCCAGTGTTGCACGGACGTCTGCTCCACCATGTTCCTCATTCCGGGGATCTTAATTGCTATCGTGACACCCGTGTCTCTTATACCGATGTTCCTCATGCCCCTCAAGTACTACATCCCTCTCCTTGCCATCTTCATTACGTCCGGAATCGTCGCTGTCCTGTCACTGGCAATGTCCGGACTGACTGGCAACATCGTGTGGCACTACGACCCCGACAAGCAACGTCTGAAGCCAAGGTTGCATTGCGGAAGGGGTCCTTTGCTTCACTTCTGGGGCAATGGATTTTACCCCAGCAAAGAGGAAAAGAAACCTCTGAATGGCGAAAAGATTGTTTGACCCGCCATCTTAGAAAATGTATTTTCAGTTTTACAGATGGCTTCTGTTATGTTATGACAGGACAACCCACCAAAACTTATCGAATTAAATAACAGAGTAGAAATCACATTTCGTGAACAACTTCACAATATCATTCATATTCAGAGGTTTCTCAGACTATTTGTTCCCAGCGTTTGTGTCGGTATCCAGCTTCAGTGAAAACTTCATCACATATCATTATTTTTAGAACAGCCCATAGAAAAAATATAGAGATGAAACCATAAAAACACAATTAAACGGGGCTAAATGTAGAATGGTCTAAAACACGCATTGTCTATAGCAAAAAAAAGAATGCTTTAAAACTAATTGCAGTATTTTATGAAACATTAAAATGTGAGCAAATTGGTTTGTTACAGTTAGAAAACCAATAAACTTGGTGATTTTTTCCCCCTTGACAAAATTCTGTCTGCATATAATTAATTTTTTAAGTCAACAGCTAAGTTTCATTCGTTAATGCTACACTTTGTTTTCGATATTCCTGATAAGCAAAAACAAAGGATCAAATGAAGTATAAATGAATACCTTTTCGCTGCCCATTGGTTATATTATCTGTGTTGTCGCTTATAGCTTGCAACCTTGTGGTTATAAACAGAGGTACAAACACTCTCTTGTTTCTTGTAGAAATACTTTCTTTGTTTGTGTTTCTTTAGTTAATATACATTGAAGGAAAACTATTCTCCTACTTTCCAGTAAAAAACTATTTAAAAGTGGGAATTCTTCATTAGATAAGATTGGATTTCATTGACTGTTGCTCTTCGCGTTATTATAACTGTTAATACTTCCCTAATACTACAGATACTGTGGAAACCACTTGGTCGTTTGAAATCATTCCATCACCTCTTTTCTCAATGTGCATTTTCCAGTACGCTTTTCTATTAGTACTTATTTTTTCCTGCATCTACTAACGTCTACAACTTGCCTTTCGAGATATTTTCATTTCTTATCGTTCACGCTACATTAAATAGAATGCAAAGAGAGGCATACATTTTAAGTGTATACAGTGTTTCTTATTTATTCAATTAACATAATGTAAACATCATAAACTGTACATAAAATAATCTGTGTATTATTCAATGGAAACTTAACTTTGAAATATATATTAAATTATGAATATTCTCTCTTATCACGAAAAATCTAACAAAATGAATAAGAATATTAAGTTTTCTGTGTCTTAAGTGTTCCTAAAACTTTCATACTTTGTTTTGTTTCCATTTTTATATTCCTCTTTACAACCTATGTTATTTTTATAGAAAATAAAATACAATTACTGTTCACTAAATATGTCTTGCTTTAACTTTTTATCTCATTCTATTCATATTCATTCATGAAATAAAATGTTTCACTTGACAGATATTTGTCGTATTGCCTGTCTTAAATATTTAAATGGGCGTGATTCGTAGCTTAAATGGGTTAGTACAAATTTATATTTTTTTAGGAAAATGGTATTTGGGTGCGTTGTGTTAATATTTATTTTATTGAATACAACCCAAAGCTCTAGACATTATTGGCAAACGAACAGGTCAAATAATTTTGTTACAACAAATTATAAGTAACCATAAATTAAACAGACTCAGTAAATTTAAAATAAATAATTATTTATTTACAACAAAAAAACTAATATTTACAGCTTATGCTACGAACATTTATAATCATAAACCTTCTTTGCAAAACATTCAATCTTCAATTATCAGCTTTATCAAATTTTAAGAACCGAATGCCAGCACCCTAGTCATTCCGCCATCATGTGGCCTTTGTGTGCAAGGAGTATATGAAATGGAAATTGCTTTTGCTTTGAGATATTGGTTCCTTACCCACTGCGTACATGCCAGTATGCCACAATCCAGATTGTATCAGGTTCCCGGTATTTTGGATAAGGGATACTCTAACTGAAAAGATTAATTTACGTCACACAAAATTACGTCACACAAAAATCACAGCGAGTATTTTGACCTAAGCGTCTTTATCCCTTTAATGAAACTTTATGCAGAAAAATTTTTGAAACATTTACTTAAGTACAAAGCTAATTTCAAATTTTAGGAAATTGAAAAAATAATTTTGTTTGGCAGTTTATTTTGAGAATCCCAATAAGTAAATAAATTTAGAGAAACACTTACGCATTTCTGCAAAAACAAGTAAATTTGATAAATATATTCCTTCTCGGTTAATGTCTGGTACTATTAAAAAAACTGTATTTTCTTCTCATAATTCCTGAATCGTTTATAAAATCATAACTATGGGTAAAAATAATTATTTTATACAGAATTTCAAAATATTAATAAGCTCTTTAAGTTCAGTGACACTTTACTGATATGACCTTATCAACAGCGAGAAATTTAATTTTAACGTATGCTTTTTTTTAACTAATTGGCTTTTTCGCCATACAAATGTGAGGTCATTCAATTGTCCTTATTATAAGGAAGTATTATGTTCAGAGGTCATTTATTAAGTTTTAAAATATAGGAAGGCTAGCAAAAATATTTCAAGGCGAGTATTTTGACCTAAGCGCTAAACGGAAGATTTTAGTCATTTCTATAAATTTCTTTTTTAAAAAACTTACACCTTCATTTATATCAGTATATATTTGAACGAAAATTGAGCAAAAAGACACAATTTCACTAATAATCAAAAATAAGCTTCTATAAAGATATTTAATTTGCAGGAATATATTACTAATTACATTAATATCGTCAACATTAATTGAGAGAAATATTAGGATCAAAAGCTACATGTTAAGCTTTAAAACAGCTCTAGAACAATAGACATACTTTACGATATGTATTTGGATCAAGGAGTGCAAAACGAAAGATTTTAGTTTTTTTTTTGTAATTTTTTTTTAATTACGCTTAGTGAAAAGGTTACGAGAGTGAAAAGGTATTTCTCAGACAATTCGAAAGAAACAACACAAAACATATTTAATTTGTTCGTATGCATTATTAATTATACTTTCCCTATATTCATAGCAGATTGGAGTATTTATACAATTAATTAGATATCTGCCAAATAATAATGCTTATTTGAATATACAAATAGTCTACAGTAAGTTCCTTTATGTGAAATCAAAAATATTGCTAATAATGCATTTATCTGACAAATAAATTTATTTTCTTGCCGTTACCAAACAACTTAAAAGAGATAGCAAGGAAGAAAGAAACTATCCTCTCTCCGTTTCACAAACTATCTCAAGTTAAACAACTTGTAATACGATTTCCTGATCTCATTAAATGATTCTCAAATCTCAGTAAACATTTTGCCGCCTTGAACAAACATTAAAAATCATATCTCTTAGAGAAAGGTGATTTTAAACTTTCGGTAAATAGATAAGAATATTTATTAAATGAGTTGAAAATGATAAAATAAACTACTCGAATATCATTCAAAAAACTTGCAGCTTACCCTGTAATAGAGTATCAACAAATTTCTGCGGATAGAAAAACCATGCAGGAATCGTGTTTTGAACATTTATCAGAGTTTTTTTTAATATAAATAGACAGCTCATATTCGAATGAATTTGCAACCAACCTTATATTTTAAGTACAAGATACCCTAAAAGTAAAAGTTAGAGTATTCTATCTATATTATACAGAGGCTGTTCGCACAATTTTAGACGATTTTGGTAAGCGGTAATAAAAAATCGTTTGCTGCAAAAGAAATAATTGCAATTGTACTATGTTTTTAAAAGTCAAAATTATCGTCTGTGGCTTGAAAGTTTTGTTTTTATTCAAAATGGCGTTTTTAACAAAGCAGTGGTTCGAAGGCTACATTTATGCTCTTTCCGAAGAGAAATATGCATACTCCGTTATCCAAAAACGATGTGAGAGTCATGGTTTTGTGATATCTAAAGCGTCGATAGGTAATATCGTCAACAAGAAAGGAAAAAAACGTCAAATTGGAGCCTCAAGTTGGACAAAAATTCCAAACAAGGATCCAAGGAAAAAACGGACATCTTCGACTATTGCAAAGGCACGTTGTTTAATGTTAAAAGAAAATCCCCCTAGTCAAAGGACAGTTGCAAAATCATTAAAATGCTTGGTGTCCACTGTAAACAAAATGATAAACGTTGATTTAAATCTTAAGAAAGCGAAAAAACGAAATGTGCATCGTCTTCTTCCAAATCATATCGCTGAACGCAGGACACGCTGCAGAATTCTATATCAGAAACACTTATCCAAAGAAAAAAGGAAAACAATTGTCACAATAGATGAATCATGGGTGTATTTAAATGATTGCAACAAAAAAAGAGCCATTTATTATCATAAAAGGGGAGAAAAAAATTTAAGTACATGGTTCAAAGAATCGGAAGAAAGTTTTTCTAAGGGATTCATGATTGTTGCTGGTTTTTCTTATAATGGCAAGTTAAAAATAAAGAGAGTGGGAAAAAATGTCAAGATTGACTCCAAATACTATCAGGAACATATTTTATCGCCAATTTTTCTGAATGAAATACCATCGCTTTACCCACAGTGCCATCAATCTGTGAGACTCCATCAGGACAAAGCTAGCAGTCACACATCAAAATCCACTGTAAATTTCTTAAAAGAAATGGAACAAAAAACTGGTATCAAGGCCATACCCTTCACTGATATCCCTACTAAATCTCCCGATGTATCACCTATGGATTTTTGCGCTTTCGGACTTTTAAAATCTGCATTATCCAAACGTCGTCCCAAAACCCTTACAGGACTCCGGAAAGCTGTTCAGGAGGAATGGGATAGAATACCTCTTCTGACACTTCAAAATGCATTATTATCCTGGAAATTGCGGTGTCGAAAGATAGTTCAGAATAAGGGATGTCAAATAGAATATTTAAAACACAAGAATTTTAAGTAATTTAGTTTTGTGAATACAATATACATCGTCTAAAAAATGTGTGAACAGCCTCTGTAGAATAACTCTGTTAAGCTAAACAATTTGCAAAATGATTCCCGGATCTCATGAAAGGATTTTTGAATCTGAGTAAACATTTTGCTGCCTTCAGGGGACAAGGGATCTCCAACCTCCTCTATTTTTAAATTTTCAATATTTTGCTCTATATGATACGTGAGTATAATTAATATTCTATTAAACTATATTGAAGTCACTTAGAATTCATTTTGGAAGTATTCTCTTCGAACGTATTTTGTGAGAAAATAAAACTTATTTCTCAAAACATTCTTAAAAAATTTTAGAATTTTTCAAAATGCTCCATATACATTCATTTTCTTCTGATTTCTTCCAGATTTCACAGGATTGTTAATGGACGTGTTTGTCATAAAACTGTGCATAATTCTTTCAAATATCTTTCAAATTTATAAACCATGAAATAAAGTTTTAAAAAATAACAGGCAGATTTAAAAAATATTATTTACGACTTTTGATTCATACAAAAAGAATGCAATGCACAACTATATACAGGTGGTTATCAAAATATTGGAAACACTAAGAAACATAATGAAAACCTTTATTAATACGGTGCAGGAGCACCTTTGTCATGTAATACCACCTGATTCACCTTGAAATTGGATTATACAAGTCATAAATAGTGGTTAAGAATATATTATACTATTCTTCAGGGGAAAATAATGAAAGTTCCTGTAGAGATGCTGTGGTGGATATCGATACCTGGCTCTATCCGCTTATACAGATAACGGTGGTTGGATGATATATAGTCGCGAGGATTGTACAGGGCAAGATAAGATATTTGACTTCATTTTCATGCTGTTCGAACCAATATTTGATAAATTTAGCTGTATGTATAGGGGGATTATCATCCTCGAGAATGCCCTCCCCTGCAAGAAACAATGTTTGCACCATAGGACGGACCTGGTAAGCTAAAATTTCGACATAGTCCCTCCCATTTAATCTCCCTTTCAGAGTTACAATAGGGCCTGAAGAAAACCATGACATGCCATCCAAAACCCTGATAGATCTACCTCCATGATTGACAGTCGAGATGAGACAGTCAGAATCTTACGCTTGTGTTCTCCAGACATACGCAAGTCCTGTTGCGAGGAACAATGTGAACAATGATTCGTCGGACCAAATGCAGTTTTTCAATATATTACTCGACCAGGATTTGCGCTCGTGGCACCATTGTGGACTATATTTTGTATTGGCATCTATTACAAGTGGCTTGGGAATAGCTACTCTTCCGTAAATGCTTTGTTTGTGAAGTTCCCTTCTACCTCTAATGGTTGATACCGGAACATGCAGATGAAGATTGAGCTCTTCGATCAATTTGGTTGCAATTGTTTTATTTCTTCATGTCACAATCCTCTTCAATACCTCGTCCGTTTCTTTCACTCAGCTCTCCCTTTCGTCCACTATTCTGTATGGCAAAGGATGTTTTTCCGTGCACTCTGTATGCTATCATGACTTTCGATACCATAGCTAGAAAAACACAAATTAGCCTGGGGGTTGCACTAACAGATACTCCAATTTAAATGCGCTCCAACAATTTGCCCTTTTCTCAAGGTCTGCAAGATTTGATATTTTACGGTGTTCCCCCCCCCCCCCAAAAGAACGATGCTTTTAGTTTCACTACTGCTACCTGATTGCAGAACAATGCATACACTATATTATATAAAAAAAATACCTGTGGCTAGACTTGTTTTTTAAGGAATACGAAGCACATTCATAAACACCGCTGATATTGACAGGTGTTTCCATTATTTTGATAACCACCTGTTTATATATATATATATATATATATATATATATGTGTGTGTGTGTGTGTGTGTGTGTGTGTGTGTGTGTGGTAAACTTACATTATAAAATTTCAGGATTTTTAATGATATGGAATGCACATGGAGCAATTTGAAAAACAAAGCTAGCATTTTTAAAAACAGGCATTATTCTGCCAAATAATCCTTATTTTGAATTCTAAGGGTCTTCAGTGTATTAAAAAAATAATGTTAAATATTCTCATTCTCTAAACAAAATTTTAAAAAATGAAAATTAAAAAAATTGGAGGTGGAAGGTCCCTTCTTCCTTTAAACAAACATTAAAAAATGTCTGTTGGGGCAAAATGAATTTTGAGTTTTCTGTAAATAGAAAAGAAATTTTATCACATCATTTGAAAATGATAAAATAAACTAGTCAATTATGATTTATAAAACTTGGACCGTACCGCGTAGTAGAGTACAGGCAAAATTTCTGTGGACTGAACTATGAAGGAATCGCTTTTTCGACATTTATCAAAGATTATTGGAACGAAGTTCTTTTACGCGGCTTACAGTAGAGTGAAGTGGCAGGAATCGTCACGTAACGAAAAAACGTTATGCCCCCTTCATAAGAGCTTTTTCTCAAGGACTCTGTGGCTGAATGGTTATCGCATCAGACATCGGACTGCAGTCCGATGCTCCGCAGTACTGCAGAGGTCCCCGGTTCAAATCCCCGCACAAGCGCTACCGGCAATTTTAAAACCCTTCACTGCACACTGTATCAAATTTGGTACATAAGTTATTTTTCTCCTTTATATTCAAAAGCAATATTTTTTATCCACTTTTGTACCTTGTAATAATTTTGAAACATCATAGCAAAGCTTTTAATCACTGTTAGTTACATTTTCGTAGTATAGATGGCAGCAGGAATACAACTGCGATCTCAGTAAAAGATAGCCGTTCAATTCATACCAGACCTGCCTTAGAATTTGTTATATTTTCAGAATTTTAAAGTCAGTTTACATCTTTGAAAGTTTTATAAATATATTTTAGAGGTACGTAGCTTTATAATTATTAAAAAAATACTTCTTTAATCTTTTATAAAAAATTCAAGTATGATTTCAATTCTATGTATCAAAAATGATACATGGTGTGCTTACGCCATTTTTTTAACACAGAAAGAAATTGAGGAACTTATGAACAGATCGTGGAGTGATCATAGTGAAGATGGATCTGATTCAGAAAGCGATGGCAGCACAGGTGATCCTAATTATAAACCAAACAAAGTTTGTGATGAAATTTTTTATGGTAGTAGTGATTCGGAAGATGAGGTATCATTACTTGATAATAGCGATGTTCTTGATCTGCCTAACGGTGGGAACATGCCAAAATCTAATAGAAATAATACAGGGAGAACAAAGCCTGCAATCAAATGGAAGAAAACTAATTTACTTCTAAATGATGATCAAATTTTATTCTGAGGTGATGAGAATCTCGCTCCTGAAATTATGAATTTAAACACACCTCTAAATTTTTTTAGTTGTCTTTTTACAGAAGATTTGACTGAACATACAGTTTTCAAGAAACAAATTTATTCAGTGTGCAAAAATACCCAGAAAAGTGTGTCAATGTAACGAATTTAGAAATTAAACAATACATTGGTATTTGTATAATGATGTCTATTTTACATGTTCCAAACATTAGGGCACATTGATCACCTGCCATAGGCAATGATGCAATAAAAGAATGTATGTCATTAAAACGCTTTGAAAAGATAAGAGAATTTCTACATTTTAATGACAACAGTAAACAACCATCACATGATGACCCTCAGCATGATCTTTTATATAAACTTCGACCAGTTGTAAATGCTTTACTTGAAAGATTTTATACCGTCCCTATGGAATCGCGTCTTTCTGTTTGAACTTATTGTTTGTTATTGTTTTAATTGATTTATATTGTGTCATTAATTTATTTTTGTTGGTGATTAAATAATAAAATTAATCCGATTAAAAATTATGCTAGGTAACATCTAAATCAAAATAATTAATTTATATATTAAAATTTTTAATTTTAATAAAAACAATTAATTTATATATTAAAATTTTTAATTTTAATAAAATAGAGAGAGAGAGAGTTGGTTGGTTGAATAAAAGAGGGCTGCGCTTTTTGGCGTGACAAAAATACACTAATATAATCAATAGAAATCTACATATTAAATCACGTTTAGAGTTGAAAAATAACGGAAGGAACTTCGTTCCTGACGGGGGTCCCCCGACAGCACAATTTTTTTTTTATTTTATGATTTTTGTATTTTATTATTTTTCTGATATAGAACCACAAATATACATTCCCTGAGTACATTATAAATTTTGCATTTCCTTAAATTTTCTTTCCACTTTCTATCTACAGATGATATTTTTTTAATGTAACTGCACGCATAACGCACACGTGGGTGTTGTTGATAAGTCGGATATGCTATGATTGATCTATGACAGAGACAGAAAATCAAAAAAGTGGTGGCATAGGCTCTTTTTTGCTATGCTGGAAATAGCATGTGTAAATTAATACATAATATATACCGAAAATCATGAATCAATCTCCCTGTTAGAGTACAAAATTCGTGTAACATTTCTGTCAAATCGAGATATCTGCAAGCTATGTGCACAAAGAAAAGTTCAATCAAATTTTCATTCAAAATGCAGCATATGTAATTTTTTTTATGTGTAAATTTTTAAAAAAATTGCTTTTTTAATATAATCAAAGTTAAATTATCATTATATTTAAAGTTGTTCTGCGTTTCATAATAAATAATTATATAATTTTTTAAACATTCTGATTAATTTTCAAAGTTTGAAGATTTTTGTAACCCTATAATACTGGTGGTGCTTTAAAGTACCACTTCAATTAACTAGTGGTAATTTATTAAATTTTAAGAGGGTGAGTAATTTTTTTACATTTATTTGTTAGTTAGTATGGAATTAACATAAATAAAAATTTACGTGAGTTTTCGTTTATTAATTCATAATGTGGTACATAAAGGGTACATAATATAGAAAATTTTTTCATTACTCAATGTGATTACGAGTTTTTCTTCTGGAGAAATGCTATCCATTACAACGTTCTCACTAGGAGCCAGGTCATCCTTAACTATTTCTAATAACTCGTCAAAGGATGCAATCGACATTCTTAAATAGTTAAAAAACTTGGGCTCGTGTTTTCTTAGATTCGGGTAAAGTGTTACAGAACAACAGTGAGTCAATCTGTCATTTAAAATCGGATGTACCCAGTATTTTCTTTGCCTTCGTCTTCGTGCTTTATACCTACGGTACAAAATCCAAACATATGCTGCCTCTTCAACTTCCATAGCTATACTGGCGTTCAACGTGGCGTTAACGCTACTAGTGTACACATTCGGTTTTTCTAAAGCGCGCTTTAACGCGGGTTGCAACGCTCTCATGTGTACATAGCCTTAAATAAAACAGAAAACAGGCACACAAAAGAGTACGCTGCGATGTTCTCCTGACCACATCAACTCCCATGCCATCTTGTACTAACATGTTTACTTATTTTTATATCGTGCTATTTACTTTCAAATGATTAATAAAACCATTAGAACGTGATGTAATTCTGACTGTTTCTCTTTATTGTTCCATGTATTTAATGTTAATTATTTAACATCCGTACACTTTTTCTTAAAAAATCTGCAATAAATTTGGTGATTGACAAAAATTGGGGGGGTCGGCAGACATTTGTTTATTTTTGCTTACAAGCGGAGGGAGGGGATCTTGAATGATTAAAAATGTGCTTGCGCAATACTTGAACGGCCCCATATTCGAATAAACTTTGAACAAACATTATATTTTAAGTACACATTAATTACAAGCTGAAGACTAATAATTGAAAACAGTGGGTCCGGTTAGTACAGTGGCGATATAACTGATTTGTAGAGGAGTGTCCTCGGAGTTTCGGAATCACTACGTTACTGAAATAGAGTTTACATATGAAGATAAAGTGAAAAGAAGTGATTTTCCTGCAAACTGACGAAATTCTGCACAAGTGTACGTAACTGATTCAACTTTTAAAAATAAAAAAGGAGGAACAAGGTAAAATTTTTATGATGGATAGTTTTCCTTGTCAAATAAAATGTTAATTATGTAACACAGTTAATGAAAAATTTGCAAGTTCATTTCTTAAAACAAGTTTTATGTATTCAACGAAGGCTGTTATAAATATGATCGCTCCCGATTCATGGCTCTTATAAACGGTAAGAAAAACTTATTCGCTTCCACTAACATTAGAAACTGTTTAACAAGCAAAGTAATTCTTTTTGACTACTATGTTTGTTAAACAGTTTTCAATGAAAACCGATACAAACACCTCTGAAGTTATATATATAAATAAATATATATATATATATATATATATATATATATATATATATATATATATATATATTCATATATATATGTTACGGCCAAAGCCCGAATTCGGCCACTTCGCGAAATGGCTAAGAACGCTGTAAATTGGCTGGCCAATGTCCGATCTTTTCTTGATTTCGAGAATTGGCCGGCCAGATCACGAAGTGGCATGGGAGGATCAGCCAAAGTTGGAAGAAAAAATCATTGGCACGTATTATTGGCTCTGTATAACCATAACTTCATTATTTAAAAATTACTAGCTGCGGTACCCGCAGCTAACTGCGGTGGGATGTGGCCATTTGAGACAAAGTAAAAAATTAAATTTTTTTAATTTTAATTTTAAAACTTGTCTATTTTTTTATATTTTTAAATTAGAAGATTTATATTTTTAAATTAAAAAAGAAAACAAAAGGGGCAATATTAGCAAATTAACTTTCTAATAAAACAAATATTAAAAAATTGTGGTCCCACCGTACCACCCGGTATGTGAAAAAACATACCACTAAATTTTTTTTTTCTGTAAAGTAAAAGTTATTAGAAATACAAAAGATAAAATGGTCAACATAAAAAATTTACCTCTTTTCCTTTAATTAAAAAATGAATAATAAACCACCGTAATCACTTATTACAACAAGCTGAACTTTTGTGAGATTTCGAATTACATAAAAGTTTGTTGCTTCTGCATTTACAGCGGTTTGTTGCACACTTAGTCGAACAATTGCATCTCGTGTAGCCTTGGCCCCCTGTCAGTGATTGAGAAGACGCTATGGTTCGTAGCGATTTTTCTTCTGTGCCTATGGAATCAAGTGTTAGTAGTTTCTCGTGCAGAATGGAAAACTCACTTCTGGAATACAGGTGTTTGAGAACGCCATGTTCTGTTCCTAGCTTGTAGAAATCGTCCTCGACGTTCATGACAACAGTAAGAACGCTTCTTGGGTCACCGCGACCCCTGTCAACATCTGGTATGCGGATACGCACATTATCTCCAACTTTAGCTGGTGGAAATTTTGCACCTGAACTTCTCAGCATCTTTGCACCTTGAGCTTGCAAACTAGCATGAGCTCCTGACCTCTTCTTTCTGATTACTTGTTTATTGTGACATAGCCTGCAAGTAATTTCCCCTCCGTAATTTATTCCACAAATTGCATGGACATCTTTCCCGCAGGATCCGCAAGAATGGGCTGCACTACACTCTTTTCCGCACACCACACAGAATATTATCGCATAGTTATTGCCGGCCAACCCTTCAGGATTTTCGGATGGTTCCACTGCCATGACAGGAGCTTCATTTCCGGATGCATTCCCTGAATTTATATCACCCTCCATTTCTTGTTCGACGTTCTCAAGGTCTTCTTCTGTAACTAGATTATTGACAACCTCTTTGGGCAGATTTGACATCGCACTGACATTGCCCTGCGTATTAGTCCCCTCAGAAGTAGCCATGGGGCAGCCTATGATACAGAATACTATAAAAATACGATACAGAATACTATAGAAATACGATATAGAATACTATAAAAATACGATAGAGAATACTATAAAAATACGATATACACTCAAGAGCCAAAACATTATGACCACCTGTCAATAACGAGTTGGCCCACCTTTGACGCGCAACACAGCTTCAACCCGCCTTGGCATGGATGCCACAAGTCCTTGGTAGATGGCCGGAGACAGATTGTACCAGATGTTTAAGCAACGGTCACGCAAATCCGAGATATTGCGAATTGGTGGTCTTTAAACTCTGAGCTGCCGTCCCATGACATCCCAAATGTGTTCTATCGGATTGAGATCCGGTGAGTTAGGCGGCCAGGACATTAACTGGAATTCAGCACCATGTTCCTGGAACCACTCAAACACATTTTTAGCCTTGTGACACGGGCGTTGTCCTGTTGGAACATTCCATTTCCAGCTGGCCATGTAAGGGTGCAACTGGTCCGCAATGATGTTCAGATACCCTGTAGCATTCATGGTCTGCTCTACCACAACCACGGGTCCCAGAGACGCCCAAGAGAACGTCCCCCAAAGCATAATACCGCCACCACCGGCCTGTGTATGACCTACTGTACATTGAGGGAGCAACAGTTGGCCTGGAAGACGGCGTATCCTGACACGGCCATCGGCGTGATGAATGACAAACCGTGATTCATCTGACCAGGCAACTGTCTCCCACTGATCCATGGACCAGTCGCGATGTTCCCGGGCCCAGCGCAGGCGCAGTTGGCGATGACGCTTGGTCAGCAAAGGCACACGAGTGGGACGTTTGCTGCGTAGCCCCATATCCAACAGTGTCCGCTGAACAGTGTGCTGCGATACTATTCTAATTGGCCCTGCATTGTATTGGGCTGTCAGCTGAGCCACTGTCTGGCTCCGGTTTTGCTTCACCATGCGAGACAGTCTCGACGACGTTTTTCTTTGATAGCGTGTGGACGTCCAACACTATGTCGTCTACTGCTGGTTTCACCGTCATTCATCCACTTTGCATAAGTACTAACAACTGTAGGTCGCGAACAACCCACGAGTCGTGCAGTTTCGGAAATACTTGTTCCGAGCCTTCGAGCCATTACAATCTGCCCTCTATCAAAGTCTCTTAGATCCGCAGCCTTTCCCATCACACACAGAAGTAAATGAAAGAATGATTCTTCAGACTCTCCAGCAGCAGTTAAATACCACTTCCACCTGATCACGTACCTTCCACGTCATCCAGGCGAATTCATTGCAAAATGTAGGGGTGGTCATAATGTTTTGGCTCTTGAGTGTAGAATACTATAAAAATATGATACAGAATACTATAAAAATACGATATAGAATACTATAAAAATACGATACAAAATACTATAGAAATACGATATAGAATACTATAAAAATGCGATAGAGAATACTATAAAAATACGATTTAGAATACTATAAAAATACGATACAGAATACTATAAAAATACGATAGAGAATACTATAAAAATACGATACAGAATACTATAGAAATACGACATAGAATACTATAAAAATACGATACAGAATACTATAAAAATACGATAGAGAATACTATAAAAATACGATACAGAATACTATAGAAATACGACATAGAATACTATAAAAATACGATACAGAATACTATAAAAATACGATATAGAATACTATAAAAATACGATATAGAATACTATAAAAATACGATACAGAATACTATAAAAATACGATATAGAATACTATAAAAATACGATACAGAATACTATAAAAATATGAGGAAAACAGCACTCACCTCACAGTGAAATTGGTGTGGAAGAATCGAGAAGCAGCAGACAAATGTCGCCATGTGGCACATTCCCGCTGGAATTGCAGATGCGCCGCCTACTGGGCATTCTTGAATGAGCACATCGCGTTTTGGCCGGAACATCGTGGCCACTTCGCGAAATGGCCGGCCAAAGTAGAATATTCACTGATCGTTTCAATTACATCACACTTTGGCCATACCTCTCGGCCACTTCGCGAATTGGCCGGCCAATTCGCGAAGTGGCCGGACTTCGGGCTTTGGCCGTAACATATATATATATCCCGTAACAACGTCATATCTCAAAAAACGTGATTTTTTAGGAGAGGGATTTTAAAGTTTAAAAGTTGAATACAATGTATTAAAAATAAATATTAATTCTGCTCTCTAGCGGCTAAATATTGAGCGGTTAGATATGACGGTCTTGTAGGAATATACAAATCTTTCAGGTCATTCTGAAAACAGGCATAGCTAAAAATCGCCGATTTTTGAGATATGACGATGTTAAAAGAAGGGAACGATATAAAGAATAAATAAATAAATATACACTGTCACAAAAAAATATATGCACCCAGAAGAAATCGAGCTACTATAACGAAACTTGGCAGGAATGTAGTCTGGTAAGAGATATGCAAATGATTAAAATTTCGAAGCCAATGAGACAAGGGTAAGAGCGCTATGCGCATGAGAGGCGCAGCTGGAAGAGTTTAAAAGCATGATTGTTAGTGCCATAGGGTTATTCAAACAAATCTGTCGACTTGGATGGACGGTATTGTGGCTAGAGATGCCTCTGAGACGTAACCGGCGACAGTACGAACAATTGTCGGATTTTGAGAGGGGTCCTATAGTACACCTCAGAGAAGAAGGTTGGTCGAACAGGCGAATCGACCGCCACCTCGGTCGGAGTGATATGGTAGTTGCTCGGTGTTGGCAACAATGGATCACAGAAGGGATAGTCTACGGTCGCGGAGGTTCAGGGCATCCCAGGAACACAAATACGTGCGAGGATCGTGCAATCATAAGAGGGGCCATGTCAGCACCAACAACGTTGCAAGAATCAGTTCGAAGCCATTTACCACCTTCCAAACATCCGGTGGTATCAAGGGAAACCATTTGGAGACGACTGGTCGACGCAGGTATAAGGAGCCGACGTCCATTAAGACGCCTACCACTGACTCCACATCATAAGTAGTGTCGATTGGATTTTTGCCGACCTCGGGCAAGCGGGAGTGTAACTGACTGGAGGCGTGTGATCTTCAGCGATGAATCCCGATTCAGTCTCAATGCTGATGACCAACGCATACGCGTGTGGAGGCGGCCAGACCACCGGTCCGATCCGGCATTTGTTGTCGAGAGACATACGGCGATTACACAAGGTGTGACAGTGTGGGGAGCGATTTGTTTGGACACACGACCACCTCTAGTCGTCCTTCAACGCACTTTTGACGGCACGCAGTTACGTGGACGAGATTTTAGCGCCAGTTGTACTGCCTATGCTATCAAGTCGTCCAGGTGCCATTTATCAGCAAGACAAAGCTCATCCACATACTGCGCGACTCTCCCAACAATGTCTTCAAGGATATGACGTACTCCCATGGCCTGCCAGGTCACCAGAGCTCTCGCCAATAGAGCACGTCTGGGACGTGCTTGGAAGGCAACTGCAGCCGTCCCGGAATACTGGTGAATTAACTGCCCAGTTGCAAAGATTATGGCATGATCTTACGCAGGAGGTCATAGGTGACCTCAATGATTCGATGCCAAGCCGTGTTTCGGCTAGTATAGCTGCCAGAGGTGGATTTACTACTTACTGATTTGTAACCTTTTTCATGCCATATCTTCTTAATAAAATGGTCTGTTCTTATGAATTTGAAATCATTTGCTTATCTCTTCATACACTACATACATGTTAAGTTTCGTGATAGTAGCTTGTTTCCTTCTGGGTGCATATATATTATTTGTGACAGAGTGTATATATATATATATATATATATACGTACATACAGGGTTTGTATAAAAAGTATCGGGAGAATTTTCAGAAAAATAAATTTATTTGAGATATTGCTACAATTCCTCAAAAGTCTTCAAAATACATCCCTAGAGCGTCGAAACACTTTTGCCAACGGTTTTTCCTCAACTCGAAGGCTCCCTGGTAGGCGAATTCCGGAACGTCCTTCAGGGAAATCGTGCAAGCTTCTTTGACGGCACTTAGGGTCCCATGGTGGTGTCCTTTGAGGGAGGATTTCACTTTTTGGAATAGGAAATAGTCTGCTGGTACCAAGTCGAGACTGTAAGGGGGTTAGGGAATCGTCACGATGCATTTTATCGTCAGGTACTCGGTGACCTTGGAGCAGGTGAGGCTGAGTGCATTGGGTCGTCCGTCAAGACCTTCGGGACGAGTTTAGTGCAGATCTTTCGCATCGCTAAATTTTCAGTGATAATGCTGTGCACTGTCATCTAATTAATGTCAATTTTATCTGTGATCATGCGCACACTTAACCGACAGTCTGAATTCAGCACTTCACGCACTCGTTGCAAGTTGTCGTCGGTTCTTGAGGTCGACGGCCGTCCAGCTCGGGGCTTGTCCTGCAGACTCTCTCGGCCATCTTGCTTGTGCCACTTAAAGAGCTTGTTCCACTTAAAGAGCTTGTGCCACTTAAAAACTGCAGTTTGGGACATGCTTTCATTCTTGAACACTTGGCGAATCATGTCCAACGTATTCGTGTCCGATTTCGCCAGTCCAACACAAAATTTGATGGCATACCGTTGTTCAATCGTTCGCTGCATTTTGCGCTTGCACCGAGTCACTCGACAGGGATCCTCGAAAAACACGATCTAGCCAGAACGAACGCTCGCAGGCGACTGGCACTTGGTCGTCTTGTAGGTCACATCCCCCACTACTAAGCATGCACGGTACGAGCGCTCTCCGGCGTACGGTCACGTCAGGAAAAAATTATTCCCGATACTTATTATACAAACCCTATATATATATATATATATATATATATATATATATATATATATATATTCCAAAAAAATTAACTCCCGCTGCAGCCGCTGTCAAAAGCTTGTCACGCAATCTCCTCCGAAACCACTGGGGGTATAGGGTCGAGAGCTATAACAATGGATGCAGAAAAATAGGGGGACCAAAGTTAGACATCTCTCATCTTCGTTGGACTTTGTTGGTATAAGTTTGGGATTTTTTATGTTTTGTGGGAAAATATTTACATTTTCATCTTCAGATTACGATAACTCGCCAAAAAATGATCGTAGAATTTTGGTCTTTTTACAGTCTAAGACTACAGACATTTCTCTTTCAAACTAGACCTCATTTGTTTAAAAATATTTTAAAACAGACTAATATTTTCATCAAAAAATGAAACATATTTTTTCAAAAATATCGTCCCATATGTCGATGTAATATCGATGCTCCTCGAGTGTTTATCTTACAAAAAAAAATATTTACATCATCTGGAAGCTGAAAGCTTTCTCATTCATATAAACCTCATTTCAGGTATCTATCTTAAAATTTCCATTTTTAATTGAATTTTAAAGCTGATAATTCAACAGGGATGAAAAGCCCTTCGCATAAGGGTTACTACAGCAAATAGATGGAAGGTGTTACATTGCCCGAGAATCGCCCCTATGTATCTCGCTATTAGCCTTAACAGAGGAAAGATGTAAAAAAAAAAATTGTGTTGTCGGGGGACCCCCGTCAGGAACGAAGTTCCTTACGTTATTTTTCAACTCTAAACGTGATTTAATACGTAGATTTCTATTGATTATATATATGTATATATATAAATATGTGAGAGTATATATATACATATATATATTATATATATATATATATATATATACATATATATATACATATATATATATATACATATATATATTATATATATATATATATATATATATATATATATATATATACATATATATATATATATATATATACATATATATATATACATACACACATATAAATATATATATATACATACACACACACACACACACATATATATATATATATATATATATATATATATATATATATATATATATATACACTGAAGTGCCACTTAATTAGGGATACCTACCTAGTAACGAGTTGGGCCTCCTCTGGCCTTGATAACGGCTGCCACACGACGAGGCATAGATTCAACAAGTTTCTGGAAACATTCCACGGGAATGGCTTGCCAAATATTGGCTAAAGCTGTCCATAATTCAGTAAGGTTCTTTGGTGCTGCGTGATGGCCTTTCACGTCTTGTTCCGAAACATCCCAAAGATGCTCAATAGGATTTAAGTCTGGGCTTCTAGGTGGCCAATTCATGACAGAGGAATGCTCATCCAACCAACCAGTAGCCAACCGAGACTTGTGAGAGGTACAGTTGTCTTGCTGGAAAACTCCATTACCGTGCGGGTAACAGAACAGCATAAACGGATGGAGGTGATCACCCAGCAACTCTACGTACCGAATTGCATTGAGGGAGGTTGGTACACGCACCAAAGATCCCAAACTGTGCCACGAAAAAACACCCCAGACCATGATTGAGCCACCATGCCCTTGTACAGTTCCAGCCAGGCATGCAGGATCCATGGCTTCATGAGCCTGACGCCATATTCTCAGCCTCCCGTCGGCGTTAAGTAGTCGGAAACGAGCTTCATGACTCCATGCTACTCGTTTCCAGTCCTCTGCACTCCAGTCTCTGTACTCTCTTGCCCAGGCAAGACGTGCAGCCCGATGGCGAGTATAGAGCAATGGTACTCTCGTAGGTCGACGGCTCTCGAAACCCATACGGTGAAGCGAACGTTGCACAGTCCGTTTACTGACTGTACGACTGGCACCGTCATTAAATTGGGTGGTAATTTGAGCTAATGTTTGGCTTCGCTGGCTACGTACAATACGCCTGAGCCGTCTCTCACCACGCACTGTCAAGGCTAATTGTCCTTTGCAGTTTTCCCGATCGCTAGTTTTTTTTTCCACCATCCATGTCTTCTTGGTATACTCTTGACACTGTCGACCTTGAAAATCCTAGCTGTCTGACGATTTCGGAAATTGAATGGCCCATGCGTCGTGCACCTACGATTTGTCAGCGATCGAAGGCGTGTAAATCAGGCAGTTTACCCATACTGGCAATTCCAACAACTAATTCAGAACAACCACAGTACGCGCTATATATGCAGTTACCACAGCGCCCTCACTTGCGCATACATGATGCGCAGTGCTACACAATTTGCATAGGCTTTGTTATCCCTAATTCAGTGGCACTTCAGTGTATATATACATATTTATGTATATATATATATATATATATATATATATATATATATATGTATATATATATATATATATATGCATATATATATGTATATTTATATATTATATATATATATATTATAATATATATATATACTGCGCTATTCCAAGAATAGAAACGGCCAGCGCTTATGCGGGGATATGAACCAGGGACCTCTGGCTCCGTAGTGCGATAGTCGGATACTCCGTGGTCCGATGCGATAACCATTCAGCCACAGAGTCCTTGAGAAAAAGCTCTTATGAAGGGGCATAACGCTTTTCCGTTACGTGACGATTCCTGCCAGTTCACTCTACTGTAAGCCGCGTAAAAGAACTTCGTTCCAAAAAATTCGACCAATTGTCGAAAATCGATGTTTTCAACGTAGTCGGTTAATATCACATTGCAATAATAAATATTTTTTACGAGAAAGCCTTATTCGGGGCCTTTTACGAGTAAAATATTCCCTTTTAAGCCTTAGTAAGCCTTATTAGGGGCCGAAGGCCCCGTACGAAAAGCGAGGGTAGCGAGCCTAGAGGCGAAGCCTCTATATATATATACATATATATATACATATACACGTATATATACATATATATATATACATACGTACATATATATATATACTAATATACATGTATATATGCTTATATATATATATATATATATATATCTGCGCGCGCGGGTGTGTGTGCGTGTGCGTGTGCACGTATATGTGTATAATCCTGATCCCTAACGTGGGAAAATCCCTTAATATTTTTTATCGATATATTGCAAGTTTTAATATTAACTTAATGACATCAGTTTGTGAGATTAAGTTCTAGAATACCAATGAATTGCAGAAAGATTTAAAGATGAAATATTATTTAAAGAAGAAAAATCCTCTCTGACTATTATAATCCGATGAATTCATCAGTTAAATATGTACTCTAAAGGCGACAAACAATGAAACTTTTACACATATATGAATTTATTTTCATTGTAATTGGTTCAAGTTCCTTTGTACTGATTTCAACCGGAAATATGAAGTGCTCTTTGGCTTAATTTATGGAAATCCCTTATAGATGGCGCTATTGTCCAACTCTTTCTTGATGAGCAAACGAGTAGGGATACGTAATTTTCTTATTTACGAAATAGATACGAATAAATGCGAAATTTGCTGATATCAGGGAATAAATGCAAAAATTATTTTTTAGTACTTTTCGGCGAAATCTCAGTGATAAACGGATTTTTAAGCGAAATTAGGTAATGATAGTAATTATTTATTTACGTAATTGTTTATCTAAGACCATCCACGGTCTTTAACTGAGAGATCTCACACTCGAAATTTGCTTATTATTAATTGCTAAAGACTTAAGAAACGGAATGTGGAGACTACTACAATGTTAGCTTTTAACTAAGAATTTTGATACTTTGTCTAACCAAGTAAAATTGTACTTTTTTAATAAATGCGAAAGTTTGGAATTAATTTATATATATATATATATATATATATATATATATATATATATATATATATATATATATATATATATATATATATATATATGTATGTATGTATGTATGTATTTGCGAATAAATGCGAAAATTCGATATTTTTTATGCGAAATTTACGTACTCCTACAAATGAGACATAGTGACAAGGAAGTTCTCTTTAACTTTTCCTCTGCATTTTTTTATTTACATTTTTTTAAGTGAGGGTAAAAATAATATATGGGTTAATTAGAAATTATGGCAAAACCCATAACGCTACGAATTAAATCCTATGCTCCTAGTAGCTCGTTTGCTCACATAAAGAAAATTTATCTGAGATCGTGTTATAATAGTGACGACAGTTGATAAAACGCAGTTAAACGAAATGAGAGTGTAGCTTTTTATCATAACCGTATGTAAAACTTTCTCATAAGCTGATTTGACGTTTGGATTTAAAAATCATTTTGATTTTCTAACTGGAAAATAAGATGGTTAACTTTAGTTATCATAGATGTCACTACTGAGCAATGATAATCCAACATGCATTTGAGATGCTGTTTTCATCATTGCTATTTCAGATGCTGTTTTCATCAGGGCCCAATTTAGAAATTTCTTGACTGTAGGCACAACTCGGGATGGGGGCCCCCTAACACTGATGTGGGCGTAAAATTTCCAAAACTGACGCTCAAAATAAATAATCATGAATTATTGTGAAAGTACCATTTTACCAAGAATTGGCTATTTGAAGCGTAGAAGCCTAGAAGCCATTATCAAATCACAAAAAGCAATACAGCATATTAACGTCATCATTAAAACACCAATACAGTGCAATCAGAAAAGCTTATTAATCCCTTATATACACTATAACTTACATATGATGAACTATATATATATAGCTATACACATGATGAACCAATCAATCAAATTTGAAAGGATAGGGTAGGTGGGGGCAAAGGTTCGCATGGGGCAAAGGTTCGCACATACATTTTAAAATGACCGGGAAGAGTTTTAGGAAGAATAGGGTAGGCAATGCATTCCTCTACTTCCAGTCAGTTGCCTCGTAAAAAATGTTGGAGTTAAGACCCCCTTTTGCAGAGAAAATGAGGTAAGTTTATTTTCGTCTCTTTTAATGTAATTTTTTGCAACTTTTGAGTAATTTTGAGCATCACTCAAACTCACGAACTGTTTTGGGCTTATTTTCGCATGTTAGGGTGGTAAATAACCTTTCAAATCCTACCTTAAGTTTTGGGTTAACTCAAATACAGTGGCGTCCATTCTGCAGAAACAGAACCAGCACGAAATGGGGCAAAGGTTTGCAGTAGTTATGGGGTAAAGGTTCGCAGTGCAAACCTTTGCCGCTCGAACTATTAACATTTGTTTCATGTCCTCTTTTCATTAGGAATCCTTATTAACAACGTCTTTTATTATTAATGGGAATTCACATTTTTGTAATTTGAAAAAAAATTATGGTTTTCGATAAAAACTGCCTGTTTTCAATCAGAAAATTTTTTGTAAAATGCTTGAAAATCCATAAATTAAAAATAAAATAAATGAGTACAACACAAAAATAAAATAGCTCTGAACCTATTTTACAAGATAAAGGAATTAAATGTTGTTACAAGACATTATAAGCTTCGAAGGTCTGGTTAGGGAAAAAAACTCTAAATGAGTAATTTCCAGATTTGCAAGTCTTAATTTATAAAAATGCTCCTTGCTCCTTAAAAATGTTCCTTGAAATGCTCCTTGCGTCACAATTTTTGACGAAATTTTATAAAATTTATTACAAAGACTCCTCTTATACATTAAAATAAAGTTATGTATCCATTTCAGGTTTAGACATCATTCAGATTATCAAAGTTTAACTTAAGCGTGGAAAAGTACAAAAATTTCACGAGAATTCAGAGTACAAGCATAAAAATATTTCCTAAAAATTAATTATTCAACGAAAGCACAAATCAAAACATAACCCTGATCAAAATGTATAAGCAATCTAAATGCAAAATTAAGGATAAGGTTAAAAATTGGATCGCAAGGAGCATTTTAAAAAACATAATAAAAATTGCAATTTTTTAAATATAAAAAATAAAATTTTAAATATTTATAAAATTTTATAAGGTGTTTGAAATAGTTTTACTTTAATGAATATTTATGCCCAATTTCATATCTCTGAGGTAAAAATTTCAAAAATTGCTTTGTAATGTCCCCCATCCCCTTAATTTGCTTAATTTTTACGGGTTTTAAAAGAATGAGTAAAGCCTAAGATATAATATAACGATAGTGTTAATAGTTGATATTCTAATTGGAAGTTCTTTAGTTTAAGAAAAAAATTATTGAGATTAACCCCTTTTCATTTTGTGAATTTCTTTGTTAGATTCAACTTTCTGTGTTAATAGTTGATATTTCATTTTGAAGTTTTTAGTTTAAGAAAAAATTTATTGAGATTAACCTGTTCAATTTGTGATTTTCTATATATGTAACACCTTTAAAAAGATTACAAGATGTGAAATAAAATTATTTAGACAACTCCATTTGTGATTTTCGATGCCTATCCAGTAAGAAACCAACGAGTGGGGTAAAGGTTTGCAGTGCGAACCTTTGCCCCACCGATTGGGGCAAAGGTTCGCAAACAGGTCTTTTGGTAAAATTAAAAATTCGGTGACTAAATATTTCGGGAAAAAATTCATTATTTTATAGAAGGTAGAGGGGATACCCAACTACAATACAAGTGACTTTTTGGGGCGATAGGATCTAACGGAGGCCCGTAAGAAACCCAAAACTCAAAACTGCAAACCTTTGCCCCCACCTACCCTATACAAAAAAAAATTTGAATTTGGAATTATTTTCTTTTTTTTTACTTTTTTTTTCTTTTAAAATAAAAATTTTTTGGGGGGCCCAACATTTGGGGGCCCCTAGGCCCGGGTCTACCGGGCCTAATGGAAAATCAGGGCCTGGCTTTCATCGTTATTTTCGAGGTTAATTGTTCAATCAAAATTAGAATATAAAGAGTACGAAATAGTGTTCAGAAACTGAAATTAAATCACAATAAAGGAATCCGTTTTACTAAATTCAAACATTAAATATTTGTTGTCAGAGGCAATGATTGCATACATAATAATTGATTACATTGAGATGGAATAAGTAAAAATTTAGTGTTTGACGTTTACCAGTCTGAGATTTTATTTCCTTACATCAAGATAGGGGAAGAAATGTTTCATCCACACAATCAAACTATAAGTAAATTATTATTGGAGTAGTACTGATAATATTAAGCAGATTATTAATATTTGAAATAATAACAGATGATAGATGGCACCACCATACGACAGAACATCGTGTAAGTAACATTTTGGGAAGTAATTTTCTTTGAACCTTTTTACAAAACTCTATAAGATAATAAAATTCAGAGACTTGCCTTTCAAATGATGAAAATTTACTTTAAATTTCTATTCAAAGAAAGTATAGTAATGAAGTTATGCCTTTCTCAAAGGTATCCGACTACATTCGGAGCAGTTTTTATCCAAAAACTGTACTTGCGAAAATTTCTGTCTTAGGGCCTGTTCACATAGGAGTTCGGTAGCGGAAGCATAAAAGGAAAGATGTCTCTGAGACGGAAATAAACCAATCATAGGAGTTCAAAATTCCGTTGCTACATGTTTGGAGATTTGTCATTGGTTAAATATATTTCAATACTGTAACTCTTCCGCTACCAGACTTCTGCGTGAACAAGACCTTATTTGTAGAAGGAATATATCCCCAAAATATGAAAATGAGGAAAAAATAGACTATAGGTGTGCACCTTTTTACAAAATTGAGGATTTTTGGTTGAAATTGAGAAAGTTTTGAAATAAACGGCTCTAGTTCTATGAAAAAAGTAATGCATTTATCATCAATTTCTTATTATCATATATACGTAAGACATTCGTGAGTGTAATGGACTAAAAGCTGATCGATATTTCCTAAGACTTTAAGTCTAAAACGTTCTAAAGGTTTGAATGAAGAGTTTTGATGAAAGTCAACCGATCGCAGTTATATATTCTGATTTGTTATATACTGTCCTAAGAAATATATTTGTTAGTTTCATATCCTGCAAATTTGGTGTTTACATTGCAATGGTCTTTTCTTTCAAAAATTGCTTCTTTAAGATTTTTGTTTTTATTTCGGGAGATATACGTCGATTGCGGTAATTTGGGCTCGTTTGACAGTCTTGTGAAATCCCGCCATTTGGTGATCTGGGCAAATAGAATCTGCCAGGTTCATGGTCAGGAACCCACAATGCTTTTGCTACTTAAATTTCCAAAACGTGTTTAGGAGATAAAACTCTTGCTTAAAGAGAGTAACTTAGATAAAAGAAATCAAAATAAAAAATTGTGCGGTCGGGGGACCCCGTCAGGAACGAAGTTCCTTACTTATTTTTTCAACTCTAAACGTGATTTAATATGTAGATTTCTATTGATTATATTAGTGTATTTTTGTCACGCCAAAAAGCGCAGCCTTCTTTTATTCAACCAACCAACTCTCTCTCTCTCTCTCTATTTTATTAAAATTAAAAATTTTAATATATAAATTAATTATTTTGATTTAGATATTACCTAGCATAATTTTTAATCGGATTAATTTTATTATTTAATCACCAACAAAAATAAATTAATGACACAATATAAATCAATTAAAACAATAACAAACAATAAGTTTAAACAGAAAGACACGATTCCATAGGGACGGTATAAAATCTTTCAATTAAAGCATTTACAACTGGTCAAAGTTTATATAAAAGATCATGCTGAGGGTCATCATGTTGTGGTTGCTTACTGTTGTCATTTAAAGGTAGAAATTCTCTTATCTTTTCAAAGCGTTTTAAGCGGATGTGTTGTTCCGCAAGCTCCCGATGTTTAGCTCTTTTGATGCTTCTGTGTTTATTTTTATCTCATCCTAAGTTTTAGTCCTGTCATGTAAATATTGTCTACTTTCATTAAATATTTAAAATGATTTAACGTTTAATTATTCCCTTCTAATGGATGGAGTTAGCACTCCATACCACATATATATATATAGTATATATATATACTGTGCTATTCCCAGAATGAGTGGGAATAGAAACGGCCAGCGCTTGTACGGGGATTTGAACCAGGGACCTCTCGCTCCGTAGTGCGATACTCCGTAGTCCGATGCGATAACCATTCAGCCACAGAGTCCTTGAGAAAAAGCTCTTATGAAGGGGGCATAATGATTTTTCGTTACGTGACGACTCCTGCCAGTTCACTCTACTGTAAGCCGCGTAAAAGAACTTCGTTCCAACAAGTAAAATACACAATCATTTAAATGCGATGTTAGCAGCAAACGAATTTATTTAATAAATGAACATAAAGTATTTTCAAGTATAGAACATTTACAGTCATTCCTCAGCATCATTTTTACGACTAAGCCTGTAGTTCATTCGAGACCATTGTTATGGACAGAAGCATGAGGCCTAATCCTGTGCAACTAAATACAGTTTTCAGAAATGAAATTCCATATGCGACAGTGATATTTCCATGGATTTCGGATATGGATGCTGCAAAAATTAATATAAGTCCAACAGAAAATAATATTAGAGCTGACTGTTTCATTCTACTTTTTGGATGCATCATCGCCCTGTTTCCTTCTGTATCTGAAAAAAAAAAAAGATTAAAACAGTTTAATTACATTGTTTCCAAATACTGAATAACGGTTATTTTAATTTCAGTCTTTTTATTTAAGCATTAAACAGTTTTTATTTATGAAAAATTGTCAAAAATATTTATAAATCAAAAATATTGAACGCATAAAATATAGAACAAAAATGTTACTATGGCATCTTTATATTCATTCCTTATACTAAATATCTCCCAAGCTCAAAAGTGGTAGCATGAATTCAGCCAGTCTTATATATGTTGATATATGCATTGAATATCATGATGCATCACATGCATGAGTCGTATATACATTGAAATACGCATCTAATCGGAGCTTCTTGGTGGCCACAAGATTGGACAGTCCCTTCCTATCTAACGTCAAAATCCATGTAGGAGGAAGTGCGACGTCACAGCGTCAGCATATGCCTCCTGTGCAGTCATGGTCACCATGACGTCGAAAAATTAAACTCCCAGAGTTAACATACCATCTGCTGCTACGCAAAATCCGATCGTTTGATTGTGGCCCCAGGTGTGCACAACTGAAATCACGAACACCTCTTTCGATGACTCTGTATGTGTGTGTATATATATATATATATATATATATATATATATATATATATGTATATATATATATATGTCAAAACATAATTGAGAAATACGGGGGGGGGGGTTGAAATAATAAGAATTTAACAATCAATTTAGCAAAGCGTGTGTATTCTGTGAGGAAATTCTCCTTTTAGAGGCGACAGTCTAGGTCGAAAAGCGAGCGATTCTAGCGAAAGGGTTTATTTTTAAAATAGTACAGGTTTTTGGCGCGGAGTAAAAGTGAACGTCAGCAGATATGGACTTCCAGATGCTCGAAGAGAGGGGTCTGTACATGCGCTGGACTGCATAAACTCTGGAGAAAGTAGGTTTTGGTGGCAAATTGCTGGGGATTCTCGCTGACCGCGGAAGCGCGTGGCTGCGTGCCGAATAAATTATCAAAATGGCGAAACGGAAAAGATTACCCTGGAGGTGGTCAATTGAAGAAAATCAATAAAGAAGGATTAAGAGATCATGGACTGTTGATTGAGCCATTGCCTGCCACTCGCTCACTAAAAAACGGACACGATGATTGCATGCTGGTGAATCCAACACGGGTGAAAACACCATCCCTGTCATATATATATATATATATATATATATATATATATATATATATATATATATATATATATATATATATATATATATATATATATATATATATATATATATATATATATATATATATATATATATATATATATATATATATACATACATATATATATATATATATATATATGTGTGTGTGTGTGTGTGTATGTATGTGTATATGTATGTACGTATGTATGTATAAATATGTAATCCCTGCATTACAACGTGAGACAACATACCGTACAATAACTGTGGCTTTCAAAAAACAAGTTTTGGTAAACAAATGGAGAAAAAAAGAATTAATAAGAACTATGATAATAAGTGCATCAAAAGTTTTGAAGTTTTCCTTCAGACAGTTTTTAAATAAGAATTCAAGTAAAGTTTTACTGTTTGTTGTGTGTAGAGAAATTTGTCGGGGATGTGAGCTGGATGATGCATGTTTGCCTGATGAGCTGGAAATTTGGTGGAAATTATGCCATATTTTCTTAGTAATAGAGTATACTTAGAGGATTAGTACTTACACATACATTTTTCCAGCAAAGAGATTTTTTGGTAAAGAGGCATACAATATGTAAAGGTAAAGAGGATTACATATGCATGTAAAGATTTGTCAAAACAGAGCCAAATAGGGAATTATCCTAATAATAACAGTATCATATAAATAAGCATAAGGGTAATTGCATCTATGATAGTATTGAAGTTAAAAAAGAATTCAGATTAATGTTAATATTATGATCATTTCTGCATAAAAAGTGTGATCAAGATAAAAAATATGTAATATATCATGCGACATTGTTGAGAAAGATTATATCAATAGGGTTATGACTATATACGACAGTTTATACACAGATCACAGTTTAATATTTTTTTCACTAATACGCAAACTTTTGAATTACCTGGACTCTAAAACTGAAAGTGATGCTAAATTATTTCAGTCATATGTTGCAGATTTAGCGTCAGTTTATGATTTTTTCCTAGATGAGAAAAGAAATAAATTATCCGTTCCCTGAATCAGATATTCTGTCTCAGACGAACTATAAGTCTCCATACTTTTTCTGCGCAACTATTGCTTAAAAAAACTAGTAATTTTTACCCAAAAGTAATATGAGGTCATATCTTCCATGCATATTCTACCCTTAGACATATTTTCAAGTTGGCATCTTAGGACAAGTAGTAAACCATCATTTTCTTTCATTTACGTTAGCCCCTTTAGCAATAAATTGGCTTTTCCTAACTTTGTCAATATGGGTTGCCAGTTGTCTCAACCATGGGTCGACAAAAGAAAATTCTTAGAAGTTTGATAGATCAGTAAAGCTTTATGGAGATTTGCTTCTAAAGATGATTTGAAATCAAAATAGCGTAGAAATGGAAGGCACGATCCTTTAGTGCAGGAGTTCCCAGCATGTGGTTCACACCACCTAAGGGGTGGGGGATCATCATGGTTTTATAATATTGAGGAGATGGTAAACTTTCTACTTACCGAAAATCGAACGAAAATTTGAATTTTTTGGGGGGATTGTATAAATATTTTTAAAATATATAAATATTTGAATAAAATGCACTTAAAATATGCAGTGAAAATCAGGATGAAAAGTTGGTGGCTTTAGAAAAGTAAATATTAAAAGTAAGTGAAAAAATATCTTTTTAATGGCTTTTTCTCAAAATGTGTAATTTCCAGATTTGCAAGTCTTTGATATACTCCTTGCGTCATAATTTTTGAGGAAATTTTATAAAATTTATAATAAAGACGCCTCTAATACATAAAAATAAAGTTATGTATACATTTCAGGTTTCGACATCATTCGGATTATCAAAGTTTAACTTAAGTGTAAAAAAGTACAAAAATTTCATGAAAATTCAGAGTACAAGCATAAAAATATGTACTAAAAATTAACTATACAACGAAAGCACAAAGGAATACATAACTCTGTTCAAAATGTAATTATAAGCAATATAAACGCAAAATTAAGGGGAAAAGTTAAAAATTGGATCACAAGAAGTATTTAAAAAACATAATAAAAATTTCAATTTTTTAAATATAAAAAAATTTATAAAATTTTTTAAGGTGTTTGATATAGTTATACTTTGATGAATATATATATATGTAAAATTTCATATCTCTGAGGTAAAAATTTAACAAATCGCTTTCTAATGTCCACCATCCCCTTAAAATAACTTTTTAGCGAATTTCTCCGAAAAAGTTTGTCAGTACTTATCCACCATGATACTGTAGGGCAGTCATGTGTTTTAAAGGAAGAAGTCTCTTCCAAAGCACAAATTCAGGTCGGTGAAAATTTACCGCTTTCATTTGGCGGTAAATAAAAATCGGTTACCTACTATGTACAATGCACAAATTCTAACCGAAAGTTTGTCTTTCCTCAGTCTGTGCTATCAATTTTGGCATCCTTTTTGTAGTTTATCCAGTGGAATAAAATAAATTTATTAAGGTAAGAGTTTTTTCTTGTTATATAATTCTGGATAAATACAGTAGGTGCGTTATTCTTTTTCTTGAGGTTCTGTTCTGTTCTTTTCTTGTTTTTGCCTACCTTTAGCTGAGGATGATCGTTTCTTAATGTTCTCCATATCATATTTTTTTTTAATTTCATTTTTGTTAAATGAAATATGTAGTTGGAATTAAACTATAATAATTACAAGATAAAAAGAACTTTTTATATACCACGTTTTTAAATTTTCTGTTGAATCAAATAAACTTGGCAATTTTCTCTGAATTGCACAAACCTTCACTTGATTATTCTTTTTCACTTTCTTTTACTTAATTTTAATCACTTTTTAGTCGTTTCCACTATCTTTTTAATTTTTCGCACAATATTTTTGTAAACAAACTAAATTCGCATGTATTCTGTTTTCAAAATCGCAAACGCCGTTACGCGAAAGTGCAAGCATTGAATTCGATAGAAGCGCCACCTTGCGGATTTTTTTGGCTAAAAGTATTAAAAGAATGCATTGTCATCGTCTTCTGAGCTATTCTAAAAGTTTCAAATGTCTAGTTAGTCGGAAAGTTAGTTAAAAATCGATTGCAAGATTTGTACTGGACAAACACACAAACACACAAGAAAGCGAATAAGAACATGGTGAAAACGTCATTTAGAGTGTTTCTTCATGTCTTAAAAGCCTTTTTGAAGAAAATATGCTGGGTGGGAATGAGGTGGTGCGCAGGATGCATAGAAACCACTGAAGGAGGGTTGCGACTCGAAAAAGGTTGGGAAACACGGCTTCAGACCAGAGATAAACCGGAAAGTATCAAAGGCGTAAACAACAGCCCCAATTTGATAAAAATGGAGTAGCAAGAGAATTCGAGATATCAATTTCAACTTTGTCTACGTTATTTTTAAACGCAAAATTTTTAAATGGTTTTCTCATAAGTCTAACTTATATTTCATTTAGACGTTGATCACAACTTAATACATAACTCTAGTTTATTTTTTTTTTCATCCTGACAAACTTTTAAACTCACTATCCTCAAACAGGTTGTAAAAAGTAATTCCACTCTGCACAATACCACACTAAACATCCTACTAACGGGCCGTGGCGACCTTGTGGTACAGCACGCTGGTTTTCGGTGCTGAGGGTGCTCAGATCGAATCCTGGCGAAGCGCCACTAAAATGCCTCTGTTTGTGTCGTCCCTTCATAGGGGGCAATGCTGGTCCGCCTATATGGCGCCCTCATAATAAAATGGCCAGCAAAACTGAGGTGAATTATAGGTGAATGTCTTCGCGACAAGTGCCTCCGCATTGGGAAAAAAAAACATCCTACTAAAAAAATACAAGCATCGATTTACAGCTGTGAAATCTCATCTGATTTTAATTAATAATCATATTATTATTTTAAACTGAATATGTAGGAACCAGCTTATAGTATAAAAACAGAGTTGAAGAAAAAATATATTCTGAACTTACCAGAGTGAAATTAAAAGTCTGTAAGAACTGTAAGTGCTGCAGCACCGTATTCAGTTTAGAATAGTTATGATATACTTTCAATAGTCAGTTCCTCATTTTCATACAATGATTCGCATTTCATCAAAAGGTTGAATATATTTTTTCCTCTCTTATGAATTTTTACTATTATGACTACATTTGCATGAGAATCTAGATAACAATACGAAGACACCACAGAGGAATATCTAGACATCATAAATATTTCAGACATAGTTCGTTATTCTTCTGTAAGCGAATAAATTTTCTAAAAACATCTGAAGAGGGCTACTTTATTTGTAACCACTGGATTTTGTCTTGTGTTGCATATCATCTATTTTCTTCTTCTCTGTGTCTCACATAAACATTAAGTTCTTACTCAACAAACTTATAACTTTTGTATTAATCATTATTTTTTTAAGTTTTGAGTGACTGAATTTTAATTAAATCATCCATACTTTCCGCTATAACAGAGCTTCTTAAACTTTTTTCGTTCATGACCCCTTTTTCTAATCGAGATTTTTTCAAGACCCCGGGAAATAAGGATGTAAATTAATACTGAACATTAGTTTTATTCCTCAATGGTTTCATTTAAATATTTTAAATCATTGATGTTTTATCGAGGTTTGCATAAAATATGAGGAACATGCTTTCAGTATATTTGAAGAAATAAAATAAAATATGTCTTAGATACTCGCAGCGGGCGACAAGAATTAAATTCATGTATCAGAATTAAATTTTCGAGACCCCAAAATTTTGCTTTGCGACCCCTCGTGACCCATAGTTTAAGAAACTCTGCACTATAACTTTAAATTCAAAACTTTATTTTTTAAGTATTCTATAGCCTCTACTTAGCGTTTGGTTACCTTTGTAAAGTTATTCTCTACAGATTCAGCTGTTATTACCATGTTTTAATTAACTTGCTTTCTTGTTTGTTTGTGTATGTGTTTGTCAGATACAAATCTTTCAATCGATTTTTAACAAAATTCCCGACTAGCTAGACATTTGAAACTTTTAGAATAGCTCAGAACACGATGACAATGCATTATTTTAATACTTTTAACCATCTTTAAGCAGAATTTAATCATTTTCAGTTAATTTTGTTTTGCAGACTGGTGCAGCCATCTATTGGCCGGGACGGGAATGAAAAGTTAAACTCAAGTTAGCTTCCAACTAACTTCATTTTCTTTCAAATTGATGGGATAATTCATAAAAAAAAATTTTTAAGTATTTATTAATACATAGAATTGTCAGGTTTATATGATTCAACAGAAAATTTAAAAACATGGTATATAAAAAGTTCTTTTTATCTTGTAATTATTTTTAAGCTATGATTTTTAAGCTAATCGATATAACCTCCTCTCTCGCAAAGTGCTGCTGGAAACAATCAGTGAATCATCTATCTACAAAACCACTAAAATGTTTACTTTCATTTGTTGTTCTTTTTACAGTCACGGCGATAAGGAAACAAGCCCATCAGAAAGTCACCTGTACCACGAGTATCAACTCTAGCTCCTGTTAGTCAGTAATAATCTTTAAAAGTGTGTATATGTGGATAGTACATCCTCCAGCCAAGTGTTGGCCTTTTTTTGTTTGACTTGCCCACATAGCAATCTCGCATTCGAGGAAAACGTAGAGAATTCGAATACGCGTTGGGAAGTTCTTAAATAATTATGTACGGTCGTTCTCACTTGATGGTCTGATTGGCCTTCGTGTAGCAGAAAATGACAGTAGAACTATCAGACAACCAACCTCACAATTGATTTTTACTTTGCTCATACTTTGCTTTACTTTGCTCTTTCAAAACTATTGCTTCCAGAGATCACAACGTTATGGAGAAGAAATGTTTTAGCTTACACTTAAACCTTAGTTTAAATTCGTTTTAATTATTTAAAAATTAAAATTTTTGCGTTTTGAAAGAGCGTTGTTATTTTTCGCAGTAATTTAAGATTTGTGTTATTTTAGACAGCGAGCTTAGTACGTACGGAAAGTTCCATCAAAATTTTTCGTGTATCTTTTTTTAAATATAGTACACGCTGTGAACACAAATGAGATTTGGTTTTAAAATTTTAATGAATTTTTTAAATAATTATGTATGCGTTTTAAATTATCTGATGCTGTTGGTTTGCAGCTTCAATACCCAAAAGTAAGGATCCAAATATACAGGGTTCCCCCCTTATATCCGTTACCCCCCCCCCTTAACTTCTTAACGGTGACAGCTTAGGTCATAAAGTTGGTGTCTAGATATAGTAAAAAGGCTATGCGCTACTCGATGAGACAACTTAAACGCCATCTACCGGCAAATTTTGGAATTAAGAGGTAAGAGAAACGGTAAACAAAAACTGTACGAGATTCGGGGAAAAAGTCAATTAAAAAGTTGTTTAACATCGTCGATTTAGTAAGAAAAGACACCTTGCGCACATTAATACTAAAAAGAGAATGTATAAAAGGAATATTTGTTTGGTCACGATTTCGAAAGTTGTCATGTCAAAGAGGGGAAGAAAGATCCTGAGACACTTTCCTATCTTCAGGATCATTTATTTATGTTGCTGAAAATGCTCTCTATTAGTCACTATACACATTTACACTCTGGACTGGATTCTCTGGTCTTTTCGAGCTTCGCCCGCGTTTCACGACGCCATAGTGTTGAAAATCAAGACCAAACAAATGGTCCTTTTTTACATTCTGTTTTGAGTATTAATGTGCGCAAGGTGTCTTTTCTTGCTAAATTGAGGATTCTTAAGAACTTTATAATCGACTTTTTTCCCGTATCTCATACCGTTTTTGAGATAAAAACGCTAATTCCAAAATTTACCGCTAGATGGCGTTGTAAGCTGTCTCATTGAGTAGCGCATAGTCATTTATTATATCTAGACACAACTTTATGGCAAAAGCTGTCACCGTTTAGAAGTTAAGGGGGTGTAACGGATATAGGTGGGAACCCTGTATAATCACATAATCATTTGTAAGATATCCAAATCAAACAAATCCAACAGATGACCATATAATAAAACAAATTAAATATAATTTTTACATTAAATATATAAGACGGCACCTAATTAATAAGTTCATATAAACTACAAAAAACAAAACGCCAGACAACTACTAATTCTGTGGGAAGTTAAAAAGAAATAGTGTCCTTTACATTTTGTTTTTCAGTAATAATGTTCAAATTACTCGTATTAAGTTTTCCGAAAAAGTTCTCATCCATTAAAAAATTTGCCTAAAACAAACACTTTTGACTACTTCCCTTTGCTTCTATTTTATTTTCTTTCATGTCCCTTCAGTTGTTCAATATATCTGCCCATGTGAAAATTTTTTTTTCTCAAATGTAACTACATTATATCTGTTTGCTTGAGATATTTCTGTAGATTTCTCGGTCTATACACAAATCATATAATTCACGTAAAAAAGTAGAACTATAGCTGATAAGCCTTAAACCATCATATCACAGTTTATTTGTGGAGAAATTGACTATGAACCAGTGTAAGTGCACTGAAGCTAGAAAAACATAATACATTTTCCAAACTGCTTTAATCAGACTCTTTGAAATACTTTTCATACCTCCAGCGGCTTGCAAATATTAAATATTATGCGATGTTAATCGATCATATTACAGTTTATTTGTGGATGATTTGACTTTGAACCAGTGTAAGTGTACTGCACCTAGAAAAACACAATACATTTTCCAGACTCCTTTAATCAGACTCTTTAAATACTTTTCATACCTCCAGCGGCTTGAAATATTAAATATTATGTTTCCCCATCATTTTAATATCACATCCATACGTCATCTTCCCACGTTTCGATAACATTACCTCCACTCGATAAGGGCTCTCCCGGGCAGAAGAAGGATGAAAATGCTATCTAATTGCTGATAACTCAACCTAAAATCTCCTGTCATTCAAAAGTATCTTTTCTCTAATTCTCTCGTATTTCAACTAGACACAACCTCTGTCCACTATGTCCTTATGGACCTTATTGTTGGTCATACTGGGGATATTTGAAGCCTATGGAAGATGTCCTCCTTATCAGGCAATATATCCCTGTAGATGCAATGTTATTAACGACAAATTTGGTGATGATTTTGCCATTCTAACTTGTAAACAAATAGATTCTGAGGAAACTCTTGTGAGAATCCTAAACGCAGCTAAGGGAAAGAGGCTCTTTGAGTTCCAGTTAGTAGACAGTTCTTTGAGATTTATACCACATCAAGCATTTTTAGACACAACTTTTGAAGTAAGTGTTCTTTTTATTATTAAAACTGTTATCCCTTTTCGACAACAGGGGAAATTTGATCATGAGCAACTTCATTTTTGACTTAGATTTTCATAGGAAGAGCAAGCAAATTATCATATTTAAAATCAAAATAATTTTCAGATGCAGACATCCATAATAAATTTTATCATTCCATTGTCCAAGTTATTTGATAAGGGATTAAAAATTCAATGCTAAAAATTTTCTCACTCTTTTCAGGATACAGTCCCATGTAACTTAATTATTCAATGTATCAAGAAAAATTTCTAGCCTAATAACTAGACAGGAAATCTAGCAATTCATATCAAATCTGATCTCAGAGATACAAGTATGGTGCGACCAAAAGGTTTCATGTTAATAATTGAGTAAATTTTAAAAAATTAACTACTTTTAAATGTTAAATTTTAAAAATCCAAATTACTTTTACTAATATGACTTCTACTTTATCATCTCTTACTTCTAAAGTTCCCAATGTTTACTTCAAATAAAAGCATCTGTGTTGATGACATATTTTATGTACTTCGTACATCACCATCATATTAGGTTGTAAATCTTACAGCTGTAACGCTATATATGAACACTTTCTTGAAAACAGAGTTAAGTTGATTAGTGAGTATGACATAACTTAGAACATTTTTAGGCACGTCTAACTGGGTAGCAAAATGTTCTACGCTCGATTTCACCAGATGTATTTTGAGTCAAGAAAGGATTGGTGAATCCTTGCAGAAGAAGGGTAACCCCTGTTAGCCCGAAACTAATTGCCTATTATATGCTTTACTGCGGAGTTCAAATACTGACAAATGATAGTCGCTAAATAATAAAATGATGATAGCTTATGGACTGGTTAGCTTCCACCTCGAGTTGGACTCAAGTTTTCTCGTTACATCAGCTGTACTAATGCGGCGACTGACTTGTAACAAAATGTCGTAATGTAATGAGATGTAACACGAGCATTAGGTAGTCAGTGCATTTCGAGTAATGTGCTCCACTGGACTGTCGGTTTTTTCGCGAATCTCCTTGGTCGCTGCATTACAAGTCAATGCAGGTCACACTGAACTCGTTGAAGGGGAGAACCTTTTGAACCAAACATTCAAAAATTTGAATGTTTGGTTCAAAAGGTTGCATT
Organism: Dolomedes plantarius; assembly: GCA_907164885.2. Taxonomy (NCBI): domain Eukaryota; kingdom Metazoa; phylum Arthropoda; class Arachnida; order Araneae; family Dolomedidae; genus Dolomedes; species Dolomedes plantarius. The sequence continues at coordinate 142,980,710 of OU015492.1, forward strand.
TGGGAAAAATCATGGGTACATTTGTAATGTAATGCTCACCATCGGCATTTATACTTACATGTATAAAGCAAAGTACAAATTGTAAACTGAAAAGCAGTCTATCTAGTGCCATCAGGGTGAGATTGAATGGATGATCCAACACCATTGTAAATACATGATACGAGTTCTAGCTTGAAGCTTGGGCACGACTAGTAATTACTTTCTGGATGCGCTTGGAGCTTTTTAATTTCAGTTCTTCCTTCACAGTCAAGTTTCAATATATTATCTGTGAGATGCTCAACAGCATTCTGAATTTATAACACTTCCTTTAGTATTTTTCTGTCAAAACTAAAATACTCTTGAGCATTATATAAAATGAAAGGTTTGTTCATATTACTAGATCATGATACTTTAAGGTACAAGTGGATTTTGGCAAGACAACAGTAACACTTGACTTTATTTTACAAACAATGGCATACTTTAACCTCTCAGTACTGCAGTTTCATAACCTAAACTTAAGTGGTCACTTACAGCAAGTTGACAAATCAAACTAAACGTGTTCATCAAGGCACCGGCCATAAAACGAGGCAGCCGCTTGTAATACCACCTAGCTAACTCACCATCTTTTCTCACATGGCATCCTCATGATCCTTCTGAGATAGTTTCGCTATACATAATTCTTATGCATTCATCAAGAAAACAGAAAGGACTTAACGATAAGGATAGTGAAAGAAAATTTGAGAAGAAGTCAAAACATAAAATAGGCTCATAACTGTAGTAATTGTCATAAATGTTATCATAACTGTAGTTCGGCTACTAGTATGTAAGAAACAGAATAATAAATGTGAAGAACTAGGCCTAACTACTTCTACAGAGGGGAGGAAACAATATGTTGATCAAAATTAAATTGAATACTAGAGGTATATTGATAACTTAAATTCCTCGATAATTATCCAGAAACTTTTAAAAGCATAAGGTTTAAATTTTGCATTCTCCTGTAAAATGATTTCATTCATACTTTATAAATGTGAGTTAGTTTCCTTCCAGTTGAAAACAACCGTGAGTAAATATCTACTTAGATATCGATCAAAACATATGAATGATCTTAACAGATCTCGCTGAATCATGAGAGTTTCAGAACTGCGATCTGTTACGTATGTTTGTTCTCTTCATTTAACATCTTAAAAATTATCTGCTTTTCATCTATACTTGGAACTCAGAATATACTCAAGTTCAAGTTACTGAAGTGCCTTTTATTTTTATCAAATAAAGAAATGATAACTCTTTCCTTCCTTACAGGCAGATTAACATCTGCTCTTTTATAATGCAATCTATCGAGCATTATCGCTGAACTATGGGAAGATGCAGAAGGTTTATTATCAAAATATATGATTCTGTTGATATCATTAATAGCAGTTTGTTTCTTTAACTTGGACTGAAGACTAATCTCATCCATGTTTTTACATTTGAGTATTATGGAATTGTATTATTACATTCAACACTTGATTAGAAAAGAATGGTTAGATCGAAAATACACTATTTGTGTGCATTTAAACATCACTTTATATTCAAAATGCAACATTAATTGAAATACTTTAACGATAGTTAAACGAAATTGTAATTTCTCCTTCGCGTGTGTCACTATTTTAGTGTAAAAATTCTATTACGGAATAAGACTTATCTAAGAAAAATTACTCTTGAAATGTCGACAGTAAAAAACAATTTTACAGGAAAGCTAAATATTTGAGTCAGTAAGTTGGTGTGATGAAGATACAATAAAGATTTACTTGAAAACGTCATTGTAAGTGGGAAACATGCCATAAATTCCCAAGAGAACTCTGTTTAAAGAAAGCTGAAGCTTCAATTAGTGCAAATGTTATTCCAATAAATTTCTCAAAAATAAATTTTACGCTAAAATATAACACTAAGACTTATTGTTAAAATTACATTTAAAAAACCTACAACGAACATCAGCGTAACAAAAGGGCGGAATATTTGAGTTAATAAGTTGATACAACAGAGAGGTTTGTTTGAAGAAAACCACAGTGTAGGACAAACTTATAAGGATCGTTGCAACGACTATCTGGCCGGAGCGAGAACTTAACATGCATCTCCAAACCCTAAGGAACTAATTAAACACTTCCACCGATCTTGGGAAGTGTTATTTTCAGTGACTTCCCTCGCATAATTCCATCTTTCTTTTTGAAGCCAAAGATACTGCATGTTGGTCTGGTCATATTTTAACGAGTTTAATTGTTATTTAACTATTCTACCGTGCTGAATTTTTTCCTCTTAGATAAATACTTTTATGTGCCTGCTATTATAGTTCTTTCCCTTTTGTAAGGACCGTCTTCCCGAAGCAAGAATCAAACTCGCGTCTCAAAAGCTCAAGGAGGTACAACTGAACCATCCCCCAAGAATGTGAAGAAAAGTTATTTTCAATCACTTCCCTTACAACTTATTGATAGCCTTTTCACCAACAAAGGCGATGGTTCTATTTGGTAATCTTATGAAATCCCTAAGTATATATTGTAAAACTATTATAAAGTTCATGGTTCTCGAATTCATGAGAGACTTGGCTGATCTTTTGCCGATGGAAAAATATTACGTTGAATAGTCGTTGAAACGAGAAAAATTTCGAGATTTACCTCGTTCCCCACGTTAATATTGTACCTCTGATAACTACTTGAAGGTAGATCTTTTAGAAATTCGACCTCTATTCGGAATACATCTAGTCAAAAATACGCAGAACATCAAACTATCAACTTTATGATTGGAGTCCGATTGGGAGGATTTATATTAAGTTCTTTGTCTTTGATTACCTTGACGTCATGTTTAAATACAGTAAAATATGTAATACACAAACCCTGTGATATCCCCAAATATCATAATATGGAAAATGTATCTACAATATATGTCGTGTAATGATCTTTGGGCACAATGTCTTCTGTTTTAAAGTCCCTATGATCAGTTTAATAATCGCCTATCACCCTTCAATATCTCATGACAAAATTAAGTAACGCTTTTCATGTACTCATTGGAATAAAAAATCTATCAGGTTAATTTTTAAGGGTTAAAAAACTTCCACTTATTCTTGAAATATGATTCTTATGAATAACAATGAAAAAGATGCTTTGATTCAACTTTAAATTGTCTTTTTTTTTGTGACCATGCGTCAAAATGAGCTTATAAAAGTAAATAAAATTGGTTAAATAAAACACCTAAAGTTCTTCCATCTTATTTACTTTAAAATTTAAAAATAAAAAATGCAAGGAGCTTGTAGACTTAAAGCAAACAAGTTATGTCTTGCTTATTGTTAATTTTAGTCGAAGGATATAAATATTTTTAATCTTTTTCTTTTGACATGACATCAAAATCTCATTACGTCTGTTTCTTATAAGTAACGGTAGATATTACTTTAAACAGCTGACTTTACATGTTTGTACAATAGCTACTGTTTAAAATAAAAATTTCAGTTGGTTGTCATACGTATGGTTTTATTCATACGCTACCTTTTCCCCTCCGTTGTAATAAAATCCCTTTCTTTAATCTAGGTTATCAGTCTCGATAATTCAAGCATCAACGCCTTAAGTGACACCGATGTGGCTTTCGCAGGTCTCGAAAACAGTCTCCGTCTTCTAGAAATTATCAACTGTAGCTTCGTCACTAATTGGGACTGGACCCAACTATCTCACTTAAGTCACGTTATGGAAATAGTGGTAATGCACTCTGACCTTCTAGATATTGCCAATGGTTTGAATACTGTTCAGAACATGGAAATAGAATCTTTTGTGTTCAAGGACAACAGCATTCAGTGGCTAGATAGCCATGTATTTGCCCCGTTCAGATTGCTTGAGCGAGTAACCCTCGATAGGAACCTTATCGAACATTTAGAGAGGTCGATGTTCCCGAGACCGGCCAAGCACCTTAGGATTTTAGCTCTGAGGTATTTATACTATTTATAATGAAAAAAAATCTATTCGTCGTGAAAATCTTTATCAAAAAATTCTTAAGGCTGAAAATGTGTCTACTATTTACAGCTACATAAACGCTGATAATCCAATAAAAATGGTATTTTCAGATAGCCTGAACTTTTCTGCACCTTGCAACAAGATTAATTTTATGAATTTCATCCCCCAAAGGAATTTATGAACGTTTAAAACATACTATATCATATTTTTCCCCGAATAATTTCAATTTTAAAACATTATTTGCATTTTTTTTAAACGAAAAATGTCCCAGGGTGTAAAATTTCTTTCTCTACTACACAGTACATCTTTTTTTAAATATCTTTAAATCCAAGTCGGCAATCCTTGGACACATTTTCTCCATACATTAACATTGAAGTGAGTGAATCCAACAGGCTTAGTACGCAGCAGCCTTAAGACAATGAACTAGCGATCTTACAATTAATTTGGTTGGAAATAACACATTAGCGACAAAAAGCTTTCATTTTTCACTAATGATGATATTAATTTTGTTGTGCAGGGCGCACAGTAAAACAGGTACATTTGAATTATGACAAAGTTCGTTGAAGTTAAAATAATTTAATATGTACAGATGAATATGTAGAAATGAAAAACATAATAGCGAGCCAACTGCTCAAAGAAATAATATGCTCGTACATGAAAAATATCTCCACACCTCTAACCGAGAATGTGAGATTTACAGATGCGACCGACCGACCGACCGACAGACAGACTGACTGACTGAGTGAGCGAGACATTAACAAACCTGCTCTTTTATACAATTAAACATTTACATAAGAAACACAGTCTACAGTTACATACGGCCAAACCTGGTCCGTTAAAAAAATAAGTCTTTTCATATGTCAAATACGTAAGAGAAAAAAAAAACTATGACGTCATATTTGCGACAGCCGAGAAGCTGAATACCATCGCATTCTTGCGATGTTTGAAAAGCTGACACCTCAACCGAATGTTAGGAAGTGACAAGATAAAAGTAAACAAGGCGAATATCGCCACGTTAAGTACGCACCGCGCAATTTTCCTATCCAATTTGAGCGTGTAAAATAATCGGCAAAAAGTAGTTTTTGTAAGTTACTCCGCAGATTATTCCTGACTTGAAGTTAAGCTGTCTAACAACCAATAACAAAATTTGAAAGCTAAAATGAAATTTTCTGAGTTCCGTAAAGGATCAACTTCATCCAGTATTTTTCACCCTTAATCTATTACTATCATCTCTAGCGTGACTTTTTTTCTTGCATCACCTCTACTTCTTTAGGCATTTGTCATAGTGCAGTTCATTGTGTTTTTATAATTAAATAAATATTAGCTGAAAACCTGTACTTCGCTATGGAGTACATTCAAATTAAATTCAACGGTCAATGTATGCAATTAATGCCAAAAATATGTATAGATATATTTATAATTTATACAACATTCAATGTATGCAATTGATGTAAAAAAAACGAAAAAATATATTTATAAAAAAATCGAAACGTATATTTTTATAGACAAAATAATGCAGAAGAAAATATTCAAATTAAATCTAATAGGACATACTAAAGAATATAGTATAGTTAATGTAGTACAGTTTGAGGAGCGTATCTTTTACTGTATTTTAATATTTTTTTGATAATGTCCAGTCGTCTGCCGCATTAGCAAGAAAAGAAAATATTTTGTCTATTTAGTTGTTATGGACGTGACGATAAATTTATTAAAAGTACCAGAAAAAGAAATCACGTGATCGGCATTTAATAAGTTAAATTTTAAAAATTAATCTTTAAAAATTCACCAAAAATCAGAAAATGGCTATAAAGATTCGAAAAATATTTCATTTTAAAGGAATTTTTATGATCTCTCTCGTGATATAAATTTTATAACCCTCAAATAATTATTTTAAATGCAAACATAAAAAGTTACTAAAATAGCTTAAAAATTTAATTTTAAAAAATCTACGAAGAATTTTCTAAAATCTATCTTAGTGCACCCATACACTATAAGAAGAATCGCCATGCAAAATTTCAGCACTTTAGATCCAGCGATTTGGTCAGTCAGTGAGTCAGTCAGTTACGGAACTGTTTTATATATATAGATTAAATATTTATTAATTAATTTAATATTATACGTTTTTTCATAAAACGGTTGTCTCGGTATTCCCAAATCGTAAAGTTGTTAGCATCTCTGACTTCCTGAAACAGGGCGGGGATTCGAATTCCGGATAAGGGATGAACGTTCTCGGGTTGTGCCTAGGGATGCGACATCGATGTCAATGTTTTCAAAACATCGATATTTTGATGAAAACATCGATGTTTTAAACATCGATTTATTGAAGCCGATGTTTTTTTAATATCGATGTTTTGTGCTCGATGTTTTACGTTGTCTCGATGTTTTTTTTAATGAAAAAGTACCGTAATTAAAAAAAATTACCACGTAGCATAATTTTCACACTCAGTAAATGTAAGTCTGAATTCTGAAAAGGACGAATACAAAAGGAGGAATGATTCCTTAGCAAACAGACAAATGGCAATTAATAACCAATGAGGTTCTGGAGTGTCAGGAACATTTCAATCAGAGCGCTTGGAATGTTCCTGACACTCCAGAACCTTCCATGGGGTTTTATTTTACAAATAGTATATACACGAATGCATCCATTTAAGTTTTTGTTTCGTTCTGGTTTTATATAAGTTGACGTTAATATTATTAGTAAGATGCCTCCCAAAAGTACCGTTTGGAAATATTTTTACAAAACCTCTGACAAATTGGCGAAATGCAATATTTCCCTTAAGTCCCTTAAAACTTCTAGCAATACCACGAATTTATCTGGACATTTGAAGGCAAAACATGGCGGTATTTACAACGAGAATTTTGAGTCATCAATGTAGCCCAAAGCAACCAAGTTTTTGTCATTTATGTCTGCCCAATCAGAGAGTAAAATTAAATCACCCCTCCCCCCACGACTAACGGAAATAACATTAATGTTAGAGATTACTAAACCAGTTTTAAAAAATGGATGTTCTAAAACATCGATGTTTAAAAACATCGATGGTTTTTGGGCGATGTTTTATTAGCATCGATGTTTTAATATTGAATATCGATGTTTCAAAACATCGATGTTTTGTTATCGATGTCGCATCACTAGTTGTGCCGTCGTAAGGAGTAGTGTTGGTTCACCTACTATATAATGCTCCCATACTAAAGTAGCGAATTATTTCGCGTTGTGGATAGGTCAATGTACCTCCCATGTTCGAAAAGAAAAATTACCTCGAAAATAAATAATTTATAATTTTAATTACATCGATATGTTCAAAAACATAACCTCTAAACAATAAAAAAAAATTTATATAAACAATGTATTTAATTATATACCTTTAATATAAGATGATATACTATAGAAAAAAAAATTTCATTCTTTTTTAACTAAATTTAGTTCCTCCTATTTAATAGTCATTAGCGCAGAAAAGCCTAATTCTCCAAACCAAAATTGTTGTAACGAAGTTTCATTTAAAACTATAACGGCCTTAAACTATTTTCAATGAAGAAAAAAAATGATTTATTATAAAATAATCGAACCAAGATACCCAGTTCTTATATATTTTTAACAAAAATTACATTAATATTAATTGTGTAATAACTCTCTTCCCATTTAACCATAGAAAATAGCCATAATTCAAAATAAAACCAAGAAAAACTCGGCACTCATGACTCTTAGCCCAAATAAACGTTACACCACCAAGTTAATTAAAAAAACTGTTTTCCGCGATTAACATCTTGAGGCTGACAGTCAATTAACTTTAAGAGGTTGAGAGTCAAACAATCTTTAAAGGCTGTTTGCACTGCTTGCATGATGTTGGGTATTGCCTATTGAAATTACTCTTATACGTACACTTTATTTCAGTTTGTGTATGAGTAAACTGACTAAAAGTAACCTGAAAATTCGGTGCTTCTGATGGAAGCTCTAAACTTGTTCCAGGAATAGAGTAACTTGTCTACTGGAAAAGATTGTGGGGTTGGCATTCCTAATAACATGTAAATTACGTCTCATAATGAGTAATTATAAACGTAAAATGAAAAAAATTGATATACTCGTTCAAATGTTATTAATATTTGTTGATGATGTTGTTTTTAAGGCCCCCTGGCCGGAATCTATTCCAGTCCAGGTCCATAGAAGCTTTCGGACACAGGGATTCGGCTCCAGTTTAAAATGGCACCACATGGGTTGGAGTTCGATTTAGCCATGTGCCACCTTATGTTTGAACGAGCTGCCCTAGAGGGACATCAAGGGGTATCGTTCCCTCTCCCACCCTCTCGGACATCATAGAGGGACTCTCCGGTCTACGGATTTAACGTGCTCATATCCGACCTAGACATGAATTATTTTTCTTTAACGTCACACGTCTATATCGTTATATTACCGTTCACTCTATCGTAATGAATGTGTTAGCTTATTTTTTTATTCTGTATATTTTGTCTTAGTTTCGGTAAAGAAAAATTATTAAGATCTGAGAAACATTGGAATTGAAATGTACATTAACTAATTCTTGAATGTTGTTTGATCTTTCAGTTACAACAGAATAACTATTTTGCCTCCGGACATATTTGTCGACATGCCAGCCCTTTCGTCTCTGTACTTGACAGGAAATCCACTTCAAATCATTGACGAAGCAGTCTTTAAACCGGTCTGGAATCAAATAAAACTATTTTTCTTTTACGGTAAGGTACTCCAATTGCCATAAAAATATTCCGCATTGCATGTTTCCCATTGTGTACAACGTTCATAAATTCCCCTCACACACAAGCTTTGTAGGAAAATGTATTCAAATGCCTAACGAGATGAATGAAAAGAATACTTAAATAAGATTGTGGAGAAATGTATAAACCTTGAGTGTTTCATTTCATCAGAAATATTTAGACCATTAATATTTTATTATAATGTCGTTTGAAACAGAGATGGGAAAAACAATTCCATAGTTTTTCAACTTTTATGTTTCTAATTTATGATGAATATGGTATTTTTTTTAATTCGCAATGGGATACATGCTCAGAGTACAATTCTCGCTTGCGTTTTTTTTTCCTTCTACAAAAAGTACCTGAGTGATACAACTGATCAAAGTTAACGAGTCAGTCGAAATTCAAATGTTAGAACATGTTTTCCACAAACATATTTAAAATGAGCACATCACTTTAAGCTCTTTCGAAAGCATCTTTATTTGTAAAAAATACGTTGTCTGTATACATTAACTATTTAAGATAAGGAAAATTTATTAACTTTAGTTTTTGAGATTGTATAAATTAACTGTTTTCAAACTTAAATACATACGATATCTCTTAGAAATACATACGATATCTCTTTTCCTTTCGAATTTACGCATTACTAACAAAATTCTAGTCTTTCTCATTTAACTTGCAATCTTGCTGCTTGAATTCATTCTGATAAATGCAATTTTTCTTCATTTCACTTTAAAATATGAGCTTCTTTAGATTAAAATAGTTTTAGGGATTTGAATACAAATAAATCTCTTTCTGTAACTAAGGGATTTTGATTTACATAGGATTTTCTATTGTAATCTTCAATGTGTGTTTTATATCTTCAAATTAAATTTGTGTGTTGATTGTTTCTATGACTAATGTATTTTATTCTAAAGTTTATAACATCCTTTATTTTATTACTTTCATTTTTCAATATCATCCAGTCTAACACAAACGATATCAGTACTCTCGAAATTATCTACAGCTTAAATCAGAATTATAGAAATTACCTTTCATAGTTTCAAAACTCCTTACTTTTATACTTTATGTTCCTTCCTGTGTATAATTAAGTATGGATGAATGATATGAAGAAATTTAATGATACTGAATCTTCAGCCCACTTAATCTAATATTTAATTAGTTAGTCTCGGTTTCAATTTTCCTAGAAGACTTTTAAGGATAGCCACAGGAACTGATATGGAAAAAAAATGGTTGAATCGGGACATCTGTCAAGGAATCAGTGAGGTAGTCTATTCCCAGAGGGAAACACCCAGGCCCTAATTTTCCATTAGACCCGGTAAGCCCGGGCCTAAGGGCCTCCGAATGTTGGGGGCCCCCCAAAATTTTTATTTTAAAAGAAAAAAAATTCTCAATTCAATTTTTTTTATTTTATTTTTTTTAACAGCAATTTTTCTTTATATATCCTTTCAAATTTGATTGATTGGTTCATTATATGTATAGTTATATCTATAGTTCATCATATTTATGTTATAGTCTATATAAGGAATTAATAAGTTTTTCTGGTTGCATTGTATTGGCGTTTTAAATGATGAAGTTAATATGCTGTATTGCTTTTTATGATTTGATAATGTTCTAGGCTTCTACGCTTCAAATAGCCAATTCTTGGTAAAATGGTACTTTCACAATGATTCATGATTATTTTTTTGTGCGTCAATTTTAGAAATTTTACGCCCACATCAGTGTTAGGGGGGCCCCATCCCGAGTTGTGCCTATAGTCAAGAATTTTTTAAATCGGGCCCTGGAAACAGGAGCTTTCAAATATAACTTAAAATTCATATTTTGAGGGAGAAAAAAACTTGGTGCAAAAATAAGAATTTCCTGAACCATGGACTTTGGTTTCGCTCTTATTATGAACTCCATAGCATGGCATATTCGACTATTCTCTGCATATACTATTTATTTCAAATATTTACTGGTGACTGACTAATTGCAGACAGTCCAGCTCTTATTGGAAAGATCCAAGAGTCTTTGAAATACCACATCACGGTTTGAAATACCACCCAGAAAATCCCATTTTAATCAAACATAGAGGTTGCGATTAAATCGCACTCTGTAATACACACTCTAGATAGAATGGTCGCTAATGCAAAGATAGGCATCTCTAACTATATTCAGCAGCTATGAACCTAAGATTCACCCTTATTATGAACTCCGAAGTATGCCAAAATACACACTATTTTGGCCACCGAAGCGGGGCCAAAATACACACTGGAAGTAATAATATTCCAAAAGCAGAATTTCTCTAAATTTTTCGGAAAGAACCAAAGTGGTTACCAGTACAGTGGTGGAAATTGATTTATGGTTTATGGAAACATGGTTTTTTTAACAAAAACTTCTTTCATGATATGTATAACAAATGATTTACAAAAATGAAATTTCATACATATTAATAAACAAAAACATAAGGTCGAGAATTAGATTTTCGTAACATACAAACATGGAAATTGATTTATGAAATGTCACATTTCATTGGCTATTCTGAAGTAATGTGACAAAAATTTGCATAAAACAAAGTAACGTGACATGCGCAGTAAACATAAAAAGCGTTATATATTGGAAGCAATACTTTTCAGTCATACTTTTCACGATGGGTTAAAGAAAGGTCAATTCCAAAATTAAGAGAAATTATGAAATCTGAACACATATTACCGTATTTCTATAATTTTACACATTGTGTGTTCTTATTTATTTGTTTATTTATTTATTTATTTATTTATTTTTGTTATAAAAGTGTTGAAAAAGAAATCGTTTTTAGAATCATTTAATTGGTAAAACTAAACCAACTAGTTTATATATGGCTGAATATCACATAAACGTACATTTTAGATTTTTTTTTCGTTAAATAAAAACTTTTTTGTTTTAATTTGAATTTTTTTCGCCAAGTCTATAAGTACATTGCAGATAAATTCTGAGTGTGGCAGAGATGGATAACTTGTTTTTGTTATTTTATTAAATTTTTTCCAAATAAAATTCACAATTTTACAATATAAAGTAAAACCCAAAATTAAAACTAAATATATATATATATTTTGTCTAAATACATTAGGAAACATAAGACCTTATGTTTTCATTAATAATCAGGCCGAAAAAAAAAATAGTTTCTTCCCGTAACCCGACCAACCCTACAAAAGAACGGAAAAATTACCGACCCTAACTTTTTTTAAGACAAAAAGCCTGCATTAAAAGAAAAAAAAACCACAACAATCCACGCAACATAGCGAAATAGCTTCCGATAAATCGATTAAAAATCAGTATCTATATCACAGTGATAGATTTTAATCGTGGAATAACTTTTTTTTTTTAAATATAGCAAGATCACATGGAAATTTGATATATCGATATGTTTAAAAAATAATAAAATTTTCAAACATGAAATATTGAAGTTTTGTATGAATAAACCTTTTTTGTTGTGTAATGGACTCGTTTTAATCTAATATCAATACATATTTTTTTTTCATTTGCCTCATTTGTTAAAAATATTTAGCAAAAAAAAATTTTTTTTTCCTACTTACCTACCCTGATTTTTTTTGTCCTTGTTACAGGAAACAAACCATTTTTTGAGTAGGCCTCAGTAGGAAGTGGTTTCATCTGAGAAATGACTACAGGCAGCTGGACATTTCCAGCATGATAAATCTCTTTTATACATTTCTTGCCTTGTTTTGCCCCATTTTATTTGATGGAATTTTGAAATAGTAGAGATTTCAATAACTTTTGAGGGCAGTTCTAATCGCATTTCCTCTACTTTCTCTGAGTTTAGAAGAAAAACATTAACTTTACTTTGTTTAAATATTTGAACAAAGTCCTCAGCAGATTTTGTCTCACCACCATGTAGAATAAAGGAATCAGCAGTTCTTTTAAGAGAACCACCAATTCCATCCACTGATCCCTGGCGACGTTGATCATTACCGTGACGTCACGAAAATGACAAATTGTCATTTATTCGTTCTTTACTAAAAAGAATACTTTGGTTAAGCCTAAATCACCACATTCCCGCCTTCTAGTCATCATTTTATACTAAAGTGCAATTTTATTCAAAATTTTAAAATAATATTTATATTTTTGTCATGCGTCGCGAAAACGACAAGCAATAAAAGTACGCACAGCATGTGAACAATGAAAATAACCTTTTTAATTACCTATTTCTAATTTTTTTCAAATTTTATTCTTCACAAATCGTTCTTGTTGATATCTCATCGAAAATAAACTTTGGAAATAATCGTGGCGACATCTCTTAGTAATATAAGAAAACATTTTCTTAAGTCACGAAAATGACGACAAAAGTCGGTGACAAGCAATTTAATTAGTCATTCATCAAAATTACCCTGCTGAAAAAGACGAAAAAGCCTTTTCCTTTGAAAACAATTGCTTTTTTACAAGCCTAAGCAATTGATATTAGTATTATATTATTTTTGTTAGAAAAAAACACACCTTGCATATAACCATTTGGCCTCGGAGACAGTCATGAAAGTGACGATTTTAATGTTTAAAATTTCATAAAAAATACTTATTTCTATTAAATTTCTTTAAAATCATAAATTATACTTCGTAGCTCTTCCAAAAAGGCATTTTTAAGGAATAAGAATAAATTTTTATGATTTATTTCATTAAAATTAATAATAAAAACCTGAGACAGTAAAATGTACATTTATGTGATATTCAGCCATATATATATCATTTATTACGATGCTATTAATTTTCTTTCATTTCAATTGAATGCATATCAAATTGTTTGTAAAACATCAAACTAAATTATAATCGCATATCCGTGCGTATCCTTAATATCACCATTAAAATAATAAGTGGAAGATGTATTAGGTCTAAGCGCTAAATTCTAAAAGATAAGAAAATTTTTAAAATCGTAATCATAATAATTTTTACCAGTTTATAAGAAACCCTTCCTTTTATAAAAATTGCAATAAAATGTCAGTTTTAAGCTATCCCAAATTTGGATTAAGTGGCTCAATTTTTTTTTCCTGTGTTTTGTTTTGTTATTCGAGTTATTATATTCTTGCATTTCTACAAACTTTCATCTTGTATACTTTAGATTCCCCTCTGTCGTGTGACTGTAGACTATCCTGGCTCGTACAATCTGACAACAGTGAAAAATTTATCCATGCTGTTTGTAACAGTCCTGGCCAAGTGAGAGGAAGGGATGTATCAAGTATACAAACTCACGAAGTGTGGTGTTAAATGAAGTCTTGTCGCAGGAGGATTTCACGTTCAATAAAATAGCATTGCACTCGGAAAGGAATTAATGTTATTTCACCCTTTGGACAGATAAATCTATGCATTTTTCAAACCAGTGATTTACTCTGTTTAACTGGTACAGTGGACATCTTCAAGGACGCATTTCAAGCTAAAGTATTATTAGATCCTGTTGACAGGAAAATATGAATATTTTTAATAAAAAATAAATAATTGGTTTTTTTTCTTATATCGTTAAGCTTATGGGTGCATGAATATATTTACCTAATCATTAGCATACTGCGTTTGGAGTAAGTAGCATTGTAACAGATTTTTAAAAAAGAGTTATCTCTTATTAAAAGTTTATTTCACGTAAATACTTTTTATATCAAGTAATCATATACTGATTAACTTATCTACTTTTAATTTATAATCAAGACTCTGCGAAAGGCAACCATAAGTGTAAAAAAGTAGTAGTGTACACAAAACTTTAAAGACGTAATAATGAAATTTTTAACATATTCTTACATAAGGTGTTTTGCAAACTTATTAATTGCAAAAAAAGGGGATTAAATATGATGTACACAAAATAATGTTTTTTCCTGTAAGAAAAATCAGGTACTTAAAAACAAGAGACCTCTTCAAAAATTCGGGAAAGTTATACGGAATTCTTACGTAATCCAAACTTTCATATTTTATACTCTTTTTCTTTCTAACAGTATAATAACCATCTTCTAATATAAGTACTTGTTGTTATTCCTAATGTCCCTTGGCTGGAGGTGCCAGACCAGGTCCATATAGGCTTCGGGCTAAGTAGTGCGGCTCCGGTTTATAATACCAACACAAGGGGTCAGAGTCCAACTTGGCTAGGTGCCATCACAATTTTGACCGAGCAACCCCCAGGGGCGACATCTGGGGGAATCGTACTTCCCCCCCCCCACTAACCTCATAGAAGGACTTTCCGGTCTAGACAAAAAGGTATTTTAAGGCACTTGTCAGAATTCGATCCTAGCACCTTCAATACCGAAAGCCGACGCGCTACCGACAGGCTACCTCTGGCCCACAAGTACCTGTATTCCAACCGAATGTTCTAAGGTTGATTCCGGTATTGTACCAACTGATCCACTGTAGTGAACAGAGAAACTTTCGAGTTTCAAAACATTCCTCAGACCTTATTTTTTGGTTTCCTTTTTTATAGCAGTTCTTGACAAAACCTCTCATACATACTGTTTCGTACGAAAAACGAGTCCTTAATAATTTAAATTAATTTATTTTTATTTTTAAGTACGAAACTCGGGTATTTTAAGTTTAACAATTCTTGACTACGACAGCCGAAGTTTAATAACTCGATACGTAGTGATCCTACTTCACGACTAACATTAGATAGCTAAAATTATTAGTTTTTTAGAACTGTAAAAAGGACATACTTTATAATTTGCTTTTATTGTTCTGACACATATAAAATATATTGAAAAGAAATTTTCTACGACATTTTCTGAAAACGGAATACATGTAGGAAGATTTTGGGACACAAATTAAATCCTCCTTGTATTGTTGATAATCTTAAAAACTTATTACATAACATCATGTTTCCTTAAAATATATATATATATATATATTTATATATATGTTCGTACACTTACGATTTTCAAAGAAATAGGGGTCTATCCATTAATTAAAATGAATATTTCAGAGTGAGTATTTAATAATAAGATCTATAATCTATTCTTATCAAAACTACATGAAATATTTTCAAAACAGTAAAACTTTATTTTTAAGAAACCAGTAATCAAAAAGTAACAAAAACTTTATCTAACAAAAATCATCGTACACTGAAATATTTTCGGATAAATTCATAATTGAAATTATCGTCTGGCACTTTACTTTTATTTTTGAATTGTGGTGGCATTTAAAATATCGTTTGGCTTTAATTTTTGCTTGCCTACTCCGTAATATTCTATTTATTATTTAAAAATGGCTCGAAATCGTAAAGAAACAACAAACAACATTCGAAAATTGATTATTTTTCATCATAGTAGTGGTAAATCAGTTCGGAATATTACTAAATTGCTTAACTTATCCCATTCTACTGTGAAGTATGTGATAAAACGTTTTAAAGAAGAAAATAGGATCGAAAACAAGGTAAGAAAAGGTCGTCCGGCAAAGTTAACTAAGCATGTTCAGAGATTTATAATTAGAAAATTTGTGAAAAATCCACATTTGAGTGCTGAAAAAGTTTCTGCAGAATTTAATGAAACATTTTCTACTTCAATTTCACCTGAAACTGTTCGACGAGTTCTCAGAACAGCTGGATTACGTGGGCGTTCTGCCCGTCGAAATTTTTTTGTGAGTGAGAAAAACAGAAAGCTTAGGCTTTCCTTCGCACTATCAATGATAAATAAGCCCCAAACGTATTGGAATAATGTCTTATTTGCCGATGAAAGCAAGTTTAACATTTTTGGTTCCGATGGAAGTATAATTGTATGGAGAAGAAAAAATGAGGAACGTAATCCCAAGAACTTAATAGGAACAGTTAAGCATGACGGTAGAGGTGTCCTTGTGTGGGGGTGCATGTCAACATCAGGACTAGGTAATTTGGTACTTATTGATGGCATAATGAATCATACTGTTTATATAAATATTTTAAAAGACAATTTAAAATTATCAGCCCAAAATTTGGGTATTGGAAACAATTTTGTTTTTTATCAAGATAACGATTCTAAGCACACGGCTCTCAACGTTCACCTCTGGTGTCTCTTTAATTGTCCACCAGTTTTGAAACACCACCTAAATCGCCAGATTTAAACCCAATAGAACATATTTGGAGAGAACTGGAGTTTCGAGTACGAAAACACGACATTCACACGAAAAGCGAACTAAAAACAATTATGATGGAAGAATGGATGAACATTAATGCAGAAATTACAAAAGAACTGGTGCTATCTATTCCCAGACGTTTAAAAGATGTTGTGGATGCTAAAGGATATTCTACTAAATATTAGTTTAATGAAAAATTAGAATATTTACTAATATGTAGAGATTTTTTTACAAGAGTACGATGACTTTTGTGAGATAAAGTTTTTGTTCCTTTTTGATTATTGGTTTCTTAAAAATAAAGTTTTACTATGTTTTCAAAATATTTCATGTAGTTTTGTTAAGAATAGATTATAGATCTTATTATTAAATACCCATTCTGAAATATTCATTTTAATTAATGGATAGACCCCTATTTCATTGAAAATTGTTAATGTACGAACACTTTGGGGAGCCACTGTATATATATATATATATATATATATATATATATATATATATATATATATATATATATATATATATATATATATACACTGAAGTGCCACTGAATTAGGGATGCCTACCTAGTAACTAGTTGGGCCTCCTCTGGCCTTGATAGCGGCTGCCGCATGACGAGGCATAGATTCAACAAGTTTCTGGAAACGCTCCACGGGAATGGCTTGCCAAATATTGGCTAAAGCTGTTCATAATTCAGTAAGGTTCTTTGGTACTGTGTGATGGCCTTTCACGCCTTGTTCCAAAACATCCCAAAGATGTTCAATAGGATTTAAGTCTGGGCTTCTAGGTGGCCAATTCATGACAGAGAAGTCAGAGGAATGCTCATCCAACCAGCCAGTAGCCAACCGGGACTTGTGAGAGGTACAGTTGTCTTGCTGGAAAACTCCATTACCGTGCGGATAACAGAACAGCATAAACGGATGGAGGTGATCACCCAGCAACTCTACGTACCGAATTGCATTGAGGGAGGTTGGTACACGCACCAAAGATCCCAAACTGTGCCACGAAAAAACACCCCAGACCATGATTGAGCCACCATGCCCTTGTACAGTTCCAGCCAGGCATGCAGGATCCATGGCTTCATGAGCCTGACGCCATATTCTCAGCCTCCCGTCGGCGTTAAGTAGTCGGAATCGAGACTCATCACTCCACGCTACTCGTTTCCAGTCCTCTACACTCCAGTCTCTGTGCTCTCTTGCCCAGGCAAGACGTGCAGCCCGATGGCGAGTATATAGCAATGGTACTCTCGTAGGTCGACGGCTCCCGAAACCCATACGGTGAAGCGAGAGTTGCACAATCCGTTTACTGACTGTACGACTGGCACCGTCATTAAACTGGGTGGTAATTTGAGCTAATGTTTGGCTTCGCTGGCTACGTACAATACGCCTGAGCCGTCTCTCACCACGCACTGTCAAGGCTAATTGTCCTTTGCAGTTTGCCCGATCGCTAGTTTTTTTTCCACCATCCATGTATTCTTGGTATACTCTTGACACTGTCGACCTTGAAAATCCTAGCTGTCTGACGATTTCGGAAATTGAATGGCCCATGCGTCGCGCACCTACGATTTGTCCGCGATCGAAGGCGTCTAAATCAGGCAGTTTACCCATACTGGCAATTCCAACAACTAATTCAGAACAACCACAGTACGCGCTATATATGCAGTTACCACAACGCCCTCACTTGCGCATACATGATGCGCAGCGCTACACAATTTGCATAGGCTTTGCTATCCCTAATTCAGTGGCACTTCAGTGTATATAAGAGGAGTTTTGTAACGAAAATGCTTTCACGTAGACTTTCTAACAATGGCTATAAGCTAGAAAGTTAATATCAGATGTACTGACAATGGTTTTTGAAACAACAGATTTGAGTCGAAAATTATTGCATAGAAGTTATATGGGGAAATTTTAGTGAAATGTTAATGAAAGATTTTTGAATTAAAAATTTTCCAAAAGACTTTTCATACATCTTAAAACTTTTTATGGATCATTGGTACGGTCGAGTGTCTCCGGACAAGTGCCTACCAGAATGGGAAAAAAAATTGAGCAGGCAGTTACTCGTATATTCAATACAAAGAAGGAAAAGCTTTCAAGCTTACGTTGTACACTTACCTAAAAAATGTTTGATTGATATAACCCTTGAAGCATAAAGAACTTAATTCATACTAATAACATAAATTTCAAATATATGAAATTAACAAAAAAATTATAAGAAGTATATTATGCTTTAAGAGAACTAACATTTAAATATGAAATATATGTGCAAAATGATCCGTTCAATTTTTTAAAAATTCTCAGAGTTAATGAATCAGTTAAAAGTTAAAATCAGTAAAAAAATAATTAAATTAAATTAAATAATGAAATTTCTTCTGACATCAATCGATTGTAATTAAAAATATTTTCACAAAGATTTTTTTTTATTCTAATGCTACTGAATGGGAGAAATCAATATTCTTTCAGGGTATTTATAGAGGAGATAATTTAGCGCTTTGAATATAGATATTTTTTCTTATCATTTTGGCATTAGTGCATGGTATGTATGGAAGATATTTTTGCCCATTTATCGGAAGAAAAGGGGCAGATTTCTGTTTTAAGTACCTCTCTTTCAAATTTGTATATAAGTCTAAAGACTTGTTTATTTCTAACTTTCTCATTTCACGGGATTTATGCACAGAATACTTGGCCCAATGGACTATGCTGAAATTTTAGTAGGATACATGGGAGAAATTTTTTTGCCTCCTTATCTAAAGAAAGGTGATAATTTCTTTTGAAACTGTGTCTGTTTTCAGATCATTTCTCACCAATCACTACGAAGTTTTCTATTTTAATGATTCTGGATTCTCTGTAACTATACTCTGAACTCCTAATTGACGCCTTAATTTATCCGTATAAAAGAGTGTGCCTGCACAGAAAATTGAAAACACGGATAATCTAAAAATATCCTTATGTACGCAGAAAAAAAATTCATAGATTCGGAAAACTTTTCATAGATTTCAAATGAATGTCATGGGGAATTTAACAAGACGTCAAAATACGTATAATGAAAAGGAGTGGTTAAAATTAAAACTTAATTTTTATATATTCAATTTCATATCTTTGGAAGTCTGAGCTTTATGAACGTTCATGTACCTGTCGGGATTTTTTTTTAAACATTTATGCTAAAATAAGCATTGTCTTTAGCATTTAAGTAGTTCATTTCCACTCTCTAGCCAAAAACCACTTCTATGGGCATGTACCAATTCGAGAAAATTGACATTTCAATAATTATTAACTAAAATTCCACTGTATTATAAAATCGCGTAACTAAAAATTTGATTGTCGTGCCAGGCGTTCTCTACCAGAAAAGGGGATGACGCCGTGGGGTCTTAGGAGGGGAGAACCCACGGTGATCAGCATGTGTGATGGTGCATGTAAACACAAGCGAATCAGCTCCCCCCCCCGTCCCATCTTGACACATTTTGGGGTCGATTAGTCACGCTCGTCCCTTTGATGATTCGTCTCCGACCGCTCCTCTACACACTTCGCTCTCAGTTTCGCGTATGTGTAGTTGTAGTATTAGGTAGTTGGAGAGAACAGTGCGTGAGAGTGAGGTATGATCCCGAAGACGCACTGGGTTTTTGTTTGCTCTCAGTCAGGTTTGGTTTAGTTCAGAGCACTACGATCATTTTTTTGCTACACGAGGGCTAATTAGACCGGGACCTACAGCTTAAAGCCGATTCCGAACGGCTACAAACATCCATGCCAATAGTGGGAGTCGAACCCACAGATTCTGGTACCGAAAGCCTTCAGCGCCCTAGTCATTCGACCATCGTCCGGCGAAAATTCAGATGACTGAGGTAGAGATTAGTTAATTTTAATGTTGTACATAAGTTTTGAGAATAAGTTTAAGCATTGTGTTTGTTGTGAGTCGTATGAATAAAATGTTTTTAATATCCACTGGAGTGGTGTTGAATTCGTTACTGATACCGTGAACGATCAGAGAAAGATCGAGGAAGGACGACATTGATGTTAGTTTATAAAAAATATTACAGTTTTTAAAAAATGGAAAAATCTTGATTTTGTGCTTCAAAATTATAACTTTCAGAGATTTTGGGGGTTTCGTCAGATAAGTTGTATTTGAAGTTTGCGCGTCATGTTAGCAATCTTTCGAATAATTTGCATTTTATTTGCAACCCCTTTTTTTTGGGGGGGGGGGGGGAACAATTTGAATTTTAGTGTAGCTTTCATATTTCGGGATTTCTGCATATTAAGTGCAATGAAGAATTTTAAAGTTGATACAAAGGAAGATTTTTGCTTCTTTATTTTAAAATAAATAATTGATTCTTAGAAAGTCGGCCCTTATTTAAGTTACTTTTTCTCAAAATTTGATACAAATCTTTCATAAATTCCTCGTCACATACGCAGCACCACGATAGACATAATATTCATTTTGCATCCTTTGTACTCCAGACAAGCGAGAAAATAATAATAAAAATAAAGATAAGAAACTGAAAATTGCCATTTGTTTATCCTTTATCGCTTGACAGCATCAGGTTCATCTGTCTTCTTTTCCATAAAATCTGGCCGCTTCAGACTAATGAGAAAATGTATTCACTTCAGATTGCCATTGCCCTCCCTCTTGCATTTATCGTATTCCTTTGCACAAATTCTGAAGCTGGATGTCCTAATCCTCACTTGCTGCATCCGTGCACTTGTCTGGGGAGCACATCTGTGCTCACGTGCGAAGATCTTAACAATGAAGAGAGGCTGAAATCTGTCACAGAAGCGTCCAGGGGCAAGGGAATAGTTGGAATTGAGTTGTTTTCAGTTGCTATTCGTTTTATACCAGAAGACGCTTTCCAGGGATTGAATATAAAAGTAAGTAATTCAAAGAAGATTAGAAAATGTTTTTGGCCTGATAACTATCAAAGTAAATAAAGTCCTTGAAAATAAATTATAAATTTGAAGATTATTACAGAATGAACAATACACATGTTTTTTTTTTTCTCCCGACAAAATGAAGTCGTGGAATTTCAAATACAAATTTTAGATCATTAATTATTCTGAATTCTAAATAAGAAAGAAGAATATAGCAATACCAAATGATGCAGAAAATTTTTGTCTGGACTGGAATCAGTGTAGCATTTATAATAGCATAGTCAGATATAGTCTCAATTAAGGCAGAGTAACTTGATAAACTAAAAATGACGGCCTATGTAGAACTGGGTCTAAATGTACTCCATATAATGCTTTATTTTTATGGAGAAATGCCCCAGAATGCTGACATACTATCGAGAGATAACCCAGTCAATGTCAATTGCATCCGAACTGGGTAAAGATAACATTAAAGTGATATTCATTCCGGAGAAGCAGGTGCTCCATTTTCAAGGATTTTAACCCTGATACGGAAAGGAAGAATTGAAATCAATTAAAAATTTGGCATTTAAATAATTATGCTGTAAAAGTAACAATATGGGTTATTATGCACAATTAAAAAATGAATACAAGAAATGGATCTAAAAAAACAATAAAATACGTTGAAATAGATAGTATTTCTCATAACATCCATTTCTCATTTCGTTTATTTATATAATTCGCCATTGAATTTGAGGAAAACTACTGTTGTGAAGTTGATTTTAAAATACAGGGTGTCCGGACTAAAGGTATCCAAAAGTTATGACCTATTTTTACAGAACTACCCATTAGAATTTAAAAATATTTATTTAAATAGAAAGAAGATCTCACCAAGTTTTAATATCAATCATAGATTTCAATGTGTGCACCTTTTGTAGCACGACTAACGTCCAAATGGTAATCTAGTTCTCTCTAAGTGTTTCGTAGTATAAATAATTGATTCTTAATTATTACATGAATTGCTTGGGGATTCCTTAAATCCGTTGTGTATAAATAAAAAATTGAAACTGTAGATGAGTTGAAGAAGCGTATCATTCAAGCAGTTCGTGTAATAACTCCTGATAAACTACGAAACACTTGGAGAGAACTGGATTACCATGTAGACGTTTGTCGTACTACAAAACGTGCACACATCGAAATCTATGATACTATGAGTGAAATCTATGATTGATATTAAAACTTGGTGAGATCTTCTTTCTATTTAAATATATTTTTTTTAATTCTAATGGGTAGTTCCCTAAAAATAATCCATAACTTTTGGATACTTTTAGCCCGGACATCCTGTATCTTAAATATATGGAGAACTACTAATGTGTAGATCTGCAAATGCTACTTTTATCTTCTCTGTAGGTACTCAGATATCCGACGTAGGTCTTTTCACATAGGAGCCATTAATAAATGCCGGAACAACTGACCAATTGCTAAAAACGGCAGTAAATGAATTGTAAGACAGTACGAGTTTATCGACATAGAACAGCGTGTGTTCATATCTGGAAATGGGGTGTTTAGTGACACAGTAGCTCCAAGAGCATCTCTACTGTATTTATTTAGGAAGGTTTCTTCATTGAATATCTCTCATACTTTATGAAATATTCAGATAACGATCCAACTAGATAGAATGTTTCAAATTTTAGTTATTAATACAATTTTAAAAAGTATTTAACCATAGAAATTAAATTATCTACAGACATATTCATTTTAAAATAAAATTTGCGGTTTATATCTAAAAGCAATTTTCCCATAAACAGTACATTTTAAATAATTCATCAAATGATAAACTAAACTAAACTCATGGCGCAACAGTCCGATGTGGACCAAGGCCGGAGGGTACCCATCTCCGCTTTTTTGACTGTGGGCTTGGGGTGCCATACAGCATATGTCTCAGTCAGGTTGAAATAAAATGATAAGTGTGAAATGATAATTGGTTTAAAATTACTTATCCTGTTAATTATTATATTCATGAAGAAATTCAGTTGAACATCATATGATAATAAATTACACCAAAATTATTTATCGACTTCATTAAATAATTATATATTTTCAAGCCTTGAAATTTTAATTAATTGACAAAAGCAAATAATGAAATAATTTTATCACAGAAATGCTACCATTATTTGCAGAATAGTCCGAAGAAAACTGATTGAACCTATTCATATTAAAATTATGAACCATGATTAATATCCATCTCAATCCCCTGTACTTTTTACGTCTTAAAAAAGTTTTATAAAATTTCTAACAATATTATCTGCGTTAAATAAACTTTTTTCAATAAAAAAAAATCTTAATACAAAAGTTTAAAATTTTACAAAAAGTATATAAAAATTAACAGTCAAAAAATTACTTAATTTTGTTTTCTATCAGTAGAATTCAAACGAATAACTTTTAAAGAAGAAGCATGCATATTGGGCTTGGATAGAAATAAATAATGACTAAAAACTATTATGAGTTATTTTCATTAATTTCGTTCGTTTGTAAATGAATTTTGTAAAAACTCTTCCCTAAACTCTGTTTTCTTTTTATATTCTTTTTCAGTTCCTAAACATAAAAAATTCTAGCATTTTAGCACTAAGTGAAACAGGTCGGGCCTTTTTGGGCCTCGAAAAGAGTCTCAAGTCCTTCAAAGTAGACAATTGTCCTTTTGTAAGTAGATGGGAATGGACCCAACTAGCCAATCTAACCAAGCTGGAGGAGATGGAATTTACTGATTCTGCACTGTTAGAACTTGGTCCAGATTTTCTTCGTTTGTCAAAACTACCAATTTTGAATTTGAAGTTTTTGAATGCGAATATTCAAGTAGTTCCAGAAAATGTATTTGCTAGTTTTAAGGACCTGAATAAAGTAGCGCTGGACAAAAATAGTTTGATGGAGATCCGTAGATCTATGTTTCCTAGGCCTGCCAAGAAGCTTACATCCATCGGACTTAGGTAAGTAAAAATATTGGACTAAAATGAGATACCGGAATTAAGCAATTAGCAAAATCATTAAATGGACTCACCAAGTAGTGAGGAAATACTGTGTTTTTTTATTTTGTTTTGTTTTTAAGACGCACTTTTTTACATAAAAAAATCGACTTAAAATTTGGGTGCGTCTTATGGTCCGAAGGTAACAAACATTAAAATAAAATGAATATTTTATTATATATTTTGTATATATTTATTATATATATTTTAATACATATATTATTTATTATATCTATTATATGCATTTTTTTTATCTTTATTGAGTAAGAAATTGAAAATATCATTATAAACTTAGCAAAATACAAAATATTTTTAACGTAGGATTACGTTCCTCCATAACGGTCGTCCGGAAAGCAAAATTTCAGATTCATGCTAAATCCGTCCGTCCGTACCTCGCGAGTTATAATTTTGACAGCTCGCCAAACCCAGTCTGTATCGCTTGGACAAGCAGTAAACAGTTAAAAGTACCAAAATGCGTCAAAATTTTGACTTACTTACACACACACACACACACACACACACACACACACACACACATATATATATATATATATATATATATATATATATATATATATATACATACATACATACAAAAGAGGTAAGCAACGATAAGTAATCCTACGTTATTAACCCGCGGTAGTTTCGTTAAAAGAGACTACCTGATTTTTTTTTTCTAAAAATCCCATAAATTTGAGGTGCGTCTTATGGTTCGAAAAATACTGTTATCCAAGAGTTATCGTTGCAGTGTAACTAATCGTTAACTTCGTTCCGTTAGCCGATTTTCATCAATAAGTAAACATGAGAGGCAGATCTCTCCCAATGCATTATATATTAATAATCCCCTTTTATTGTTGTTTATTCATTCTTAAAGAATAGTTAAAAAAAATAAATTCTGAGCTGTAAACCTTCCTCTTGTGTTTATTGCATTATGTGCTATACTTAAACAGATCTGTTTGAATGGGCATCACACAAAACCTTTTCAGGGGTTGAAAAAGCAATGTCTAAGGGTTAACATTCGATAATGCTTATATTCTTTAGAAGCAGTATAATGTGGAAATCTCTGAACCAGATAGAAATTAGTCTTATTTGAGAGAACAAAGCCTGAGCCCCGAAAGACTTTTCAATTCCTGTAAGTTTGATTTCTCTTGACAACTTGAAGAATCGCATACTTCTCTACGCTCAGAACAAACAGGAGTTAATTTTTTATTTTATTGAGATGTGTAAATCATTTTACATATGAATGAGGTTACACGTGGAAGTCGGTCACAAAATGAAGAGAAAACAACTTTACAGAAACAAACTCTCGAATTGATTAAAATATTATTCAAGCCTTTGAAAATGAAAAAAGCATGATGTAAATAAACTTTTTGGGGGTTGCGAATGTTGCATTCATCATAATTCTCAGCTTTGTACCAACAGAAATAATATAATCATTCGTTTCTATACACTTATGAATGTTGAAGAATTTAAAGATTGTAGGGTATTATAAACCCCTTTAGTTTCATCCTGATATATTTTCTATAATTCTACGTGTAATGAAAAAATTTTTGTACCACATAATTAGCAAAAAATAAGAATAATAATGTCGGGAAACGTAAAGTTAACTGTTTTAAATCTGCTAGTAATGTGTTTAAAACGGAATGTGAGGTATAAAATATGGTATTTATAGTATGGTGTTGCAACTTTAAATTTACGATCTCTAGATGGCGCTGCAACACACTCTCTCCCTATGTAAGTATTTTTTTTTTTTGAGAGAGAGAGAGAGAGCAGAGAAAGCGAGTAAGCGAGACTAGGATGAGCTATGGAGTTCCACTTTTCGAATCCCAGAACATAAGACTATAAGATTTATTGTCCGTTTTGTGATGTCCGTAACATAAAAAATAGATGTAATTTAGTGTAGACTGTGCTGCTTCATTTACAACCCTGGATCGAACAGTAGAATCGCCCAATATGGTAAATGGTGTTTCTAGATTTATCATACTACACTCGACATATTACTTCGGAGGCTTTTCGAACTCCTAACTTTGAGCTGAATGAGTTGAAACTATCAATAATTGCCTTCGGCCAGGTCAACAGAGAAATATTTTGTAAATATTTAAATTATATTTGTTCTTCGTAATTTTCAGTATTAGTTAATAAATAAACAGGGTGAATCCACTCTGTTTAGCTTCTAGTTCCAAGGAGTTCTTATCTTTACACTGTCTGTAGCATATGAAACAAAATAAACTCGTGTAATTGTATATTTGCGTTGGTTAACGAATGAGCGACTCCTGAACGCTTACCTAAACAGTAATAACTCATAGTTTTCCAGAAATTTTCAGCAATAACTACTAATTGAAATAATATTTCCTAGCTTTAAGTTTAAATATCTTTAAGTAAGAAATAGAATTATTCTTTGTATTAATTTAATATGATGCAAACACTTAATTTCAAAATATTTCCATTTTAAAGCCGCTGTGTACTAACCCTATTGGATTCGCTCACCTCAATGTTAACCTATGGAGAAAATGTGTCTACTATTTACAGATGCATAAATGATGGTAATCAAATAAAAATGGTATGTTCAGATAGCCCGAACTTTTTTGCACCTTGCAACAGGATTCATTTTAAAAATTTTGTCCACCAAAGGAATTTATGAGCGTTTAAAACACACTATACCAGATTTATTCCCCGAAAAGTTTTAATTTAAAAATATTATTTGCATTTTTTTAAAAATTGACAAATGCCCCAAGGTGTAAAATTTCTTTCTCTGTTACGGAGTACAGTTTAATAAAAACTATAAATCCGATTCCCCAATCTTTGGACATATTTTCTCCATAGGTTAACATTGATGTGAGCAAAACCAATAGGGTTAGTACATAACAGCCTTAATGCATTAAATTTGATTTTCTAACTTTCTTATTTTTCCTTCCAGTCACAACCGTATTAGATTCTTGCCAACTGATATGTTCCTCGAAATGCCTGTGCTCAAATATCTCTATCTAGGGGCTAATCCAGTATATGTTCTGGATGAGAAAATATTTAAACCTGTATGGAAACAAATCAGCATGTTCATTCTTCATGGTAAGATATTACTATAAAAAAACGGGAAAAAAATTTAGTCAAATTCGCTAAAAATCACCCAGAAAGGAATGTGTTCATTGATTTGATGTATTTATCGGGATAATTTCATACAAGTATTAATCTATCATGTTTGGTTTTGTTTAACTTGTGCAGATTTCATGGAAAATCTTTGTATATAAAATTACTCCTTAAAATGTCTATAAGGAGGAGAGAAAAAATTATAAAATATATATCTTCAGACCTTTATTGAGGAAAATTTTATTGTAGTTATTACAACCAACTGTTTTTTTTTTTTTTTTTTTTTTTTTTTATTGTTCTATCCCAAATATATGGGAAATCCATGTTCCTAATTCCATTCTTCACACATTTCCCTTTCTTTTGGTGTCTAATGGATGATAGATGGAAATAATTATTTCTCCCTGTGTAATTTATTGTTTATTTTTACGTCAATAAGTTGCTTTTTTCGTGATAAATATTTATCATGTGCTTCCCAATATTTTTCTTTCCTACGGTCGGGAGCCACTATGATAACCGCCTGATTTTGAATTCTGGTCTCCAAACCTCGAGTCCGATATTCTACCAACTGACCTATGGTGGCGATGTGAGGAAGTCTCATATTCTGAATACTATTTTTCATGACCTGAATTCTATTATTAGGAAGAGACTGCAAAAGGAGTTAAATAAATATAAGTAATTTCACTAACTTTTTATATTGCAGATGTCCCCCTTGTCTGTGACTGTCGTCTTTCCTGGCTAACGAAAATGAAAAGTGACAACAAATTCATTCATGCTGCATGTGTCAATCCAGTGCGCCTTAAGGGAAGAAAAATAACGTCTCTGGAGAGTGAAGAGCTGTGGTGTTCAATGCTCTCTAAAGAGACCGAACTAGAGTTGTATGACGTATGAAAATAAATTATCAGTTCCAAACTTGTAATGTAAATTTATCTTTATTTATTTTTTACTCTCCTTTTACTAGCCCTGCTTTAAACTACGCGTGGACAACGTTGATACACTTGAACCTTCTAAAAGCTTATTTACGTGAAATCTCAAGAAGTCCTGTAAAATATAAATTTAAGAAATATCTCAAGCACAATACTGCCCTCGTAAGCATAAAAGACGTATCTCAATTTTCTTTTTCCATTTTTACGGTTTTTCTTGTTTGTGAACTACCTGACATTGTTCCTAAGCCAGAAGGTCGTATGTTATTTAGAAATAGTAGAAAATCGTTAAAGAAATAAGATATATTTCAAAAAAGTGTTGAAGTCCTAAGGTAATTGGCCATATATCAGTCTTTTTTTTCTCAGAAAAAAAATTGAGTTACGTCTTTTATGTTTAGGAGGGCAGAATAATTCAACATTGTTTAAATATGGATTACAATGAATTCAGCATGTATCTAAAACCCCTGTCACACGATAAGAACCCACGCAACACAACACACAGTTTTGTAATGAGGGATGAGGGACGGTTGATCAGAATGGAGTGGTTATCGGCATACAGGAGTGCTTACTCCTTTCTCATTGGTCGAAGAAACTGTTTTCTGTTTGCAGAATAGTTTTACTTCTGAAGCAATACTGTTTTTACTTACATATGAATAGGGGTTAAACCAATGGATCACGGGGTAAAAGGGATCTAGTAGATTAATAAAGGTTACAGCAAATGAATTTTACAATCATAAAAAGGATTTACTGTATCTAAATACATCCAAAAAAAAATAATGTTTCTATTAATAAACTACTGTACGCAATCACGCTTTCTCGCTTTTAAATACACTCATGTCCATAAATTAAGGATAATGCCAGCTCCGTCAAATGAAGGTTCAGAAACAAAGTAAACGTTACTTATTCATAAAGCCCATTTATTAAACAAAATATAAAGATTAAAAAAAATGGTGTATGTATGATACCATTCATAAAAACTACGATTTTTGCTCCCTGGAGCAATTGTAAAAAATATCTCCTTTACAAAAACTTAATATTACATGGTTGGTATGATGGTTAATACATTGTATGTCTCCCATGCAATGAAATACAGTCCGTACAACGCCTAGGCATGCTGAGTATCAAATTATCGAGCTGATCGTGGGGAAGATTACTTCACTCAGCAAGCAATGCTCTTCAAAGTTCCGGTACACATGTAGGAGGTGGTTGACGGGGTGCAACTCGTCGGCCAAGTATGTCCCACACATGCTCTATCGCATTCTCAGTCAGGTGAGAATGCTGGCCATTCCATACGGGTGATATCCTCAGATTGAAGGCATTCGTTTACGATGTTTGCTCGATGAGGACGGGCGTTGTCATCCATAAACACAAATTCTACGCCCATGGCATCCCTAAACAAACGTACATGTTGTTCCAGAATGATGTCCCGATAAATGTGGCCATTCATGGTTCCGATTTGAACATGCAGATTTGTTCTGGAGCCCAGTATAACTCCACCACAAACGAGCAATCCTGCACCACCGTAACGGTGTCGTTCAATGATGTTGTCTGGGTTGTAACGGGTACCTGGCGTTCTCCATATAAAAGTCCGACGTGAATTAGACTGCAAGCTAAAATTGGACTCGTCGGAAAACATCACACAAGCCTACTATGACGATGTCTACATTGCATGTTCTCTACTCCAGGCTAATCGCTGCCGACAGTGAGTTGCCGTGAGCGGAACACATCTGACAGTCCTGCGAGCATATAGACCAATATTTCCCAAACGTCTGTACACGGTTTGCCTTGAAACTGTTATACCCGTAGCTGTAGATAGCTGACGAGACAGGTCGGATGCTGTGTGTCCGTCTGCTTCTTTTGGCAGTTACTGCCAATTTCCGGTCTTCATTGTAGTTGTAACTCGGAGGCGACCATTACTGTAACGTCTACCGACATTTCCATCATATCGGAATCGTTGCCAAAGCCTAGAGATGACACTTTGGGCAATTCCAAGTTCCTCGGATACTTCCATGTGAGTACGCC
This sequence comes from Dolomedes plantarius, assembly GCA_907164885.2. Classification (NCBI taxonomy): domain Eukaryota; kingdom Metazoa; phylum Arthropoda; class Arachnida; order Araneae; family Dolomedidae; genus Dolomedes; species Dolomedes plantarius. The sequence continues at coordinate 143,011,297 of OU015492.1, forward strand.
CACAATCCTATCGGCCAATAATTCTACCAAGTAAAAAATCATCCACATGCGTCCTCTGTGTCATAACTATTCGGTTATGGCACTGAGCGGCTAACAGAACGCTTGTGAACAATTTTACTTCTTTGCCACCATTCCTTATATCCCCCTCTCTTACATTCTCGTCATTGTGACGTACTATCGCGTCATCTGGTGGCTTCCTGTAATTTGCATATTATTCTTGAAGATGTGTGTGATAATTCTACAGCTGAAATTTTTACTTTAGAGTTCAATTTCCATGTGATTCTGAATTATCCTTAATTTATGGACATGAGTGTATATTTAAAGATATTCTGGCTCTTTTTTCACAGCTGAAGAATAAATTAAAATTAAATAAATTAACATAAAGTATAAAATTTATCCTTTTCAGGAAGAACATTTTACAATTTGAAATCAACGTTCGCAGGCTTCTAAAAAAGCCGAGATTAAAACCTTTGATCTAAAAAAAATAGCAGTAGCCTGTGTCGCGGAGGCAGACGTATGTGTGGACGTAGAAAAACGTCTTGTAGTTTGGGGTTAAGAAATGAAACGACTGTTACATTCAGTCCCTGTATTTATTTGACGCAACTTCCTCAAAGTTGCCGTTAAGTGGTGCTACAGATGTAAGCGGCAAGCAGCTAGTACAGATCAGGGGCGGCTCCAGTCCAGAATTTTGGGAAGGGGGGGGGGACAACGTCAGCTCTTAGGGTTATCTGCATCATTATGGGACACCCTGTATATATTATATTTATATATATATATATATATATATATATATATATATATATATATATATATATATAAGAAATAAACATCGTCTCATTTTAAATTTAAACTTATTTAGTATTAGGTCTACGATTATATAATTTTAGGTTATAGAAAAAAAATGCGCAGGTGATTTTTTTTTTTTTTTTTTTTTTTGGGGGGGGGGGGCAATTTTGGAGCCGCCAATGGTACAGATGTACTAGCCGCTTGCTCGTCAGCCACTTTTTGGCATTTAAGCACGTTCCTCATGCGTTCAGAAGCGATGAGTAGCACTTTTCTTAGCATCTGCTCTCTTCATTTTATTCCGTTTCGCCTGGTTTTGATTGTATATACGATTCGTATATGCTGATAGTTGAGTAGGTATCACTTTAGACAATTCTAACGGCTATAACTCTCAGAAATCGCAATTGGCCGTGGCGAATGCAAATGCTTTAAACAGATGATAAGACAAAGCCGCAGACACCTCGCTTGTGTTCATCCGATAATTAGTTCATGTGTTACGAGCGCCTAAGGATTATAGATAGGGCAATTCGGGTTTATCTTACGTCCCCCCCTTCCCCCGCTCGACCAATTTTTCATGGGCATAAGTGCTGTATCTTGTAACTGTGGATATTTGGCTTTCAAGCTTGATATCACATGCTACTATAAGCTTATTAGTTCCTTATTTATAGCTGCTATAAATTACTATTAATTTCGTCCCCTCCCCCCAACTCCAGGATGGCACCCATTATGCCAGTGATTCTCAACATTTTCATACCTAAGGACCACTAGATGCCTTACCAAATCAATGGCGGACCACATACACCAAAATAAATGAAAACCCGTATAGGCCTAGGTCTACTACACACATTTTTATTATTGTTATGCCGAAAAGCCAATATTTCGCGGACAACATGAAAACGTCCCACGGACCACAAGTTGAGAATCACTGCTTAATGCAACAAATTTGAAAGGTGTATTCTATGTCAAAAATATTTTCAGCATTTTCTTGCTTGCTGCTGAATCAAGAGTGTAACCACGGGGGAGGTGATATGAGGACCGTTAGAAAAAAAGGAACTCAGGGTCGCTCATTTTCTTTCTTAATTTAAATATTTTGAGGCATTAGTGCGTGGTTATCCTTCATTCAAAGCAAGTGTTATTACTTTTGTTCAGAGTGAATGCAAGTTCAGGTGAAAAATTGAAATTAACTCATTAATTGACATTCATTAATTCACAAGTTTTTTATATCTGTGGTCTACACTTGTTCGATAAAATAAAATACTTTTTAAAAAGAAAATCTTTTACCCCCCCCCCCCTCCCCCCGGTTGAGAGGAATTTTTAAAAGACACCAGGGAACAGTACAGTCTTGAAAACCTTACTTCCTCTTCCACCAGGTAGAGAAGGGAGAGTTCCTTGTGAAGTGAATTTCGCCTGTGCTAAATCTCACTTGTTTGACTGTAACTGCATGCACATCAATATTTTGCGGGTAATTTATTTATATTGCGCGAAAACTATTTTAAAAAATGTTGTATTACTGTTGTTAGGTTTTCGAAAATTATACCAGGTTTATCAGTCACTTCCAATACAAATTATTTAGTTTTATATCTTAATCTAACCTCTTCTATGTAAAAGATATAAACTATAATCAAAGCATCAAATGAACATAAAAAAATGAATTGCGAACTGATATGTATAAATTTATCTTTCTATCGATAATTAAACCTTTTACGAAGATAAATTCCAACTTGAAAATAGATATTTGAATCATCTATGCTCTTAGCAGATATATCCAGAATACATTATTTATACATAAAAAATAAATGGTAACTATGTAAAAGAATAAATATTTTTGCACCGATATTTTAAAGCCATTTGTATCTGAAACAGCTGGAAATATTGTTTTGAGTAATTAGTTGTTGTTCAAATAAAGATTTGTTGCCATAACTTCTGAAAGAAATGAAAACTTTAGCATGATTGATAAATTAACAAAAAAAAAATTCTAATTTCAGAGTTGGGTGCTTGAAATAGTTTTATACAGAATCAACAGTTAATATGAGGAATATGATACGGTTGCCAACCTGTGGTGATATAGTGCCATTGTAACATTACAAATCGAAGAGCCTCGTGGTGTAAATTAACACTGCTCTTTCTGGCAAACCCACAGAACATGCCTAATATTTTGCACAAAAAACACCTTGGCGCGAAAAAGTATTATGTTCTTCATATTTACCAAGATAAAAATTGAAGAGGCAAAAGCTGGTTTGCTCATATACCAATTAATATTCGTTTTGACTGTTTGGTAGCCTACTCAGCTTTTATCATTTCTCAAAATGTATGGTTTATTGTTTAGCAAAAGTATGGGATAAAATATGTATTTTTTATTTCTACTGTAGTATATTAAGTATGTTCACATTTTTCATTGTTTCTCTTTTAGACTATATCACTGATAGTTATTATGTAATCATTATTAATTTTATCACTTATTTTAGAAAATCATGCCTAAAGGAGAGGATAAGAATGTTGTGACGAAGAAATCTAAAAAAGATGCATCAGATATTCAAAACATTTGTAAGAAACATGATGTGACAGATGAGGAAATATCTGAAATTCGAGAGCATTTATTAGATTGGTATGATAAATATCAGCGTGTGTTACCTTGGAGAGATATTGCACGAAATGAAACTGATCTTGATAAACGTGGTTATGCTGTATGGGTTTCTGAAATCATGCTGCAACAAACTCAAGTGGCCACTGTTATTTCATACTTTAATAAATGGATAGAGGTAATTTTTGCTTATTAAAAATCCATTTTAGTTTTTTTTTATGTTATTGATTGTTGATATCCCTCTTTTTTTTTCCCCAGAACTCCACAAAGTAACAAAATCTCACCAAAATCGCATGGTTACCACGTGAAACACAAAATCGCCAAACTTGACAGGGAGGTGCATCTAACACATCTGTACCATATGTTATTACAGAGAGATAATGCAACACATTTTAATATCTTTTTATAATTATTCATACAAAATATTTAATTTATTTAATTTGTCTCTCCTCAAAGAATAAACTTTGTAAATTAAATACATAAAGAAATGTAAATATATTAACAAAGTAATTCTAAATGTCATCCTAATTTATGATTGCAGACTTTATCTAGATATTTTTATATTTTTTGTGATAATTATAGCTTAAAATTTATAATTTTTTTATAATTCCCATTTCTCTTTGTTAGTTTAATTTATATTTTATTCAATGACTGAATATTAATTTCTTATTGATGGATGAAATGGTTGTGTTTATATAAATGTTAGGTATAGTAATTTTATTTATATTGGTATAAAGATGATTTTTATTTATCTCTTCCTATTTTTAATATGTTTTACTACCAAAAAGTTCTATAATTTTTTTTAACAAATTGAAAGTTTTTTTTCAAAATCAAAAGTTAGATACACATTTCAGCTCTTATATGAGTAAGATTTATTTATTTTAGTGATCAGTAATTTTGGTTTATCATGAAAAGGCATTTAAATTTATGGTTTACAAATGAGTCATATATTCACCCAGACTGTAATATAGATACAAATAAAAATATTTTCTTACTACTTGGTCATATTAAATATACTTGCGAAAACATAATGTACATAATTATTAAATACTTTCTCTGGTAGAAACATTTGTGTCACTTAATTTTTCTTTGCTTCATAAATGTTGTGACAACTTTTTACCAGGAGAATAAATTTCAATTGACAAGAAATATATATATATATATATATATATAATTGATTCATTTATAGAGAGTTATACAGTGAAACTTCTCTAAGGTGGCCAATCCTGGTTCTGAAAAGTTAGCCGTTTTGAGGGATGTGGCTGTCGAATAGGGATTGATTTCTCTTTGCGGGACTGCAATGGTTCCGAGAAAAGTTGGCCATTTTGAGGGTTGGCTGGCTAGAGAAGTTTCACTGTGTGTATATATATATACATATCATTCAATGGATTACTCTCTAACAAGTGATGATTTGTTTTATTCTATAGGTAAAAGAAAAAATAGTTATTTAAGACATTGATATTTATCAGTTGCTTATATGAATTTACTGATGTAGACAATAAATTTATTTTGTATAATGGGATCATTTACAGTTTGGGCACTAGCATTTTCTTCTTGATGGTTATGCTTTGTAAAGGTGTTTATTTGTATAAACATGGGAAAGGCATTCATTTGTTTCTTTTATTTCTTTCATTTTATTTCATATTTTTTTCCCCTTTCTTTAACTAATGTTTTATAACATTTATCAAAGTATATGCATTTTGTTTGTCTGTTGTATTTATTGATGCATTGTTTTGCTTTGTATTGTTTATCTCTATTGTTCAGAAAATCTATAGATCTTTTTGATTGAAAATTTTGAGCACTATTCTTCTTTTTGTAGAAATGGCCAACAGTATCTCATTTAGCTTCTGCTAATTTAGAAGAAGTGAATAAAGTATGGGCTGGGCTTGGGTATTATTCAAGAGCTAGAAGGCTTCATGAAGGTGCAAAAATTGTTATGGAAAAATTGAATGGCACAATACCCAAAACTGTTGAGGAACTAATGAAAATTATACCTGGGATTGGATTGTATTCTGCATCAGCTATTGCTTCAGTAGCCTTTCAAAAACGAGTTGGAGTTGTTGATGGAAATGTAATAAGGGTTTTGTCAAGATTGAGAGTTATAGGAGCACCTGTTACTCAGCATGGTGTACGAGATCATTTATGGTAATTAAGCTTCCTTTCAAAATAAATGCTGTAAAGTTATAGTGTAATACATATTTTAATAATTCTCTGGTGTTTAATTTTATGGAAAAGTTAATAAGGGTAATAGTCATTTTGTGTGCAATTTTCAGTGTCCATTGTTTGAGTTGATTTTTCTTATATTTTATAGATGAATATGCAATTATAAGTGCAAGAGATGCTGTTCATTGAGTTTTGTACTTTTTTTAAAAATTAATTTCACTTTTATTTATTCATAAAAAGTAAGTGATGCTAAATAATTTTAATTTGTCTTATTATTATTATTATTAGCTGAAACTGTGTGAGGTAAATAAGTGACAAAACTTTCATTTTAAGTTGAACTACAATTATAAATTAATAAGATCATTGCAAATGCAAGTCTCTTAAGGAAACAACTGTCAAAATTTAGCTATGATATACAAAATTAGTTCTTTGCGAAGTTTGTCTGAGATAAAAATTAATTTTCAATTACAGTAGAATGGGTGTGTTATTTCTGTTTTGATTTTATGTTTTCTTTTTTGTGTCTCTGCAAATTGTTCTATATTTTTTTATTTTTTACAAATACATTTGTATCATAAATGTCTGCTTTGTTTTCTTAGTAACAGCCAGATTTAATTAATAGATTAAAATATCTTTTCTGCTGTATTTATTCATAGCTGTTTTGTAAATAATATTTTAGTAAAAAATGAACATTTGTAGCAATGTAGGCTGAACACATCCATTTTGCTCTTCATCATTATCAGCCTCTTACTGGGAATACCTTTAAAAATCATGTTATTCAGACACCTTTAAAAAGCAGATTTCTTTGCAAATAATAAAATTTACATACAGGGCTCATAGGTTTTTTTTCTGATATTGTTCTTTCTTTGATAGACATTTCAATAGAAATTTCTGGTTGAAACTTATGTTTAGCTTTATGTGTGTTTGCTAAAACCTAGTGATATGTATTGTATATTTTCACACATTGTTAAGATTTTTACAGCATATAATTTATTTGTATTCACCTGTATGTCTTTTTATCTTGTTAAAAAACTTCTTTTTGTGTGAACCTAAGTATGCTGTCTAGTGCAGTGCTCTATTTTCTAAGCAAGATATATATAGAACTCGTTATTGTTCTTGTTTTATATTTATCCTAAAGTTCTGTTCGTATCTTCATGTATAAATTCTCTTTACAGTCTTTTTAAAAATATTTTATAGTTTAATATGATGTTCTAAACATGCTTAAGATTTGTTTGGTAATTATAATTTATAGGAATATTGCAAATCGAATTGTATCAGTTGAACGTCCAGGGGATTTTAACCAAGCTCTGATGGAACTAGGTGCAGTAATATGCACTCCCCCAAATCCAAAATGTTCTGATTGCCCTATTAACAAGTGTTGCAAGGCCTATATGATGGCAAAAAAAGGTAATTTCATCTTTTTACTTTTTTTAACTTATTAAATTAGTGACATGAATTAATTGAAATTAATTACATTAAAGATTTTAGCTGTTTTCTGAATCATACATCATAACAGATGCTTGAATTTCAATTAAATGTTTTTCTTTCTTAAGAAATATCAAGGTCATTGTAACATTTCAGGAACAGGGAAAGTATACATGCTTTACAGATGTAGAAAAGAAATCATTCTAGTACTTCTTATTTTTATTAAAATATGTTACATAAATTTATATGCCAGTTTTAAAATTTATAATCATAAATAGCAATAAAACAATAGAGGATTAATTAACCAAATTAGCAAACCTCTGCATAGGAAATAAATCATTTTGTAAATCCAAAAATAGAAAAAAAATGGAAATAAATCCATTTTGTAAATCCAAAAAACTGAAAAGAGAAATTATGTCTTTATCTGTATGCATTGTTTTACACAGCTACCAAATTAAAATGTTTCTGTCTGGCAAACCCAAATTGTGACAACCTTCTTTACTTGAAGCTTGCAAAATGGTTTTGTTTTTTTTTTAATTAAAAAAAAATAATTTGAATACTTTCCCCTATAATCTGTTGTTTTTGGCTTCATTAATGTTGTGTGTTGATTTTAGACGCACTTTATCCCTCTTTTTTTCTTCTTAAAAGTTTCATTTTTTTATTTTATTGCAGGGGAAACTGAGTGCTTTTCTATATCTAATGATTCTTAGAAAAAATAGCACATATCTTCATAACTTATTGTATTAAACAAGAATTTAACAAAATCAAAACTGACAACGGCGTCAGACAAATCGTATCTGACAACGGCCCAGAGTCTATCAGGTACACGAGCGGTTTGAGCGAGCCTCGAGCTAATTGGTAACACTGCGCCCAAAATTCTAATACGCACCTACCGGCACCTCCACGTGGTAGCCCCTGGGAGATCTTTTGATCTGCGAACGCCGGAGGAAGTGGGGAGAATCTATATTCGATATTGCTTTATTTTATCTTGACCAAAGTCTCTATCATGTGCAAAGAGACAACGACCGATCCTCAGTTGAGGGAGGCCGAGGAAAGAATGCGCATAGCGCAAACCAGGGTTCAAAACCTAATCTGCAGCTTTAGTGGCTCAGCAGAGAAAAAGAGAAGTATGAATGAAGAGCTCCAGGAGCTAATGAATGTCCTTAGAGACCAGCAAGCCCATATACAATATCTAGCGGGGCAATTAGTGGAAGCGAACAAAAAGACTTACGCCAATGTGCTAAGTAATACGAGAACCAGGTCAGCCTCTAGAGGTAGGCCGAATGGGAGAAACAGGTCGAAATCGGCCAAAAACTCACGAGCAGATAAGGAACGGCATGTTGTGACGGTATACCCGAAGAAGGAGCAGACTTCAGAGGATACCAGGGATGAGATCCAATCCCACGTTGACCCCACCAAGTTAAAAGTGGGAATAACTATGATGAGAAAGATCAGTAAGGGTGGGGTCATCATCGGCACTGATAGCGAAGATGACCTGGACAGGCTGATAGCCGAGTTCAGGAAAATCGATGCGATCAACGGCAACTATAATGCAGCTAAGCCGGCGAAGAGAAATCCGCAATTAATCATTTACAATGTCGGAGAAAAATATGAGAAGGAAGAGTTTGTAAGAAAAATCAAAAAACAAAATGAGGAGTTGACGGAAAGTGAGATCCATGTCATCGCGCAATATAAAGCGAGGTTCGGTGACAACTGGATATTGAGTCTGGATGGAGAGTCGTTCTCTTCACTGAGCAATGTAGGTAAGCTCAAGCTAGGGTGGCAGAGGTACTCCTTCAGGGAGTACATAAGACCAAGAGTCTGCTACAACTGCTGGCAATTCGGGCATATTGCCAAGGTTTGCAATAATGAGCAAGTGTGCAAAAACTGCGGAGATACAGGCCACTGCTACAGTGACTGTACAAAAAATGCCAGGTGTGTGAATTGTTATAGAAATAACAAGAAATACAATACAAAAGTTGACACTAAACACTCCCCTACCGCTAATTCATGCTTATTATACAAAGCAGAGGTAGGGCGCATAGCACAGCGTACCAACTATGGGGGATAATCCTCCAAGCTGGAAGCTAGTGCACCTAAATGTCAACAAAACATACCTGGCATCAAAGGAACTGGGCGAAGACGCCAACGCCCAGGACCTAGATATCCTATCAATCAACGAACCGCATTTCAATAAGGGTGATAACAAAATCACCGGCATTCCTTCAAACTACGCAGTTGTAGCCAACAACAATAGCCCAAAAGCTGCCCTAGCAGTGAAGAGAAAGTTTAAAATGCTCGAACTAAAAGTAACTGAGCACTTAGTAGCAATAAAACTTCAGCTATTTAGCGAGTGGTATATTGTGATCTCGATCTATCTTCCCCCGTCACCTAGAGGGGACGACGATAGAACAGAGCCGCACTTGAGTATTCTCAGATCGATTCTTGATAATAACACCAACACCAAAGTTATTATCCTAGGGGACTTCAATGCGAAGTCCACTGTTTGGAGCCCTAGGCCTACCAACGAAAGAGGGATCACGGTACTAAACTTAGTGGCGCAATATGGCGCACACATACTTAACCGCCCAGATAGCCCTCCCACCTACAACGGACCATTCGGGATGGGGTGGGTGGACCTCTCGATAACAATAGGAATCGATGAGGAAAGTATAAGTAATTGGAGAGTCTCAGATGACTATGTCCTCTCAGACCACAACGGCATTCTATTTGATCTAAGTGGCCCTAACACAAGCCACAGACAACCCAAGTCCCCTAGATGGGACATCAGAACAATACGATGGATGGAGTTCAGAGAAGAACTCCATAAAGAAAGACAACACCTAAATCAAACTGTAAACGACCTCGATCCAGAGGACGCAATTAGTATCATTAACGAGAAGCTACACAACCTGTGTAGCAAAAACAAGAAAAAGATGGGTTGTCATAAAATCAATGCCTACTGGTGGTCCCCGGGACTCTCCATAATGAGAAAGAAAGTTAGAGCACTCAGAAGAAAGGCTCAAAAAACCAGTGATCCCCAAAACAGGGCGACGAACATGGAAATTTTTAAGAGAGAAAGAGCGGCATATAAGAAAGCAAGACTAGCCGCCAAAAGGAAATCGTTCAGAGAATACATCGAACGGATAACCACAAAAGACATATTCGGGAATGTCACATTTACCATTCCTAAAAATGCCAGAAGTGATTGCGCTAAGCAACTAAGAAACGAACAAGATATATTAACGGATGACGAGAAGGAAGTGGAGTTAATATTGGCTAAACACCACTTCCAGAACATTGAAGGAATTCATTACCCTGGAGCCCAACCACAGGAGGCTCCAATACCTATAACGGACATGGAAGTTGAGCATATTCTGGAGAACATGGCTAAAGGGAAAGCCCCAGGTTTCGAGAGGTTCACTCTCACTATAGTGGAAGAATTGCATCTTATGGATGCCCAGTTGCTGGGAAAATTATATAACAAATGCTTAACTAACATGAAATTTCCGAACATCTGGAAAAAAGCGAAGGTGGTCTATTTCCCCAAAGTGGGAAAAGACCCGACAAAGCCCAATGCATATAGACCGATTTGTCTTCTCCCTATAATGGGAAAAGTGCTGGATAAGCTGATCACCAACAGACTCGTTGAACATCTAGAGTCTAATGGGGTACTCTCAAAAGCCCAATTTGGCTTCAGGAGAAACAGGAGCACCAACGATGCCCTGCAAAAGGTACTGGGGATTATTAAGAACAACAAGGAAGATAAATATCAAACATGTATGATCACATTAGACATACAAAACGCCTTCAATTCGATCAACCCAAAAAGGGTAATGGAGGCGATAGAAGTACTAGAAATCGACAATAATCTCAAGTACCTCATCATCGATTATCTCCAAAATAGGTGTATCCAACTCCCTCAGGGAGAATGGAAGTATAATGTGGGAGTACCTCAAGGTTCCTCTTTGGGACCTATTCTGTGGTTGTTGGTGATAAACAGCCTATTGAAAGCCGAAGAAGATAATGTGGATTTCCACATACAAGCCTTCGCGGATGACTTAGTCATCCTGATCAAGAGCAAGGTTGTATATAAGTTTTCCCAGCTAGCCGAGACAGCACTAGCTAAGTGCGAGAACTGGGCAAATTACAACGAACTCAAATTCAATATTGAGAAGTGCAGCTACACCATAGTGGGACCTAAGATAAAGAACCTAAGGAAACCGACCATAAAGTTATGCGGACAGAATATCAAATATAATAAAGAGATTAAATATCTGGGTGTCATAATTGACAATAAGCTCAACTTCCACACCCACATAGATAGCGTAAAGGAAAAATCCTTAGCAGTTATGAACAAACTACTAAGGTACTCCAGGAAAACCTGGGGTATTAAACCACGAGTCGCTAAAGAAATCTACCAACTGGTAGTCGAAAAGATCCTACTATACGGAGTCCCAACATGGTATAACGCTACTCGTAGCATGAATGAAAAACTATTGCAGACTCAAAGACCATTTCTGTTGTTTCTTACAAAATGTTATAGAACAGTTGCAACAGACACACTAGCCGTCCTGGCAGGGTGTCTGCCACTAGACATTAAAGCCAAAATGGAGAAAACTCTCCATTCAATAACGAAAGAAAATGGCTCACACGTAATAAATGGGATAACCCTCGACAGCAATAGCTGCGAGGTACGAAATTACAACATACACTTAGTTGAGAATATCAGCAGCATCGACTGGTCAACCAGGCTCGAGCCGGAGTATAGTACCCAGTACTATACAGATGGATTGAAAATGGAAGACAGAGTCGGCTCTGGTATGATTAAGTTTAAAGGGGAAACTAAAATATATGAAGCTATGGAAAGGAACTCAAACCATAGTTCCTCGTATCAAGCAGAGTTAAGAGCAATAGAGATGGTCATAGAGGACGCGATAAGAACTCGAACAGCTGAGTTCGACATATATACCGACTCCATGAGTGCCCTCCAAGCACTCAAATCGAAAAGTTATAAATGCCAGTTGGTAGATAATCTTAAAAAGACTATAACAAGCCAAGAACTAGACATTTCCTGGCATTGGGTGAAAGCCCATGCTGGAAACAGCAAAAATGAAGCAGTGGATGAAGTCGCGAAGAAAGCGACTCAATTACCCACTATCAATAATACTTACAAGAGAACAAGAAGGCAACTAAAGGGCATCTTATTGAAAGAAGCCATAAAGGAATGGCAAGAAAGGTGGAACAATTCCACCAAAGGCAGATATACTTATGAGATCTTCCAGACAGTAGGTCTGGACAGAGTCCAAGGGGACTTCCTGAAGAACCAGGCGATTACTGGACACGGCTGCTTTGGACAGTATCAAGCCAAGTTCTTTGGGAAGACGGACAGTTGCAATTGTGGGGAGGAACAGACAGTCGAGCACTGTCTGTTTGATTGCAGTAATTTTGAAGTTCATAGAAGTAACCTGCCAAGGAATGCCCATACCTGGACCAAACATAAATTCTTTAACGATCACTACTGCAGCCGAGTAGTGAATAAAATCGTTAAAGAACTGATGGACTATCACGTCCATCAGGACTAAGTCTTGTCAAACTTTTCTTATATTCTATGTATGATACCTAAGCTCTCATGCTTAATTATGTTTATTTATCTCGATGTAACCCACTGTATTTATGTGATCTGTATATACTATTTGAATAAAGTATCGTGTTAATAGCGTTTTGGCTCATTTATTGTTGTAATGTATTACTGTTAGGGTTGTTAGGATTGGCTCTTTGGGGCGACTCGATATAGTTGCGGTGGACTACCAGGTCACGGACCGAGACCTGGGTTTGGTAGCCAAATTGAAGTATGGGAGAGTAACGTAGTTACCAAATTAGTTGCAACCAAGTGTCGGAGCGAGGGATGTGCTCCAAGCGACGACCAAGTTATCAAAAACAGGTTGGATGCCTACACGGCGGGTCGATTATAAGTTTAGACTTAACAAAATCAAAACTGTTTAGGATATTTACGAGATATTTGGAGCAAAAAAGGATATCTTTATTAATATTTTTGATATTAAATTATTTTACCCCTTTAATTTTTTGCAGTGGTTTAAATTTCTTTTGAAATATAGACTTCATGACCATATGTAGAATGATGTTATATTTACTAATGAAAAGCACAAATTTTATAAAATCATGTACAGGTAGCCCTCCTACAGCACAGCATCTTACAACACAGTTTCGCTCTAACACGATAGGATAATTTCGGGAACCCTCGTATAACACTGCAACCTGTAACACGGTTTCACTATAACGCGATAAAAAATTGCGAAAACCTTTGTACAACACTGTACTTCTATAGCACTAGATAACATGATTTTTGTTTAACACATTTAAAATCTAAATTACCTTAAAATAATGATGGGAAGGAATAATGAACTGTAGTGGCTTTATATGGAAATGTATAAACAAATTATTATATATTCATTTATAATTCTATAAAATTACAAGAAGGCCTAAGCTTAGCTGAAAATCTTGAATAATTTTTCCTGAATGCAGACCCTTCCGCTGAAAGAAGCCGAAATTTCAAAAGGGAGCTGCAAAATTGTCTATCTCCATACCGTGAATATGCAATGACCTTGTAAGAACCAGCAAATAAACCAAAATTACAGATTTTTTTAAAGAGGTTAGAAGGTGCAAAAAATCTAAATGAAGGAAAAGGTTCTGAAAGTTAAGGTGATATTGTTCAATCAATAAAACATTCTCGTTTGATTGTACTGAGCAGTGATGAGGAAGAAATTTATTAAATTAAGGTCGTATAAATTAAATGAAAATAATCTTTTTTGTTTCTTTTCATTTTGTGTTATACATACATTTCTAATTTTAATAAAAATTAAGTTGCTTATATGGAATTAAAAAAAATGTTTGTTTTTACTAAGTTTTCAGAACGTTACCCCCCCTGTTTTGAACTGTCTCTGGGTCTCATATAACAAGAACCTAGGACCTATCTACCGTGTTATAGGAGGGTTACCTATATTTATTGCATTCTTTGTCTATCACTGCTTTTTTATGAAATATGTAATTTTAATTTTTTTTTTAAGAAATCATAGTATGAGTACTTGAAATTTCTCGATTATCACTGTAGAACATAAAAATTTCCTGTTTTTCATGGATACTTATTAAGTTAATGAGCAGTTCTTATTTATTTATTTTTCATAAATATGTAATGAAAAATTGCAATTGATTTGGCATATAGTATAGGGTAGAATATGTATTATTAATGTTTGTAAAATTGTTGGAGAGAAATAAAATATATTGTAAGTTTCTATTTTGCTGTCATTTGTTAGCTGTCAAATTATTTTAGGTGTATGTAGTTTTATCTGTTTAAGATATGATAGCACCGTTCATTATCTAAAGTTATAAATAAAAAGGTTTTCAGATTTATTTTTATGTAATGATTGCTTTTGTTTTTTCATGAAGATTTTAAAGTAAGGCTACATGTTATATTCCTATGATGGCATTTTCTATATAGGCTTTTGTTCAGTGATCAGTTTCTGATTTTAATCTCTTTATAAGTGAAAAACCATTTAAGTTGCTTCTGAATGTCATGAAATAGAACATTAAAATGAACTGGATTTTTTTTTATCAAAGTTAATTTAGATTATTGTTGTTACAAAGCATCATCAGTTATTCTTTTAACTTATCTTAAAAATGAAATTTTGTATTGTTAAAGGAAAATAAAATTAAAAATTTCCTATAATTATTTTCTTCTTTCTAATAGCAGCAAAGGAGAAACAAATTGCACACTTTATATTAAACAATTGATATATTTTCCTAAATAGAATATGGTGAATCAAAGAATCTTTTGTATAGTATATATAAACTTGTTGTTTCCTATGACTAACTCAGTATGATCTGATTAAAGGTATGATTATGTTCATCTACTGCCCATGTATAATTTAGGGTTTGAACTTTTTCTTTTCGTAAATGTTTAATTCTATTTCTAACTTTTCGTCAGTCACATGATCTAATCATATAAAGTTTGATGCTTCTTCAATTTTCAATACATTGTTACATATAAGACAATATGGTGCTTATAAAACATTTTCTTTGTTGGTACTATTTTGTATTTCTTACATCAGTCTTTCATTTTAAATTCATATCTTTGTATTGTTTATAGATTTTGACTGTTTACTGTTATTGCATTTTTGTACAGGTCTAGCCTTTTTTTTTTTTTCTAAAGGAATACTTTATTGTTTTTCATAAAATGTTTTTTAATGTTTTACTTAGTAATTTTATGAGTGAAAAATTTAATTGAAAAACAAGTTAATGGGATGTATTATTTGCAGACTCTGTTGCTGGTAGTTTAGACAGCTTTTTGAAGAAAAGTCCAAGAGTTAAAACTAATCCAGATGAAAATACCGATACTTTACCAGATATAGAAAATGGTATTCTTTTCCTTTCAAATAAATTAACTTTTCTCTGAAGTCTAATTTTTAGTTTTTACTTTGTTCAACTTTATTTATGCTTTTAAAATTGTTCTGAATTATTTTTATAACAAATTTAACAGCTAAAATATAAAGTTTTTTAAAAACTGCCTTAAATTTACCTTTTTTTTTTAAATCTTTTAGCTGCTAACTGTTGTTTTTGTATGAAGCCATCTACATGGAAAGAGAAGTAGGTAAAATCCAATTTTTTTTTCCATATTTTATTTTTAATATTTATATTTTCATATGAATTTAATGCAGACTATGAAGTCTTTTCACAGGCAATTTATTTAAAATGTTAGGAAGTTTGCGATCATTAAAGCAGAGATGTTCCTCATTTATATGAAACTTTTCTTTTTTAAGTTGAGAAAATATAGTTTTAGACCAGAAGGAATTTTGAAATATGTGTGTGTGTATTTTGTTTGTTATAATGTTGTAAAACTGTGTTTATCTAAGTATATGTAAATTTCACCTGTTATGTGTAATTAGACAACTGATGCTATTTTTTAAAGGAGCTAAAATTTCAAGATCTGTTTAGTTTTGAATCTAGCTTTAAAAAATTTTAGTCGTAAAGTAGTAGAATTTGCCTGAAAAAAGTTATACTTTTACTACTGTTTTTTACGATCACTATCTATATTGCTAAACATTTACATTTGAACCTTGGGGTATAAATATATGAATTTTGTGTTTGTGCAAAAATTTTGTCATTTAAAAAAACTTTGCTTTGTAATTTAGAAAAATTTGTTACTTAGTTTATTATTTGAAACAGCTAAAATATATTATACTATTCAGCTAGAGTGTAATTATGACATTTTGGTGAATTGTCTTGATTTAATGATTTATTAGTTCAGAATATATCACAGTTAGAATGTGCTTATATATGTCCATAATTAATTTAGAAATTTGCTAAATGAGTACCAATTAATCCATATTTTACAAACTCACATAAATACAGTATTTATAAAATAAAATCCTTATGACCACAGAAATGTAATATTTCATTTTCTGTATAAAAGGGTTATAGACTATCTGTTAGCAGTGATACTAAATATCTATTCAAAATATTTTGGTATAGTTAAAATCAACCAAATTAGCAGTAAATATAGTTTAATTATTTGTATAATTTTGAGAATAAATGATATAGTCATTTTACTTTTATTGGGGTATGATTCTTATAACTGTTCTTTAAATTTCTTGAAATTGTAAATTGTAACCACATTGTCCCCCAAACTGCTGTTTGTATTGATTATGAAACCAAGTAGTAGTTTTGATTTGCCAATAAGTTTTCTATTACATCAGATTTGTTATTATTATTAAAATACCTGTAAAATATAACATTTGATAGTGAATTTTGTAATATTATATGAATTTTGCAGCCCTGAAGTTACTGCTTTTCCCTGCAAAGTTGAAAAGCAGAGTTCCAGATTAGAAAAAGTTGGTGTTGTTGTGATTCAAAGAGAGAATAGTTTTCTTATGACAAAACGACCTAATAAAGGCCTTCTCGCTGGTTTGTGGGAATTTCCTAGTGTAATTTTCAAGGATAATTCAAATGCCAAGGAGAATTCATTGGCCATAGATTCAATGTTGGATGACTTTGGAATTCCATCCTCAGTTGTAGCTAAAAGAAAATATGTTGGAGAGGTATGTATGAATCTTAAAAAGAGAGTTAATCCTAGTATTGCTGCTCTCAGAAATTATTGAAGTTTGTTATATGTTATGCTATAATTGCCATGTAACTTAACGCATTAATTCCTAAATGTTAGGTATTGCGAATTTTTATGAAAGAATTTTGTGTGAAGTTTATGATTTTAATTTCCCTACTGCTATACAGGAATATTTAACCGTTTTGTTATATGTTTGAAATTAAGCTCGCTGAACAATCCTTTTTCTTATACAATTTTAAATAAATACAACCTTCAAAATTATAGTTGAATTTCATTTTAAATTTACTACACCTAATATTCAGTTTTTCTAGGTATTAATTTAATTTGTTGAGCATAGCCTTCTGATATTTACCTAAATGTAGTGATCATAATCTGGCATTTTTTTATCTTCTAGGTATTGCATATATTTTCTCATATTAGAGCTACTTATGTAGTAGAATGTTTAGAATTAAGTAATTCTGCTAAACTAAAGAGTGTTCCAAAAGAACTTATCTGGTCAACAGAGGAAGAAATAAAAGCATCAGCTGTATCAACTGCTATGAAGAAAGTCTTTGAAGCTGTTAAAAAAGTGGATAAAGTTTCACCAAATGTAAGTGATGTGTAATTTATTAAATCGTTATCATATCATTGAAAAGAGAACCATTGCATTAGTTCAACATTTTGATTGCTTTATTTGTTTCAACATTCTCCAACATCCTAGGAGTACAAAAAGTACAAAACTTTTTATTTAGTTTGATTTTTTTTTTTAAGAACTAGTTAAAGCAATTCAATTGAAAGTCATAAATTGTCAAATAAATTATACATCCCTTTTCTAATGCTTCTATGGTATTTCTATTATTTACCAATGGTCATTGCTTTTAGTCTTAGAAGGAAATCAGCATTGTCAGAAAGTTTTATTTGAAAAAAGAATGAGGGAGGTTTTCTTCTTTTTTTTTTATCTAAGAGGGAAGGAATTTTTAAATCTTTTTTTATTATTATTTGAGACTAAATTTTTCACCCTGCCACTCTGTGAAAACCTTTTAGTATTTAAGGTTATTTAATATTTAAAATATTAAATAACCTTAAATACTAAACTGTTATTGAAGGTCATGTTTTATAATATTCTACTGAAAAAGATACAATTTTTATTGCTTTTTATGATGTTAATAAAACATTTTGCTAGTTTGTAATAACTAAAAAATATGTTTTTTATGCTGCTTATGTTTTAAAAAGTACTATTTTTATGTACAATGAATTGAACTTCAATGTATTTGATTTATTATGTCATTCCTAAAAACTTTTATTTAGTTTAGAGAAAAGCAAAAAATTATCGATCTAAAGTGTAAAATATTTTTTAATAATAAGATTTCTCTTATTTACAGTTTCCTTTAATTTTATTTTTATGTGATATGAGTTCAGTCCATGAGTTGATATTTAGTTATTACTGTAGTGTTTTGTATTTGATCATTTGATATTCAGCTATTAATAATTTTCCTTTCTAAATTTCTACTGATTTTTCATTTCTTCTGCATATCTATGAAACTCATTAATATTCTGAAGTTTTGCTTTAAGAATATACTTCATACTTATCAATGATTTTGACATATATTTTTGTTTCTTAGGTTCCTCCCAAAAAAAGAAAGAAAAATGTTGAAGATACTAAACAGAAGTCAATTAAGTCATTTTTCTCTTGACTTACATTTACACTTAAGTCATTAAGCATATATATGTAATAAAATGTAAATTGGGAGAATTCTGTATATTTTAAAGAATATTTTATCCAAGTTTTTAAAATCAGTATGCATTTTTTACAAATAAACATTTTAAAAACATTTGATGTTAAATCTTTATGTATTACTTATTTAAAATTGTGATAAATATCACATTTTCATAATAAAATTCCTTAGGACATACCTAAATAAGAGGCAATCTTATTGAAAGATAGGCTTCTCTAGCCCATTTTAAGGACAAAACGGGTTTATGGCTGCTGGTATTCTGGAAATGCCTATCTTTGTATATGTAGCCAACCATAGTAGGGAGTGTTTTGTGCAATTTTATCTTAAAACTGTATTTTACACCACAATTGAGAAAGAAGCTTGGTTCTTTTTGCTGTAGGTTGAATTTATAGTAATTTCTCAGTCACCTGTAAAAATTAAGAGGTGTGCCACTTTTCAAATACTTTCACATCCAACATACTTGTTGTCTGAGATATGCCAAAGTGCATGTGATTAGAGGAAAACCTAGGTCCATGGTTGTTTGAGGCTGTGCAATTAATTGCCTGTCATACATTTCCATTTTGCTTTTAGTGTAGTCATCTGAAAATATGGAATAGAGAAATGTACTTTTATTATGGCCAAACACTCAAGAGGAAACTGTCATTAGACAGAGAAACTTTGTGATCATTGTAATTCCCTTTTCTCCTGCTATATTTTTGCAATTATGTTTGAAATTTTTTTTTTTATAAATTCCTTTGGATCCCAAATCGAAAGATCTTAAATTCTTGTGGATTACCACAGCTATTTAATTTGTGTATTAACCCCTTTGGCTCCAGGCAAGCCGTAGCTCTATGGTCTAGGATACCAGATTAGCTAGATGAATTTATAGACCTGTAGACAGGGCCTTTTTATCGCATGGGCAAATCGGGACTTTGCCCAGGGCCCCCTGATGTTAGGGGGCCCCCAAACCCCCTTGGTGTATGCACCTAGTACTTCTAATAGTATGTATTTTTATAAATGTCCGTAAGGGGGGGCCCCCAAATAGCATCTGCCCAGGGGCCCCCAGCGTTCATAATCGGGCCCTGCCTGTAGAGATATTCATTTATCATTATGATTGGATATGGTAAGCAGTATGGTGTAATAGAGATAATTTAACATTACATAGCCAAGTATTTCAATTACATAATTTAATATAAGTTATATAATATAGTCTCATTTGTCCTTTGCAGTGAAATGTTCAATGCTACAAAATGCTAGATTTCCTGGGCTCCCTGTGCACATTTTCCTATTGTTCTTACGAATTTTAGTTTCAGTATAGACATTGCATTTCTTTTATGGCTGTTTTTTTCTTTTCTGTTGATGAAATTGGCACCAAACAATGTTGGATTCTTCATGAAGCCTTAAATCACAAGCAACTTAATGCACAAAACAACTTAAAACTACCATTGGCTAGAACTACTAGCGCCATCTAATTGCAAAGTGAAAAACTATCCCAGACATATCCCTGTTCTGCTACCACAATAACGCTTATGTCTGGTAGGTGATTTGACCATGGACGTAGGCATGTACATCCATGGTATCAATGCCCACACACATCAAAACATATGCACATATATCCATTGTGCGGAAGGGGTTAATATTTATTGTGGACGAGACAGAGAGTTTCATATACTTTACACAGGGTGGCGACAGAACAAGGAATTCTCAGGGAAGAATCATTTTCTGGAAAAAATCAGGGAAAACTCAGGGAAGTTTCGTTTAACTCAGGGAAAAAGTTGGAATTGATCAATTCTGGTCTTCAATTTTTGATGCAGAAGGTGACTGTGGAGATGCTGCAAATGTTATGAGATGTTATGATTTTGTCGCATCGTAATGCAAATGTTGAGAGGGTTTTATATAAACAGTGACTGTTTGTGGGAGAATATAAAGGAATCTTCCTTAGTAGCAAGAAGGAGGGTTTATGATCATCATTTCCAAGGGTGGCCTTGATGGCATAACAATTTCCAAAGACATGATCCACTATGCTAGAAACGTACGAGCAAGATATGAAGAATCGAAGAAACACCAAGAGAAAGAGCAAATAGAAAAAAAGCATGCTTTAAAAAGAAAAAAGGAAGCAGAATCTCAATTGAAAGAGTTGGCTGCTAAAAAGGCAACCATTTTGCAGGAAGCTCAAAGACAAAACATTATTATAGAGGCGCAGATGGCAACTCTGCGAACCCATCAAAACAGTTAAAACTCTAGTATATTAAATGTTCAATCTATAACTTAATATTATCTATCTATTATGGTATACAATAAAAATATTTTTTACTTATTAAATTTTTATTCATTTATCAGTCTGTAGATTTTTAGTTTATCAAGTGTCAGGTTTATCATTATGGCTGGGGAATTGTTCTGCGAACGGATGGAGAAACTCAGGGAATTTCATGAAAAATACTCTGGAAATCAGGGAAAACTCAGGGAACTTTTTACTTCAATTTTTGTAGCCACCCTGTTACATGATACTAAAATACCACAAATAGTTCAATATTGAATTAGTCATTTTAAAATGCATAAAACTTGTTTTTAGTTCGAACTTCTCATTATTTATTTAAAGGAAAGAATATTAGTTTCAGAAATGCATGCATTCTTTTTCCCATAGTTATTGATCTAAGCTGGCTCCCAGAGGAAGAAACAATTATTTTGATTGATTTTTTCAATGATTTGATTGAAATAAGAAATTATGTATGTCACTAAAATACTTGTCTGAATGTTTGTATGTCTTAATAGAGGATTTAAAGATTTTCGCTATGTGGACACAAAATAAAGCAATAAAGACTTTAATTCATACTTACAGGAATTGCTACCAAACAATTGCAAGTGTTATGATTTTCATTAGCAATTAATTTTTAAACGTAGGATTACGTTCCTCAATAACGGTCCTTCGTAAAGAAAAAAATTGTCCTGTGTTGCGAGTTATAATTTTGGCAACACGCTAAACCCAGTAGCAGTAAACAGTTAAACAGAAAAGTATCAAAATGCGTTCAAAAAAAAAAAAAGGTAAGCAAACAATAAGTAGTTCTATGTTAATAACCCACGGTAGTTTCGTTAGAGAAGACTACCTGAAATTTTTTTTCTCTGAGAGTTTGTTCAAGGATTGGTAACTATGTGAATAGGAATGCATATTTAAATACTCAAGACGTTTAAATATGCATTAAATATACATCTCTGATTTTTGAAGGAATAAAGTATTAGTATCTGTGTTACAATGACAAACACTGTTAACCGGTTGAGAGATTGAGTTTATAGAATTAAAAATAACTCTTCACTCATCTGAAGATGGGACATCTTGTAAATAAAGGAAGAGGAGCTTAAACCTTAAATAAGTTTTAAGCTCCTCTTAAGTATATATGACAGAAGAATGTTATAAAAGATTTATCAAAATAGGTATATCAGTAATTAATAACTTGGAAGAGAAGGACAAAATGCACAGGATAAATATCCTGTTATACCAAAACAATTCTTAAAATTTTCCTAAACTATGCCTAATGATAGCACAACAGTTACCAGGCTATTTACAACACATGATAATAGGGAAGCAGCAAAGTTTAATTAGGTCTGAACATTTAATGGAGTCTCGTAATATCGTATGATGTATCATCTTTTATTCTCTTTATGACTAGTAAATTTTGTTTGGAGAACATCAGAAGTTTATTCCCGCAGTCAATTTCACCGATAACAAAGCATCTTTATTATCGTTGATAGTAATTTACAATGATTCAGCTGACAACCATGTACATGCAATAGAGAAGAAAAGCTATCATTCACTTTCTCCATTCAATTAATTTTGGTAACATGTTAGACTGGCTGCCCATTGTACTAATTCAAGCATGTTCCAGCCAGTAAAAATAATTTTCGGTCTCGAAATTTAAATTTAGTATTGATATGTATATTGCTTAGGAAATATTATTTAAGTCCAGAGTTAACAAGAATATTGACTAAGAGGTATGACTCAACAAGTTTTCAAGATCACCATAAGTAATTTCTTATCGAAATTGATATGGCCCTGTTATGGGTGAGACTTTTGGAGGGGGGGGGGGGGATGTACTCTTTGGCTGTATGTACTCATAGTGTTATAAATATGTCCAGGGCCGCCGTCAACTGAGCCAGGGCCCGGGGCAAAATAATACAGCGGGCCCCTCTCTCCACTCAATATTTGAACATTGTATACATTTTTTTGTCAACTCTTATTTAACCGGGCCCCTGGGCATTTGCCCCCTTTGTCGCCGACCCTGAATATGTCTGCAATTGTCGGGGCTGGGCCGATAGCTCTTAATGCGCCTTGCCCCCATTAAAATGTTTTAAGGAAATATCTGACTTATGATATACTTTTCTTGGAAAGTATAAAAATATATTGGGTGCCAAACCCTTGGGGTCTAAACGGCATGGGCGTTAACTGTAGGCCCCAGAGTCTGCAGGTTCAAGTCTCGTGGTTGGTATGGGTTGAAGTCTTTTGGAATCGGCTTTAATATTCCAGTCTGTTAAGCTTTCGCTTTGCAAAAGATGGCCGTAGATAGAACTTAACCACCTAACCAGTTTGTATGTTGTCCTAAAGCAATATTGTCTTTTTGAGGAAAATTTAATCATCATTTATCAGATACGAGTCAGTTTCTGACATGACATCCTTCTGAAGTGCTAAGTGATCATTGGCTAATTTTGGAAATTTGTGCCTAATATCTTGCCAAAGGTAACAAGTGACGAATAAAAAACACAGTCTCTTAAAATGCAAAATAAAAATTCTGTGTAAACTTAAAAGTTCTCCGACGTATAAATTTCTTTAGAACTAACAAATAATGGCAAAATGCATAAAGAGTGCCAAATGGCCGAGCTTTCAGCAATTCTGTTGAGGCATGTACGTTACAGATGTGTGTTTTTGCTCTAACAAATGACATGATTTGTAACTCTCAAATGAACGACTTCAGTGTACACGAATGGCCTTTATTGAATGGCATGAATATATTTTCCGTTACAGTAAGGGCCTGTTCACATAGGAGTCCGTTGCGTTGCGTTAAGGAAACGATGACGTTGAGACGAAAATAAACCAATCATAGGCGTTAAAAATTTCATTGCTAATCGTTTGGAGGCCTATGATTGGTTTATTTTCGTCTCAACGTCATCTTTTCCTTAACGCAACGCAACGGACTCCTATGTGAACAGGCCCTAAGTCCTTGAGTTACGCGGATTCGTAGATACACGGTTGTAATTTTCAATTTCTTTAAAAAACTCGTAGACGTGAGTCTTTTCGCACGTTTTCAGTTCTGCGACGTTGCCTGTAGGAATGAGTGGCAGACCTGCATGTGTGGTGGACAGCGGAAGATCGTGTGTTTTGCGCGCAATATTCAAGTTAGTTTTTAATACAACTTACAACATAAAACCAATTTTAAAAAATGTCCGCAAAACGTAAAAAGGAACAGACCATACGCAGATGTAAAAAAAGAGATGCGTAATTACTATGGAAGCTAAAGTTGAAATTATTAAACGACATGAAAGAGGTAAAAAGTTGTAGACATTGAGTGTTTATACGGTAGAACTGTGATAAAGCATAAAGATCGGATTATGCAACACGTGAAGAATTTATTCTGTTTCTATGCAATTGACGATAATTTTTAAAAAAAGAGGTGTTTTAATAGAAACGATGGAGAAATTATTGATAATTCTCAACGATAAAGCTACAGAACATGAGTCGAGACATGAAGCTTATAGTTCATGTTCTCGACTTAGCGTTTCTACACTGCTCAAAAAAAATTAAGGGAGCAAGCAAAGAAGTCAAGAAAACCGTGGAAGACAGCCACGTATTGGCGTAAAATAAATAGTACACGCGTATCAATGCGCAATACAGAAAAAAAGACGTAAAAAAATTTGTAATTAAGCTTTAATTCTTTGAAAATATGGAAAAAACATGAAAAGATGATTTAGGGCAACAATTTGGTTACATGTAAACGATAAAAAATAAAGTATTGTTTAGAAATGATGCAAGATTTTTAATATGGCGTGTGGTCTCCTCTAACAGCTAAGACTGCTGCACACCTGTTTACCATGGTTGCGATGATGTTATCGATAAGACTTTGGGGAATACTGTTCCACTCCTCAAGAAGTGCAATCTCCAAGTCTCGGAGAGTAAAAGGATGCCTTGGTCTCGCAGCAATGCGTCGTCCGAGCATGTCCCAACCATGCTCGATTGGATTCAGGTCAGGAGAGCACGCTGACCATTCCATACGCTGTATTGTTTCAGCTTCGAACATGTTCTCCACAAGACGATCTGTATGCGGTCTGGCATTATCATGCTGGAAAACAAAGGAATCTCCAATGGCTGCAGCGTAAGGTATGACATGAGGTCTCAGTATCTCGTCTGCATACCTTCGGGCCGTCAAAGTACCATTCCGTATGATATGCATGTCCGTACGTCCACCTATGCTGATTCCACCCCATACCATAAAACCAGCTCGTCTGTATTTTGACCTTTCACGAACGAATGTGGGGTTATTTCGAGTGCCCCTTTCCCTCTATGCCAAAACACGTAGGGTGTCACACTCCAGACTGAATCGGGACTCGTCTGTAAACAGCACTTGGCTCCAATCATGTTGCTCCCAATCTCGATGTTCAGCAGCCCATCTTCTTCGGGCCGCACGGTGGCGTGAGGTCAACGGAATGCAGACCATTACCCTACGTGCATAGACATCTCCCTGATGAAGCCTATTACGTACTGTTTGGCTGGACACCCTTCGTCCTGTTGCCAAGAGCAACTGTCTTTGCAGCTGAGTAGCATTGTCTGTTCTGTTTCGACGAGCTGTTAACAGTATATACCGGTCATCAGTTGCTGTAGTGGCGCGTGGCCGACCTTGCCCTGGTCGACGTCTAACATTCCCTGTTTCTTGGAATCGATTCCACAGCCTTGCAACGACACTTCTGGCGACTCCAACAGCGTCCGCGACACTACGTTGTGTTTGCTCGGATTCAAGTCTGCCTACAATACGCCATGCCATAGTTCCAGTAAATCACGTTGTTGAGACATTATCAAGTCACCTTTTCTCAAAAAGAATAACTGAGCAATCGAATTTCACAGTTAAGGCAGTGAAACAGACGTTTCTGCAACATCCCGATTTCCGCCCTTATGTTCTTTTTCTGGTTTTTGACGTCATGAACTATGATTTGCATACGAAGTTTACTTCTTCTGTTTCCTGCTAGGCTTCAAATTATGGCTGATTTATTTTATTTTACTTATCGGTGTAAGTATTTGCGTAATTTCGTTAAAACCATGTGCTCCCCTAATTATTTTGAGCAGTGTACATATGAGGAATGTGGAGCGAATTAACCGCATAAATCGAGGACTTACTATATATGGATTGTTTTCTTCACAATCAAATGAATGTTTCATGGAATCGATTCCACAGCCTTGCAACGACACTTCTGGCGATTCCAACAGCGTCCGCGACACTACGTTGTGTTTGCCCGGATTCAAGTCTGCCTATAATACGCCATGCCATGGATTCCGGTAAATCACGTTGTTGAGACATTTTCAAGTCAGCTTTTCTCAAAAAGAATCACTGAGCAATCGAATTTCACTGTTAAGGCAGTGAAACAGACGTTTCTGCAACATTCCGATATCCGCCCTTATGTTCTTTTTCTGGTTTTTGACGTCATGAACTTTGATTTGCATATGAAGTTTTCTTCTTCTGTTTCCTGCTAGGCTTTAAATTATGGATGATTTATTTTATGTTACTTATCGGTGTAAGTATTTGCGTAATTTCGTTAAAACCCTGTGCTTCCCAAATTGTTTTGAGCAGTATATATATATAAGTGTGTGTGTGTGCGTGTAAGTAAAATTTTTGACGCTTTTTGGTACTTTTCTGTTTGATTGTTTACTGCTTACCCAAGCGATACAGACTGGGTCTGGCGCGCTGCCAAAATTATAACTCGCGACGCATCTGAAATTTCGCTTTCCGGACGACCGTTATGGAGGAACGCAATACTACGTTTAAAAACAACACTTCTTATTTAGTTTAGCTGATTTCGAGAAGCCCAGCAGTGCAAAAAAGAGAGTTTAGAAAAACAATGCATATCAGTCACTCTCGGTGTTGAAGTAATGACATAAGACCCAAGATTGCAGCATCCGATTAGCTTGCCATTCTTGGCATACTTCATTAAGTTAAAGTAAACTTCAAAATTCGTTGTCAATGAACTACCACTTGATTGCTGCTAAATACCTAATTTCAGGGTTTATCAACCTTTTTCCATTCACAAGACATAACAATGACCACCACTCTGTCAATCGTTAAATGATCGACAGATTTCAGAATCGGCATTACATGTGTTCCCCTAATTGTTTTGATCAGTGTACATATGCGGAATGTGGAGCGAATTAACCGCATAAATCGAGGACTTACTATATATGGATTGTTTTCTTCACAATCAAATGAATGTTTCATGGCAAATACTTTATGAATTTTGCACAATGCTTTCTCATAAGCAGTGTAATTACTTCTAAACTTTATCTGCAGCTAAATTGTTTCATCTTCACCTTTCTAAACGTGAAGAATTAGCAAATTTTCCGCAGTATGTTCTAAATATTTTTTTAACAGAACTTTGGAAATATATGTGAAAAATCTTTCCGCCATCTAATTTTTATTATTATTATTATTTTTTTTTTAAGTATTAGGCTCCTAGGCTGTATAAGATTCTTTCTTATACAAACTTTGTTAAGGAAACACCCAATAGCTGAACCAGTATACTTTTGTTAAGTATACTTTGTTACTAATGTAGCAGTAAGGGCCTGTTCACATAGGAGTCTGTAGCGTTGCGTTAAGGAAAAGATGACGTTGAGACGAAAATAAACCAATCATATGCCTCCAAACGATTAGCAATGAAATTTTTAAAGCCTATGATTGGTCTATTTTCGTCTCAACGTCATCTTTTCCTTAACGCAACGCAACGGACTCCTATGTGAACAGGCCCCTATTCAACACGAGGTTTCATACATAGGAACGAAACGATTTTTCGATTCAAAACGCGATTGTACCTGACAAAAGCTTACTAGCTATTTTAGGAGTGCTCTCTCAATACCATTTCTCTTTCGCAAATTATTTTCCGTTTCCATAGAAATGACGATTATTTA
This sequence comes from Dolomedes plantarius, assembly GCA_907164885.2. Taxonomy (NCBI): domain Eukaryota; kingdom Metazoa; phylum Arthropoda; class Arachnida; order Araneae; family Dolomedidae; genus Dolomedes; species Dolomedes plantarius. Next base: position 143,039,232 of record OU015492.1, read on the forward strand.
GCTTCCCGAGTAAACTAAAATTTGTACAATCGTTGGCAATTCGATTTAAAGGTTGCTAGCTTTAAAATCAAACAAAAAAAAAACATTGGCAACTTCAATTAAGTGTTTTTGTCTGTCATGCCTCGATCTCGATAAATGCGATCTACTAGCCAATTAAACCTGAACTAAAGGGATTCATCAAATATTCCTGAGAAATGGCACAAACTTTTGTTAATCAGTTCGACAGTGCAAGACGAAAAAAAATAGTTTTAGTTCTCCCCTTCCGAATTCTTCCTAGTATTTTGCTTGTATTGCCATGCATATGGAGTATGCATAAAGTGTTTTTAGGAAAGAACAGTGATATGTTGAAGCTTTTCGTGACATACCTAGCAGTTTCTTTTCAGGCGAATTTAAAGAAATGTGACTTTCATACAGCGAATACTGTTTTAACATAGCATAAATTTACCAGTTCGGAATCAAACGCTGGTACAAGTGAGTAAACTTTTTCTGTGTAACATGTAATATTTTGTTTGTAATACTTTGATTGGTCTCATAATCACCGTTTGATTATAAAGAAAACAAGTTCAACACGCGGTATTGAATTTTCCAGAAATTCGCAGATGTACTTTATGGCTAAAATTTATTTTAGATATGAAGGGAAGAGCTGGTCCTGTGGGGTACACTATACGAGAAAAGAACCGCGAAATAGTACCAGAATGAGGTGTCAATGATCACAATGGGAGATGAGGAACACGGGATGGGAATTACAGAAAAACGGGGAAATGAGTTGATAACGACACGAGCAAAATGTTAATAAAAAAAGCAATGAAAATAAAATATTTATTTAAAGAAAATATTATTAAAATCATAGCGAAATCTTACACGAAACACTTTCATGTCAAATTCATCATCAGTCGGATATATTTCTCATGTTCGGTTGAAAAAACGTCTAGATATCATCTTAGCATTAAGTCAAATCATAGGTGGTGTATCAGGGTATAAATGCTTAATCGAATGTGACTCCTAAAACATTCAAATATAAATTTTTCTATTTTTCTACCAATTTATAAATTGTTATTCTGATTACAGTTATCTAACGCTTAATAATAATTAAGAGCAAAAATTAGCTTTGAAATGAAGGGTACATCATTCTCGACTCTTGTCTTTGAAATCCGTTTCTTTAAAACAATTTTTGAAATTTGAGTACAAACATTTTAATAGCCTCTCGATATTAATGACTATATTTGCTGTACAAATTATATATATATATATATATATACACACACACACACAACAATAATGTAAAGTAAGATGTGTTTTGTCGAACAGATCCTTTTTAACATTCATTCAACATTTCATAAATTCATGAAAAAAAAATTACCTTCGTAGTTTTAGGTAAAGTTTTATTTTTGTTATTACCATCTAAATAATTAAAGAAAATAGAAAACAAGTTTCCTTTTAAATTATTCTCTGAACTGTCGTCATACTTGTAAATTTAACATTGATTAGTTAAATTGTCATAAGCATTTAAAACCACACATTTTCCCTTAAACGAACAATAATTCTCCGTTGAAGAAATTGAATATTTTAACCATACTTAACAGATTTTCGTACAAAATAATTTCGTGCGCTTTTTATCATTTTAGCTGTCACGCAATATTTGTTTAAAATAACACTTATTTTTTTTCAAATGCTACTCGAACGTGTTGTTTGTTTGTTTGTTTGTTTGTTTGTTGCTATTATACAAATAAAGTAAACGCTTTATTTTTGTTTAGTTAACATTTTGCTGAGGCTAAATTTGCGCATGAACCATCTGTCAACGTAATGTGTACTTTCCCAGCTCTTAGAGTTTCTCGATTGAAGTGGTAAACGCTCAATCATTGCCATATTGTTTGTTTTACTTCTTTTTGAATTAATGAAATTCTCCGAGTTCCACGTAATTTTAGATAATTTGTCGTTTCCTAGGCCGGTTTTGTGTGTGTGTGTGTGTGTGTGTGTGTGTGAGAGAGAGAGAGAGAGAGCTTTCGAATCGTGAGTTCTGAAATTTTACAGTTCTCACTAATTACCCCTGTTGTTCATTTTAACTTTTGAACTTCTTAAAGTAATTGCTTTCAACATCCAAGCCGACCTTCTAATAGGTCAAAATTCTCAAGGCTTGAGTAAAACTGTCAGGAGGACTTAAAAACAGCAATAGGGGAGAGGGGGGGGGGATAGCTCTTAAAGGAAGTTTTAGTAATTTGAAAATTTGTTTTGATCATTCTGGGAAGAATAGTCATTATTTCTTTGTCAACGACTTGTAAATCACTGTAATCAGGTTTCTGGTTGTTTACTCTGGTGTTAAGGCTGCTGTGTACTAACCCTATTGGATTCGCGCACCTCAATTTTAACCTATGGAGAAAATTAGTCTACTATTTACAGCTACATAAATGCTGATAATCCAATAAAAATGGTATCTTCAGATAGCCTGAACTTTTCTGCACCTTACAACAGGATTCATTTTATAAATTTCGTCCACCAAAGGAAATGAGGAGCGTTTAAAACACACTAAACCAGATTCCCCCCCCCCCCCACCAAAAAATTAAAAATTTTAAAATATTTGCATTTTAAAAAAAACGAAAAATGCACAAATGTGTAAAATTTCTTTCTCTATTACGGAGTTCAATTAAAAAAAATAAATAAAATATTTTTAAATCCAAGTCGGCAATCTTCGGACAAATTTTCTCCATATGTTAACATTCAGGTGAGGGAATGCAATAGGGTTAGTACACAGCAGCCTTAACCCTTCAGCGGGCACGCCAATTTTTAGAACACCAGCAGGCGCGCGTGGCACAAAGTGCAACGTCTCTTTCAACCTTGATTATTCCTTTAGTAATAAACTTTTTTTTTTTCAAATTGGAAATAATAATTCTGCGTTTTATGACAAGATATAAAATGTTGATAATATTAAGATATACAGTACAAATCGTTTATAAGAACATCCAGGGGACTTTAAAAACTGGTTCTTATAATCGATAGTTTTTATAACCGATAGATGACTTAAAACTGCTGAAAATACCAAATTCATTGTCACATAATTTCTATTTACACCTGAAACATGACATTCAAAAAATGGTTAAAAGGTTCAAGTTCAATCAGGGAAAAACACACTACTTATTTTCATATAAGTATGTTTTTTTAAACTTTTTCAAATACATAGTTCTAAAAATGTTAAAAAGAAAAATGAATAAAATTATATAGCTATTACGAATGTACATACATGATGCAATATTTTGTGTTTACATGTTTATTGATTTACCGAAAAATAATCAGTAATATTTGTTTTAGTTTTTTCTTCTTCTTCTGTATAAATAAAGTAACAGACGTATTTGTCGGGTCACGTGACCGTCTCCGGGTCTCACTCATCCTGAGACTGCAATTGTGGCGGCCATTTTACTTTGGTCGAAAATCGGTGTATTATTTTTCTCATGAAAGTACATAAATCTTACATATTTGGAAAGAGCTTTGAAAACTGATAACTTTTTCTGCTTACAGTTATTCTGTTACGTTAATAGTTTTAAAGATATTTTAATTCTAAAAAAGCACTCTACCGGAGAAGCCCTGCACTCAAATCAGTATGGTGCAGCCATCTGTGGAGCGACGTGAATGAAAATTGACGGGAATTTAATACATTTGTATGGCCCTGAAAAGGGCCTTTTTTTTTCTTTTGTGGGGCCAGAGTATAGCCGGGCGAAGCCCGGCTAGTTGTAAATAAAATAGAATTTTCGGTTATCGCGACAAGTTCTTTGACGGCTTTTTTTTATTGGATCCTTCACAAAATCGTCATTGCAAGATAAAAATTTATCAACGGTATTGATTGCTGAAAACATTTCTTTTAAACTCGGGCATGAAAACTCGTTCAAATGATCTTCTGAACTGGCACTGTTGTCAATATCATCATCTCTGCCAGAAATCTCTGCATTTACGCCTGCAACAATATCTTCATACGTTATATTCCCATGTGTTGCAAGAGCCAAATCTATGTCTTCATATCCCTGAAGTGAATCTTGTTCTATTGGCAAATCTCGAGCCCAGTCTTGAAGCGTTTCATCTCTAGCGTCTTGAATTTGAAAAATGGAAGGATTTTCACCCCTAAGAAAACCAGCATGCCGGAAACAATTCGAAATCGTTAAAGGTTAAACATTATTCCACGCCTTTTCTAGCATGATGATAGCGTCCAGTATTGAAATCTTCGGTTCTTTCTTATTTTCAATATAGTCGATGATCTGTAGAATCAAGTTCTTCTTGAAATGAAGTTTCAAGGACTTAATGACACCTTGGTCCATAGACTGTAATACGGAGGTTGTGTTGGGAGAAAGAAAAGTTAATTTAATGGCATGAAGACCTTGAACCGGAGGGTGGGCTGGGCAATTGTCCACAATAAGAATAATTCTCCGTAACCAGTTTTCAAAGATTTTTCCTGTCATCCAAGCTTTAGAATTCGAATGATAATCAACTGGCAGCGATTTTATATTTTTAAATGCCCTCTGTTTTTTGTATTTCCCGATCACTAAAAGCTTCAATTTTTCAGTTCCAGTTAAATTTGCAGCAACCATAACTGTTATCCTTTCTTTTGAAAGCTTACCACGACTACAGTTTTCGTGTTTGAAACGCAACGTCCTATCCGGGGTCATCCTATAAAATAGGCCAGTTTCATCAGCGTTGAAGATTTCATGGTCTTCATAGCCTTCTCTTAACACAGTCCAAACGGTTTTAAGGCAGTTATCAGAAACTCCTGGTGGCACGGCCTTCGATTCTCCACTGATTCTCCCGAACACAATGGAATGCCTCTCCCGAAATCTCTGGATCCACGAAGCTGAACAAACGAAATCATATTTTTTAAAGAACTTCGCAAATTCATTTGCTTTCGCTTGCAAAATCGGTCCGCTTAGGGGAATGTTGGCACTCCTTTGAATTTTAAACCATTGCAAAAGGGTTTCTTCTGTGTCAGCATGCGGACTTTTTCGAAGTTTCTTAATTTTAGTCCGGTCTTTTTCAAATTATTCTTTTAATTTTTCTCTATTTTTAAAAATATTTGAAATCGTTGGAAATTTGAAATATTTGAATTTTGAATATTTGAAATGTAATGATACATTTTCCCCCGTTTTCTAATCTGGAAATCATACGAATTTTTTCCTCAACCGTCAAAGTTTTACGTTTTGCACTCATTATTGAATATGTGGAGGTACAGAGTACGGAGATACAGACTGTGATGACTTGTCGGCGGTAGAAAGAGTTGTAAATGCTTTGCACTCTTTCTTTTCGCTACTAGACTGGAATTTCTGCTGCCGTTTGGGTTGGTTCCGGACCTCATAAATTTTTCTTATCGGACTCCACTGGTGGGTGGATGTTTTGGGGGACTGGCTTGGCGGGGCCAGCACTTCCGATCATTATGTCCCAGTCACTAGGGGTATGGGCGGTGGCCCACTTTTCTTGGCAAGTTTTGTTTTCTTGACGGTTTTCTGGAGGCACACTTTTTTTAGCAACCCCTACTTTATGAGGGCTGATCACAGCCGAATTAGTTCGTGAGAGTTTTATTCATTTTATTTTACATTAAAAAACTGGATAAAATGGTTGAAGAACAACGTGCTGCTACTTCCCGTCCGTTCACAATAAACATGTTCTTATAAGCGATTTATTTTCCCAGAAACCAATTAATTTTAAGTCACTAAAAGCGATATGTTCTTATTAACGATGTTATTATAACCGGATTTTGTATCCATTATAACACATGAGAATTGACCGGAACTAATAATTCCGTTCTTTTACGCGATATGCTTTTATAACCGGTGTTCTTATAAACAATCTTTACTGTATTTATAATTAAAGGCCAAAGAAAGCAGATACAATCGCCTTATTTCAAAACTGTTCGACTTATTGGATCTCAGGACAACTTGCGAATTGATTACTATTATGTCCGAAAATCTAAAAAAACAATGAGATTGTCCATTTTTTTTGATATGCGGGATACCGTGTAATAGCTGCACATTTGATATCCTACATCCACTGAAAATTTTTATCGTATTGCAATCCAGTATAACCGCTGGTTTACCACGGTTAAATCACGACTAACAATGAATGGAAAGAAATGCAAAGGTCAGAAAATCAGACCTGCATTACAAAGGGTGTAGCTATAAATAGAAACTGCTTAGAACATTCAAACCTTACATGTAAAAACAGACCATTCAAAATTTAAAAAAATGTTGCACTTCGTACAAGGGCGCGCCCTCTGAAAGGTTAACTAAAGCTTTAAAGTTTTAGTTCTATCTGTAAAATGTATTATAAAATTCATAATATTGAAAATGTTTTCAGTATGATTTTTTAACTAAACAGCCCTCCTAAATTATTGCAAACAAATATGTAACATTGTGTCTTAAGGTATTTAGAAATTCAAATTAAAAATAGCAGCAGTGCTGTGCTGTGACAATCCAAAGGTGCCAGGTGCGAAAGTTGGTAAATAACTGCCTTACGGATAGAAGTGATTGACCGTTTGGGAACTTACAGGTATTTTAAGATCTTGAAATGAAATGAAGGGTCTCACCCTCTTGGGTTTACTGTGACAAACCCAACTTTGACGCTCTACGCCCTTCACTATATTTATATTTAAAAAAACTTAGTTAGCATATTAAGAAATATTTCTGCTAATTCAACAGCAGTTCTGTACTGAAAGCAGTCGAAGATGCCAGAGGATTTTATTCTTAAAGCGGATAGGCTGAGAAATAACTGCCTTCTAAATAGAGGTGGTTGACCGGTAGGAAGCTGACAGGTATTTTAACGCTTTGAAACGAGGAATCTCAACGCATGAGTTTACCAAGACAAACTTAACTTTTACCAGCTACGCATTTCACTATATTTAAAGTGTTTAGTTAATGTATTAGGAAATTAAATTTTATTAATTTAACAATGATTTTAAAGCAAGGTATGTGGTTATTTTACTACTTATTTCTGAGCCTCAGATAACTAAGTGTTACCGTCACAGGCGTAGCGTCCTTCTAACCATTTTTTTTTTTTTGGGGGGGGGGGCACGAATTGAATTCAGTTAAGGCCCTCCTCAGCGCATTGACTGCCGGACGATCCTTAAAATATGAAATATTATGATTGTTTGAAATTGAATAACAATAGAATTGATGTTTGAGTAGTATTCAAAAGTTGTACAATGAGAAAATTAAATATAATATAAATAAAATGAGAAAAAAAATATAGCATCGAATTTTTGTTATGGATCATATCATTGCTAAAAACTGTTAAGGCTAAAAACATAATCGGAATCTTCAGTTTCACAGTTTCAAAAAGCTGAAAAATAACAACTTTCTCAAAAGTTTGCTACAATTTTCCGATTTAAACTACACTTCTAATAACGTTTTAATTTATTTCAAGTTAAATTGGGGGGGGGGGCACGTGACCCCCCCCCCCATCCGCCTATGGTTACTGTCCCAATTTTGCAGTGATTTTTGGGTATAAGAAGCATTTTAATGTGGTATGCTTTATAAGACCCGAACTATCATAAAACAAAAAATAAGTAATATATCACAAAATAATAGATTACTTTGAGATTCATTGAGTTTATTCTGGCAGAAATTTTATCAAAATAGTATATACATATTTTAGACGTTCTTCCTGGATTCTCGAGTACGGAAAAAAAGTTAATATTTAAAATCATTGCTAGTTGCTCTACGCTATGTGCGTTGTCACGTTTCAGTTTACGTGAAAGCGGTTAATTGACGTGAAAATTATGCCGTTAATTATTTTTAGATTTCATTAAAATTTTTCATTAGTCTAATTTTATTCTAATTATTTATTCTAAGTATGCAGATACAGTTTCTGTTAATGCAACAAACATGACAATCACTTTTCCATTTAAGGCACATTATAACTTGTCACACATTCTATTGTCTCATCAACTCAGATAAAATCTCAAAAGTGTGTTGTACTCAGCGTTTCCATCACTGACAGTCACTAGATTAAATTATTCCATGGAACTTATACGTAAAAGAAAGGACATGGGAGGGAAGAGGAGACCGCAAGACATGCTAACTGGAATTACGCTTGTCGAGTACGGAATTCGAACTTGAACTCCTGGCATTTTTAAACGCGAGGCGGATTTTCCGTTGTTTTCATATCGCGAAATTGTGAGTCATTTCCGTTCAATAAGTCTTATTGTTTTGATATCTTTGTCTATACGGTGAATCATCCTTGCGGTGTGACGTGATACACGATTTTTTTTTCTCTCCGCCTGTTTTTCAAAGGATCCTCTTAGATTTTCATTAAGAGACAAACCAAAATTGAAGTTATTTATGAGCTGCCAGAACTTTTCCATGATCTTCGATGAACTCTTTATGAATTCAGTGTATATATTGCAAGAATTTTCTGTTATGAAATCCATCCGCTACTTTTTCACTCAAGATGTGTAATACATTCGTGTTCAGAAGTATGAAGGAGGCTGTTGTTTTTCGCATGTATTTATAAGTCATCACAGCTTATTTTCAAAAACAGCCCTTCGAAGCCTCATGCTTTAAAATTTTCACTGAGTGGAATATGAATCTGATTTGGATTTGAAAATAGTTACACCTAAAACTCTGTCGCATAGCATTCTTCCCTCTGTTGGAGAGGATTTACCATATCCCTGTGGTTGGTATATACAATGCTTTACCATAATTGCGAAATATATATATATATATATATATATATATATTGACGGTAGCATGTGTATTAAAAATGTATCTCTCCTTTATATCCTAAAAACTGATACAGAATGTCAGGCATTTTAACTAAGGAAGGTATATGTTTGAAATTTATGTATATATAAGGGGAGAAAATCATTTCTTTATCGCTAATTTTATATATATCAAGGTTTTCAAAATTTCTTTACCCACTGCGACCTTTACCCCTACTAAAGTTTACGATGGTTCCTAAATATGTATATATGTAAAAAAGAGCACATAGCATGCAATAAATATTTACAAATCCGTTTTCCTTAGATAAGAGATACTAGAGGAATTGCCCTTTACGCAAAAAAATTGAAGCCAAGGCCACCCATATAACGGCATACGGGTAATTACAGCATTATTTTATACTATGAGTTTCTTTATCGGCAACAAAGGAAATTTTAAAAAAATGAAAGGAATGGTTTAATGTTTATGAAAACATCAATGATTTTAGAATCAACAGAAAAATATATATTTAACTTAATGCTTGTGTAACATCTTCTAGTAATTTCATAGTTTTGTGGAACTTTTGTTTTTAATTGGGATTTGTACAAATGCTATGGTGATCTCCCGTGGAAATCTGTTTAATTTAAATCTGAACACCATATGTACAAGTATCATCACATATACAAGTATATGTACTTGTATTTAATTGTACCGTTTTGGGGAGGGATACTGGTGTAAATAAAATCTTGGAAAGGATTATAATAATCGACCGACAATTTTTTTCGCTGACACACTTGTGAGAATAAAGGTAACAACTGGATAGCTTAAAAGTTTTTTCTTTATTTATCAGCGTATATTATCAAAATTTTTAAGTCAACAGGTTTGCATTTTCAGAATTAAAATTCGATATCCCTAATATATTTTTAGATTTACTGTCCCTTATCTTCCATTGTTAACCGATATATATATATATATATATATATATATATATATATATATATATACAGTGGCGTACCCAGGGAAATAGAAATTGCATTATGAATATTGATTTTGCATTATAAATATCTTTTTCCGTCCATCTCGGCCCCTCCATGCAATATATTTTTTCCTTTCATCTCGCCCGCCCACCCTCCAAGAAAAAATCCTAGGTGCACCACTGTGTGTGTGTGTGTGTGTATATATATATATATATATATATATATATATATATATATATATATATATATATTGCCGCTTAAAGCCTTTCCCGTCAAAGACTCTGTTGCTGAATGGTCAACGCACCGGACTGCTGAGCAAGAAGTCCCCGGTTCGAAGCTCTACATTATTTTAATTTAATTTAATTCTAATTCTATTTCTGTTAGTTCTAGAAGTTGCTAGAACATTCTTTAATTTCCTGGAACGGCGTTCCAGAATATTCTGTTGATGGATAAAAGAGCAAGTAGCTCAACCTGTGAGTTCAGTTCTGAGTTCTATCAGCTAAGTGTTGTGTGCTAATAAACAGCGTTGTATTCCCTCTACGTGTGTGTTCAATCCATACGACTACCATCTACGCGACATCTTTGGTGGAGGCGCCGGGTACTCAGTTCAGTCTGGAAGCAGAAGAAATACGAAGAAGCCGTAAACTTTTAAATCTTCCTCCGGAATACGGTCTTTACGTAGCCGCTCCACGAAAGCGATTCCCGGCAATGCCTGAAGGAGAAGTCAAGCCACAAACCGTCCTGCTGTCTCCAGCACTAATTAGGGAACCGAGAAAGCCGACAATTTTTAGAGGCGATCCTGGACAAGATCCAACCAAGTGGTTAAAAGAATACCTTAGAGTATCAAAATTTAATCAATGGGATGATACTCTATGTCTTGCGAACGTCTACTTTTTCCTTGATGGGACCGCCAAAATATGGTTTGAAAATAACGAAAATCTGCTGAATTCATGGGACAACTTCGAAAGAGAACTGAAAAAAATCTTTTGGTGACTCTCAGCTATATATACGGCGATCTAAGGATTGCTTAAAATGCCGAGCGCAGAGAGCTGGGGAAGCTACACAATCTTATATCCAAGACGTTTTAGGACTCTGCAACCAAATTGACCCGGCCATGTCAGAAGACGATAAAGTGTCCCACTTAATGAAGGGCATCGCAGAAGAGGTGTACCAGGCCTTATTAACTAAGGAGATTAAAACGACAGTCGATTTCAGTAAATGGTGTCAGTACATTGAGGAAATGCAGCAAAAGCGAATAGGACGTCAGAAATTCAGTCGCTTGCCGAATGTTGTCCCAATTGCCTCCGTCGACGAGGAACAGGATCTAACCTCACTGATCCGTAAAATTGTCCGTGAAGAGATACAGCGATTAACTACACCCCAAATTGAAGAGCCCCAAACAGGCGTACAAACCATAGAAGCAATTGTGCGAGATGAGGTTGAGAAATCTTTGGCTCCCATATCTAGTGGAAGCTTCCGAAGGTCGACTCCCACATACAACCGCAGCATCCACTCGACGTATAACAGGCCGGTGCCGGCACAGGAACAATTACCCCGAAAAACCGACGTGTGGCGTACGACCGACAATCGTCCCGTTTGCTTTCACTGTGGCCGCCCCGGACATGTCGTTCGCTATTGCCGGGATAGAAGAGCAATTTTTAATGCTTACAGAGCTGATAGAGGAAACACAGCCCAGCGACGCATGATCTCCCAGAACACCGCCGACGAATCCAGCCGAACGTTTGAAAGAAGTCTGTCGCCTAGCCCTAACCGAGGTCGATCGTCTACTCGTCGCTTCAGATCCCCATCGCCGTATAGACGTTCCAGTGTCTATGAGGAAAACTAAGCAGTGCGACCTTCCTTGGAGGTGAGGCCGCTGAAAAACAAAATCCTCCCGCTGCCGCAAAGATGACGAAGAATTATCTAGAACTAAACATTGACAGTCAACCAGTACGTGCACTCGTGGACTCCGGCGCATCATTTTCTGTCATCTCAGACCAATATAGACGTCAGCTGCGAAAGATTATGTTCCCAATCAACGGAAGCATAATCCTCAAGGTCGCCGACGGAAGTCACGTCCGTCCAATAGGGAAATGTGTTCTCCGCTTAAACATCAATGGTCTAATATGTCCCTTTGAGTTTACAGTTATGCCGAACTGCAGTCACAATGTTATACTTGGTTGGGATTTTCTCGAAGCCTCGAGAGCAGTCGTCGACTGTGGCCGATCGGAACTAGTGTTTGACGAAATGATGTCAGATCCTGAATCTGCTGAGACAGGGCGAGTGAACACCCTTCAAGACTGCGTCGTACCTCCTCACTCTATTTCTAAAGTAATTGTCACGAATCCCAAAATTAATACGATCACAGACGTCATAGTGGAGGGAAATCGACTACTGCTGCTGGACAAAGAAGTTGCGGTGCCCTCAACGATCCTGACGTTTTACGACGGTACAGCCGAACTCTGGGTCACGAATGCTTAACCAGAAGCTAGGTTCATTCCCAAAGGCATGTGTGTGGGCTATGCAGAGACTCTAGACGAGAGGTATCTGAACTGCATCTCCAGTGCGCATATCTGCTCAGCCGCCAAGTTGAAATCGAGCCCTTCTCCGATCGACTATTCCCAAATGCTAGCCCAAGATCTCACGGTAGAACGAAAGCAGCGACTCTTAGAATTACTTTCTGAGTTTCCTGAAATTTTTGCCGGAACAAAAAGTAAATGAAAAAGCCGGAACAAAAGTAAATGTGAAACATCGTATAATCACTGGCAATCATCTACCGATTAGCCAAAGGGCTTACAGAGTATCTCCTGCGGAGCGTCGAATTATTCAAGAGGAAGTAGAAAAGATGCTAGACAGAGATGTTATTCAACCATCAGAGAGCCCATGGTCGTCCCCAGTTGTCCTCGTGAAGAAAAAGGATGGGAGTTGGCGATTTTGTGTCGATTATCGTCGGCTCAGCAAAATTACGAAAAAAGATGCCTACCCTCTGCCACGTATTGACGACACATTAGACAGCTTAAAAGGAGCCAAGTTCTTTTCGTCGATCGATCTCTATTCTGGCTACTGGCAGATTGAAGTGGACGAGGCAGATCGCGAAAAGACAGCTTTTATCACACCAGAAGGACTTTACAAGTTCAAGGTCATGCCCTTTGGTCTGTGCAATGCGCCGGCAACCTTTGAAAGAATGATGGATAACTTGCTACGACACCTAAAATGGACCATGTGTCTGTTATCTAGACGACATTGTCGTGTTTTCTGAGACCTTCGACGACCATCTTAAACGTCTGAATGTCGTACTTAAATGCATCCAAGAAGCCGGGCTTGTCCTAAATCCAAAAAAATGTCTCTTCGGGGCTGAACAAATTAAGATTTTGGGACATCTAGTATCGGAAGGAGGTGTCCGCCCCGATCCAGATAAAGTAAAGGCCGTGAAGTGTTTTCCCACACCCAAAAGTGTGCACGACGTCAGATGTTTCCTAGGACTCTGTTCTTATTACCGCCGCTTCATCAAGGATTTTTGTTATCAAGCTCAACCCTTACAAATGTTGCTGAAAGGAGACTCTAAATTTCGTTGGGGACGTGAGCAGTCGGATGCTTTCGACCGGCTAAAGGAAGCACTGATATCTGACCCTATACTGGGACTTTACGACGAAAACGCCGAAACAGAATTGCGAACGGACGCCAGCGGCTATGGTATTGGAGCAGTCTTGGTTCAAATACAGCATGGAAAAGAAACAGTTATTGCCTATGCTTCGCGGACACTAACCAAAGCAGAGCAAAATTATTCCACGACTGAAAGAGAATGCCTTGCCGCCGTATGGGCTGTTCACAAGTTTAGACCATACCTCTTCGGCAAACACTTTTCAATCGTAACAGACCACCATTCGCTGTGTTGGCTAACTAATCTAAAGGATCCCTCAGGAAGACTTGCGAGGTGGGCCTTGCGACTACAAGAGTATGACATCTCGATTGTTTACAAGAGCGGAAAGAAACACAAGGACGCTGATAGTTTGTCCCGAAATCCATTGGAAGAAGACAATATACCATCGGAAGTCATCGCCGCTATAGATTTTGCTAACGTTGCTGACGAACAAAGAAAAGATCCAAGACTTGCGGAGTTAATATGGACTCTAGGAAATGGCGAAACAGTGAAAGGAGAATTTGAGCTGATTGAAGACGTACTATGTAAAAAGAGTTTCGATCCAACCGGCAAGAAATGGCTTCCTGTCATTCCAAAGCATCTACGTCAAGACATTCTTCAATGTTTCCATGACGCACCCACGGCCAGACATCTAGGATTCGTCAAAACGTACGACAGAATAAGGAAGCGGTTTCACTGGCCAGGGCTCTACCGAAATGTGCGACGATATGTCATGCACTGCCGGGAATGCCAGCGTAGGAAAGCCGTTCCACAGAAGCCACCGGGTCATCTAATGCCTATACCGCCTGCTGTTGCGCCATTTCATCGCATTGGGATAGATCTCCTTGGGCGTTTTCCAAATTCGACCACTGGAAATAAATGGATCGTAGTCTGCACCGACTATTTGAGTCGCTATGCTATTACAAAAGCCCTGAAAACTGCTGAAGCTGCGGAATTGGCGAGGTTCCTCGTCGAAGATATACTTCTAAAACATGGACCGCCCCGAGTTATCATCACCGATCGAGGGCAAGTGTTTCAATCAAGACTTGTTTCAGATATCATCCGGTTGTGTAACATTAGTCATCGAATGACGACAGCCTACCATCCCCAGACCAATGGCCTTACTGAGCGATTCAACAAAACACTAGGCGACATGTTATCCATGTACGTAGACGTAGAACAGAGAAACTGGGACGAGATACTGCCGTTTGTGACCTTCGCTTACAACACCGCTAAACAGGATGTAACCGGATTCACACCTTTCTATTTACTTCATGGCCGAGAAGCCGAAACAACGCTCGACACTCTTTTCGACTTCTGCCCTGACGTGGAGAACGACTATACTAAGCATCTTGTCGTGAAAACCGAAGAGGCAAGGCAGTTAGCCAGACTACGAACCCTAGAGGCGCAAGAAAAGGACCGTCGGCGTTATAATTCCAAGCACAGGGTGGTGTCCTATTCACCTGGAGATTTAGTATGGATTTTCACGCCTGTTCGGAAAGTAGGCTTGTCCGAGAAACTGCTTAAAAAATACTTCGGACCATACCAGGTGTTACGACGATTATCTGACGTAACCTACGAAGTCCAAGACTATGAGCCAACATCAAGACGCCGGAAAACGATAGACACCGTCCATGTTCTTAGAATGAAGCCTTACTACGACCCTGAATTACAAGCACAACATCCGAATGGTGATTCTTCAACATCTGAAGACGGCCATTGTGAAGAGGATCCGCCTACCAATGTAAAGAATGATTACACCGGACCGCAGACACGTTCCAGAAAAGTTGCTAGCAGTTAGGCAACCTAGGACAGCGGGACGCTGTTCTTCTAAGGAGGGAGCAATGCCGCTTAAAGCCTTTCCCGTCAAAGACTCTGTTGCTGAATGGTCAACGCACCGGACTGCTGAGCAAGAGGTCCCCGGTTCGAAGCTCTACATTATTTTAATTTAATTTAATTTAATTTAATTCTAATTCTATTTCTGTTAGTTCTAGAAGTTGCTAGAACATTCTTTAATTTCCTGGAACGGCGTTCCAGAATATTCTGTTGATGGATAAAAGAGCAAGTAGCTCAACCTGTGAGTTCAGTTCTGAGTTCTATCAGCTAAGTGTTGTGTGCTAATAAACAGCGTTGTATTCCCTCTACGTGTGTGTTCAATCCATACGACTACCATCTACGCGACAATATATATATAGCCCCCTTCAAGAAAAGTGACAAAACTCAAAAATGCAGCATTTCAGAAAAATCAACTTAAAGAATACTGTACAGCAGGGGTGTCAAACTCGCGGCCCGCGACGAACATTTTTGCGGCCCGGCCAATATATTGGCACACAATAATATATAATAAAATAACCGACGCAGAATTATAATAAGATAGGAAGAATTCGCTAAATGTTTTTTTAATGATACTCTTTTTTTGCTATTATTAAACAAAATGCATCTATTTATGTTGAATATACTGTAATTAGGTAAATTAACCTACGTTTCTATTAATATTGATTTTTTTTGCGGCCCACCTATAGTTAAACCTTGTTTGTTTGGCCCAAGGTAGCCTTTGAGTTTGACACCCCTGCTGTACAGCTTGAACTAGCATTGCAATAAAACTGATACATCTGCCCTCAGGTGGACAAATTGCGAGATAGAGATGTGTCGCTTTTCGTGCACGATGGGGCACTTCATAGATATTTTTCAAGCACATAACCTTAAAATTGCCATTTTTTGACTAGTGCCACTTTTCTTGCCCGGGTGCGATATATAGCGACCAGTCATGATCACTGGCGGATTTACAGATTTGCCGCCCGTAGGCTATTCAATTTTTGCCGCCTCTAAATTTTGATCTCTAAATTTGCCGCCTCTAAATTGAATTTGACAATTTGCAAACTTGCTGCAGCAATCATGATTAGACCATCGATATTATATCAAGATTGAATTGTGTAAGGAGATCTCATAATTATTAGGCACACGGAGAAAAAATTATAGCAGTTATCAGTGAAGAAAATATGTAAAAATAACTAAATTTCGACTATAATATCGAATCGCTATTGCGATATTCTAAAAATTCATGATCATTAATGTATAATTAATAAAGCGTTTAGCAATTGTTTATGTAGAGATGTTTATTATTTAGTACTGTATATAGGACTATATTTCGATTTTTGTTAAATATTTTAATTTCTCTCCAATTTTCGAAATTCGTATTTTGTGTGTGTATAATAATTTTTTTTTAATTTGTAAATCGAAATAAAAAATTTATGAACTAAATTTGCCGCCCTAGGCTCCAGCCTACTCAGCCTGCTGGTAAATCCGCAACTGGTCATGATTCCGAAGAAAAGTGGCGGTTTTGAGGGGTGGCCGTGGAAAAGGGAATAGAATAACGGAATGTATTTAATCGGTTCTGAACAAAATATGGCCGTTTAGCGTGGCGGCCGACAAGACAAGTTTCAACGCACTTTGTTCAAAATAGAAGAAAATGTGTTTGTGAAATAGAATTAAGCTTTTACTCAGCTTTTCTCCCAGCAGGCAAGCATATTTTTCTTTCCTTTAATCTGCCCTATTAGTCTACATCCAAAATATGCAACACTGTAGACATGTAATGGAAACCACATTGAAATGAATGAGCTCTTAATGCGATGGTCCTGTGCACCCATTTAAAGGTTCGCTTTTCTCGGACTCTTACACCTGTGATTAATGAGCAAATTCCCGTTCGATTGCCCAAAAATGGGTTCCCAGAAGGTCGCAGTTTAGCCTCCAGGATCCGATCCCTGGAAATGGAGCTTATTAAACACAATCATGTGACGTAACGATAAATTGTTCTTAATAGGGCGTAGTCGGATTTGCAGAAATGGTTTCAAAAAGGCGTCAACGCGGAATTCCAGAGCTTCTTTTCTTCCTAGCGACAGAGGTTCAGTGGGTGACGCTACGAAACTGAAGATTAAAATGAAAAAGAATAAAGAGAAAAAAAAAATTATTGTTATTTAAGGTCACGGGAAAAGAAAAAAAGCAATTACATTTTATGGTCTGCAATAGATTACCAAATATTTTCTAGAAGTGATCAATAAAATATTAATTAGACTGATTTATGAGCATGAAATAGCACTCGTAAATTTTTATAAGAAATTCTATTACGATTCTTATAATATAAATGTCTACCGAAAACGCTCAATCATTTACAGTGCTCTGTTAAAAAAGTATTACAGGTAGTATACATCGGGGCTTTTTTTGTTGGATTTTAAACCCATACTTTAATGAATGTCTATTTCTACACATTTCATGTCAGTTAATTGGTGAAGGTCTTTTCATATCTCACACTTTTTTTCCTTTATTTTTCAAATAATAAAAAAAATATTCAATTCGAGCATCCTTAAATTTCACTGTTCCAGCAACTCACTCCTTGTAAGTAAATCTATACTTTGAGTCCAGCTAATTGATTTGGTGATGTCAAGGTGAGAAACAGGAGGTGAAATATGAAAACAGTAACTTAAAAAAATATATAATAATAAAATAAAAAAATTATACCCAATGGACAGGAGCATTATTTAAGAGATTGAGGACTATAAGTGAATCAAATAGCACTTGAGATAAAAAATTATTTTACTCGAAGCTTACAATGCTTATATAACCGAAAGTTAACCCCGTTATTTTAACACATGTAATATCACATAACTACGAGGGTTATTCGGAAACTAAGGTCCGAATCGTCGTAGCTAATCGAATGTCGCGCAAACATTGAAACGCGCATGCGTACCAACTCCCGGCATGCCTTGCTCGTCAAACGACGCCATTTGCATTGGTATTGTTGCAGTGTGCTAAGTACAGTGCTACTTCAAAATGTTTAAAACAATCGATGAGCCCGCCGACTGTGAAATACGGTCAGTGATTCGGTTTTTGACAGCAAAGAACATTTCAGCAGCGGAAATTCATAGACAGATAAGCGACGTGTATGGCCCAAATGCGATGAGAAGCAGCAAAGTGCGTAAGTGGGTGAGAGCTTTCAAGGACGGACGGGAAAATGTTCATGATGAACCGCGTTCAGGTCGACCATCAGTGATCACAGATGATTTGGTCAATGCCTTGGAAGAAAAGATTCTTGAAGACCGGCGATTCACAATTTCAACTTTAGCATTGGAATTTCCGAATGTGGGTAGAATAACTTTGCACAAAATCGTTTCCGAAAAGTTGAAATTTCGCAAATTGTGCGCACGTTGGGTTCCCAGGCTGCTTACTGAGGAACACAAACTGAAAAGAATGGCTTGTGCTCTTGATATTTTGGACCGATATGATAAAGAAGGTGATTTAATTTTTAGAGAAGATTGTCATTAGGGACGAGACGTGATTTTCTCACAGAACCCCAGAGTCTAAACGTCACTCAATGGAATGGCGTCACACAATATCACTAGTCAGAGTCAAGGCCAAGCAGACAATCTCAACACGAAGGTCATGGCAACCGTGTTTTGAGATTGATATGGGGTCTTGTTAGTCGAGTTTATACAGCAAGGGACAACAATAAATGCAGCCGCTTACTGCGCTACCCTAACTAAACTTAGACGTGCAATACAGAATAAGCGACGTGGTCTTCTGGCGTCTGTAGTTTTGTTGCTGCATGACAATGCCAGACCCCATTCTGCCATTCACACCCAAAATCTGATCAGATCTTTTGGATGGGAACAGATTGACCATCCACCGTACAGTCCAGACTTGGCGCCGAGTGATGTTCACTTATTCCGCTACCTAAAAGAGCGGCAAGAAATTCGCCACAGATAACAAGGTGAAAGAAGCAGTTCAAGACTGGTTATCCTCACAGGCGGCAGACGTCTACGACTTAGGCATACAGAAGCTTGTAGAACGTTATGACAAATGTTTAAACAAATATGGAAACTATGTAGAAAAATAGAGACACATGTAAGGAATTTAAAAAATAAAGTTTTTTGAAAAAATCTGTAATGTTTTCTGTTTTATAAGTAAACGGACCTTAGTTTCCGAATAACCCTCGTATTTCCAATACTAACACTAATCGATCCTTTTAAACCTTACCTCTACACCAATGCGCCTGAGTGCAATACGTTGAATATATTCTATGTGGTCAGTTTTTTTTCAACCATGGTCTCTTATGCTAGGAGAGCGAGAAAATTTGCTCATCGCTTTCCTCCCATAAGCAGCTTTTTTCCGTTCTTACGCACATCATGTTTTATAATATCTTTATCTAAGAAAGTTTCATATCACTTACCGAAAGAGGGCTTGTAAGGTTTGCGTAACCATGGGGCCAAGAAAATGGCCCGATGAGAATGTAACGTAACAAAGAAAGAAAGAAAGAAAATAAAAACAGGTTAGCTACAGCAAAAAATTAATACCTCACAAACTCTAATTTTG
The DNA here is from genome assembly GCA_907164885.2 of Dolomedes plantarius. NCBI lineage: Eukaryota > Metazoa > Arthropoda > Arachnida > Araneae > Dolomedidae > Dolomedes > Dolomedes plantarius. The sequence goes on from OU015492.1 coordinate 143,058,881, forward strand.
TGGCTTCAATACGCATTTTTCTGGTTGAGAACGGACTTTCAAGTGTTTCCTAATCCTCATTTCAGATACGTTGAACTTCGGAGACTGTTCTTCAGAAGAAATGAGAGAAACTGTAAATCCATATTCCTCTGTTTAACTCATTGCAGACTGTTCGTTATAGTTAGGAACTATATTTAAACTATTTCGAGTAAACCCTTAGCTAGCGGTACGTAATACGCTAATAAATAACTCGCCTATTTCCGAAAGCATACACATTCTTATGTAGCGTTTCGGGGACACATTTATATGATTTTCAGTTTAATGAGTTTCAAAATCGGGGCAGCTCTTCGCAGGAGGTTAATTAAAAGAAGTCATAAGTCACTCATAGGCTGTCATTGTGCTGATTTTTTAACAACTCCAATCTACCCGAGAATAATTGAGAAAATTTATACTTTCGTTTACAGAAACTGAACCTTCGTATTCCATTCTTCGTCTCCGTTCGAGCGAAACGGACTAGTTTTAATACACAAAATGTTTTTATTCTAGATCTTGAAAAGGAAATTATATTTATTTGGTGAGAAGTGTTTAAAAAAAAGACTTATTTTTCGTGAATGGAAGTAACTACAATCCTTGCATTAATGGTTTTTGGTCAAATTCTTAAAAGTGGCAAAATGGAGGTATTGTTAACATATATGCCTCATAAAGGAATGTCATACTCTATTAACTCTAATCGCCAGGTTCTTGGCAAATTTATTTAATACTAGCTGAAGTACCCGACGATGCCCGGGATTTTAAGAATGTTTGTTGTTAACCAAAATCAATTTAAAAATTAACACAGTATAAATAACATAAAAAATATATGTGAAATGTTATACACGTCTCAGAATTTCAGCCTTTCATCATTTTAATACTAAAATCTGAAAAGTAAAAATGTCAAATTCTCTAATGTTTGTTAACCAAAATTAATTTAAAACTAAGCACAGTATAAATAACATAGAAAAAAAACCTTGTGAAATCTATAAATATATAAATTTATAATAAACTCCTCAGAATTCAGCTAGAATTAGCCTTTCATCATTGGGGTAAAAAAAAGCTGCAATTACAGGTTCAGCAGAAATTTTCAATAGAACAATGATATGACTGCAGCGTTGACTCTTAAAAAAATGAAGTGTTTGATTGAGGGCTGCAAACCATTCAACTCCTCTCCACATTTAACTCCTATAAACATCCTCTACATATTAAATTCCTTTTCTCTCCATAATAAACTCCTCAGAATTTTGGTATATTCAGCCTTTCATCATAGTACCACTAAAATCTGAAACATCCTCTCCAGAAATATAAATTTATTAATTTCAATAATTAAACACACACAAATATATAAATTGCGCAAAAGTTTTTTAACCAACATTTGAATAATTCGTAAATGAAAAAGCATATGAAAATAAAGATAAGAACTTCCGGAATCGAAATTAATTACCCTTAATTTTTAATTAATAAAAAACCAACATAATATGAATAACAACGATAGTTGCTTAAAACCATATGAAAATAAAGCTATTATAAAGATGATAATAATAAAAAAAGCATAAGAAAATAATGCTCGCGCATGAAGTTAACGTTACGATATAAAGATAGTAATAATAATATAAACCGCGTGCATAAAATATTTAGCTTTTCAAGCGAAATAAATTGATTTTTAGAAAAAAACTACTTTTAATCGAGAAATTAAAATACATTGCACAAAATTTTAATTTTACCAACTTTCCACCCTACAATTTACACCCTACTTCTTTTAAATAGGATGTAAATATAAAGTTTTAACAGCCAATTGAATGCCAGTTAAAAATAATGTGTGCGCATGAAGTTAACGTTACGATATAGAGATAGTAATAAAAATCTATATATATATAAAACAGTTCCGTAACTGACTAACTGACTGATTGACTGACTGACATACAAAGTACAGACCAAACCGTTGAACCTAAAGGACTGAAATTTTGCATGGCGATTCTTCTTATAATGTAGGGGTGCACTAAGAAAGATTTTTTAAAACTTCTTCTTAGATTTTTTTTAATTAAATTTTTAATCTGTTTTTGTAACTTTTTTCAAGTTTGCATTTAAAATAATAATTTGAGGGTTGTAAAATTTATATCACGAAAAACATTCAAAAAATATTACATTAAAAAAATATCATCTGTAGATAGAAAGGGGAGAGAAAATTTAAAGAAATGTAAATTTATAATGTACTCAGGGAATGTATTATTGTGGTTCTATATCAGAAAAATAATAAAATACATAAATCATAAAATAAAAAATATACATTAGCATATTGGGCACGAAGTTGCGTATCTTTCATGTAACATCAAACTCCCTTATTTTAATTCAAATGTTTAAAAAAATTTAAAAATAATAACATTTGAAAATTTCGCATAAGTTCATTTTGAAAAATTCATGTATTTCATATATATCTTATTTATTCTGCACTTTGTAAAAAAATAGAAATATGCCTGTCAAAAAACAGTAGTCAACTGCCCCAGAGCGCGCGTTGCAACGCGCGTGTACATAGCCTAAAGGACTGAAATTTTGCATGGCGATTCTTCTTATAATGTAGGGGTGCACTAAGAAAGATTTTTTAAAAATTCTTCTTAGATTGTTTTAAATTAAATTTTTAATCTGTTTTTGTAACTTTTTTCAAGTTTGCATTTAAAATAATAATTTGAGGGTTGTAAAATTTATATCACGAAAAAGATCATAAAAATTCCTTTAAAATGAAATTCTTTTCGCATCTTTACCTCCATTTTCTAATTTTTGGTGAATTTTTAAAGATTAATTTTTACAATTTAATTTATTAAACGCTGATCATGTGATTTCTTTATCTGGTACTTTAAATAAATTTATCGTCACATAACAACGAAATAGACACACAAAAAATTAAAATAGTGGCGCCATCTACTGTACGCTTGTGAATCGAGAGTTGTTGGTTATTTATTAATTAAAAATATTGGAAAGTTCTTGTGGATCTGTAAATATACATGTGGTAACAGTTTTAAAATTTATAAATTATCAACCTACACAGGTGATAATTTATCCGGCGTTGCCCGGGATTTTAAGAATGTTTGTTAACCAAAATCAATTTAAAAACTAAACACAGTATAAATATCATAGAATAAAAAGCATGTGAAATGTTATACACATGAATAAAAAGAAAACCCAACATAAAAAACCATAAATTTACAATAATATCTTCAGAATTCAGCTAGATTTAGCGTTTCATCATTGGAGCAAAAAAACCCTGAAAAGTAAAGCATAAAATATATACATTTATAATAAACCACTAAAAGCTGAAAAGGAAAAATGTCAAATTGTCTTTAGGAAAGTAAAGCTGAAAAGTAAAAATGTCAAATTGTCGAATGTTTGTTAACCAAAATCAATTTAAAAACTAAATACAGTATAAATAACATAGAAAAGATTTAGCCTTTATCATTGGAGCAAAAATTCCTGAAAAGTAAAACATAAAATACATAAATTTATAATAAACCTACCAAAATCCATTAAAAAAATAAACACAGTATAAATAACATAGAAAAAAAAGTATACGAAATGTTATACACATTAATAATATGAAAAATAAAATAAAATAAAAATAATAATTTTTAAAAATAATAAAATAAAATAAAAATAATTAAAAAAAATAATAAATAAAAATAATAATAATAATAATTTAAAAAATAATAAAATAAAAGCTGAAACAAAAAAGCCTCCATAAAAAAGCTGAAAATACAGGTTTAGCAAAATCTGTACGATCCGTATTCGAACCCGCGTCATGTTGTATAGTAAATTAACGCTCTTACCGAATGCGCCACAATAACATGCTGGTGCATTGTGTAAATAGGAGAATATTTGTATTAAAATTACTGGAAAGTTGCTATGGGTTGGTGAATATACATGTATTTATGGAGTAAGAGGAGTTTTAAGTTAGAAATAAGTTAGCAGGATAGAAGCTTAGTCTTTAACTCTTCAATAGACACAAAGACATAAGCGAGGGGGGTTGCAGTAGCGATTAAAAATGATCTTGTGACACTTAGCGTGGTTGATTCGAATTTTCCATCGCGTGTGATAGTGTCAATATGCCGTTGGATCCGATTTATTTTAGAGTATAAAATCTGACTTGAAAGATTATTATTTTCATTTATTATTCTGGTTTAATATATAACTTGAAACTTTTTGATTTTATTTATTTTTATCTTTTCGCTCGCTGTTTGCCAGCTAAGCCTAACGTGGACGCCATATTCAGAGTGGTGATTCCACAAAGTGTAACATCTTACATTTAGTTTCAAAATTTTTGGTTTTTTATTAATTAAAAATCAACGGTAATTAATTTCGATTTTTGAAGTTCTTCAGACCCTCGGCTGTTTTTAAAGACGCCTGTATGTAAAATTTCACGATCGTTGCTCCTAAACTGTGGATTTCTATACAATTACAGAGATACAAACATTCATTTTTATATATTAGATGAAGGTAATGCACGAGTAATCCTTTATAAACAAATTACCGATTAATTTATAAATTGTAACAATTTATCACTTTTAGTGGGATTCTGAAAATAAGCTCTAGCGCTTAGGGATTTTAATTTTTGGAATCATGCTAAGTAGATTGTTTAGTTTATTTGGAAGTGGGAATTCCTCTCATTGAACCGTTCTAGTGTCTAAACATATTAAGAATCGTAATTATTCTGCTGTATTTTAGAGACCTTTCATCCGAACGCGTACTCCTTGAAGGTACGAGATTTTACATCAGAATAGAGGTTTCTCGTATGCGTAATAGGGATACAATCAAAAATCCTTTTTTTTATATTTAATTTTTATTATTGTTGTTATTCTCGTTTTATAAAGCATGCAAGGGGGCTTCCGTTTTGGGGAAGATAATCCTTTCTGAAGGGAAATTTATTGAAATTTTGGAACTAGAAATATGCGATCAATTTTTGGATGAAGACGCTATAGTGTCATTTTATATATATATAGCATTCTTTCGTATAGCATTACATGTATAGCATTCTTTCGGGTCCCTTTAGACCAGTGGTTCCCAACCAGTGGTCCGCGGACCACTGGTGGTCGGCGAGAGCGTCTGGATGGGTCCGGTACTACTCATAAAAAAGTTGCCAAATGAATGGGGATTTTAAAATCAATGTTCATTGATGGACTGAATATATCCGATGACTATCAGGTGTTGAATTAAAATTTCTTAAAAGTTTAACATAATTATTTTATTATTAGAATATGATATGTTAGAATGTGAGTACGTTAATTCTGTACCACTTTTTCCTGAGGGATAATCTATACCCCCATACCCCCTCCCGGAAGGTCCCCCCCCCCCCTCAGGTTGGTGGGGTGGTTCGCACATGGTTCAATTTTCTGGCTTAGTGGTCCGCAGACTTCTACGAGTTGAGAACCACTGCTTTAGACCAATGGTTCTCAATCTGGGGGAGGAGGAGAACCTGGGGAGGCATGAGTAATATTCAGGGTGTGGGGAGAAGGTACGGAAGGTTAGCAAAAAATGTGTAGAACGTAATTAAATAAGGCTTGTGAAAACAAATTAAATTCAGTGATTAGGCATATATTATTTATCGTATTCTTGTTACTTTTTGATTTATTATTTCATGATTGCAATTAGATAGTGATGTAGACAGCATAGAGCCGTTATATTGTTTACTGTTAACGTACGCTTCTTTCATATTTGGCGCTACTAGAATCCGGGCCTTTGTTTGGCTTCCTGGGACTGTACTGCAACGCGCTTATAAACTTGTAGGTAGAGTTTGCCTTCTCAACCCACACATTTTGATATTTCAAAATTTATGTGGGTATGTTTCAGGCCTGGGAGGGTGGGGGTGGCTATGGTCTGAAAGTCATCGAAAGGGGGGGGGGGCTAGAAATTAAAAGGTTGAGAATCATTTCTCGAGACCCCTTTTTTTAGTTTGAGGGAAAAGCCAAAACATTGTAACTTTCTGGATGATGATAATTTTACCCTTAATATTTTTAATTGGTGATACTTTTTTTGGATTAAATTTATCTTGTCGACAATTATGCCCAAGTTTTAAAAATGGTTGTCAAAATTTTAAATATAGATAAATAATTGACTTTCCTTTTGAAAGGAAAATGTAGGAGAATCTCGTTACAATGAAAGTGGATTTCAGTGTCAAAACAAGTGTGCTTACTGCTCTGAGGTCTTATATGATCAGAAAGCATGAGAATGGTCCAACGATGGATGGATTATTAAAAATTTCATAAAACTTGAATTTTACTGTTGTAAAAATGTTAAGATATTTTAATAATTAATGACGGCTTTTCAATCTAATTTTTTTGTAAATACCTTGATGACATTTTAAAAACGAAGTTTCTAACATATGAGACTACTAACAGTTAATGAAATTAAGTATGCTTTATTCAGTGATAATTTAAAAATATAATTATTGGGTGATTTAATCCCCACCACCACCACCGAGAGGTCAACAAACAAACAAAGAAACAAAAAATGTAGCTTTTGGTCTAAATGTTGTTGTCCTAGGTGGTAATCTAATCATATATTGAGGTGGGGAACTGTACACCTCTAGGAACCCAAAGCAAAAAGTAAGGCCCTCACTTTTCGCTGCAGTTTGTTAACTTTTCACGTTTCCGAAATGCAGTTTTCTGATTGTTAACTTTGTCATCTAGCTGCGAAAAATTCATATCCTTGCTGACATTAGGGCGGAATTCAGCTAAATTCCTCCCTGGAAAGCCATGGATTTACGAAATATAGATTTTTTTCTGTTCATACGATAGATTAATGAAGAAACTAACATAAAACTGACTCATTTTACACTGCACTGATATTTTGTTTAAAAAAAATTCATTAAAGAAGGAAACGTAAAATAAACTTTCTATTCGATTTGGGGGCCCTCTTCTGATGTGGGGGGCCCGGGGCAACTGCTCCGTATGCCCATACCTTAGTCAGGTTCTGAGTAAGGGTATGAGAAACAATAAAAAACTTGGTAGTCTTTAAAAATTCAGCTCTCATCACCTTATTACTTAAATTCACTTTTTCGACAATAGATGGCGTTAGTCTTCTAGTCTCAAGGTAACTTATTGTTTATACCTCCAGTATGTTTCTTGGTGCTTAATTTTAATAGTTTTTGTTAATCATTGCTCCAATTGTTGCTTTACGATGCTCACTGAAGAAGCATACTGACTGCGACAAGGATTATCAATCCGTGTACGACAGGATCTTATAGCTATTAAACATGATACGGCTCTGATGAAACACAATAGCTACTAACTCCCTCATTGAAAAATAGAGAAAGTGGAAATTGCGGGGTGGCGGGCAATACCTTATAGATGCCTTGCAGATAACAATATAAAGAAAAAAATGTGCTATATTAATAACAAGTAAATTGTGATAATGCGTGAGCACTTAATTCGTAAATTATCTTGGATAAGTCAGATAACCATGAACTTCTGACTTCTGTTAGGTAAAACAACTGATGGATTAGACACAGTCCCAAGAGAGAAGGGATGTAATTTCTATAGTTAAGTTCTTTACAACAGTGGTCCCCAACCCCCGGGCCGCGGACCGGTACCGGTTCGTGGATCAAATGGTACCGGGCCGCCAGCTTAGGGCCACAAAATCAGGGTTCTCATTGATTTAGCGTTCTAGTGAGTTAAAATGTTAAACCACTTTATATTCATTTTTTGGTGTAACTGTATTTTATTTTGAAGGCACGTTTAAGTACAATTTAATTAAAGTTATTAAATCAAAACAATCTAAAATATAAACAATCAACGCCCCCCCCCCCTCAGTGGGCCGCGGTAAAATTATCAAACTTTGACCGGTCCGCGGCGATAAAAAGGTTGGGGAGCACTGCTTTACAGGGCCGGCCATCTGGGGGGTGCGGAGGAAGCTATGCACCGGGGCCCCGCGATTGAAGGGGCCCAACATGATCAAGAACTAAAATAATGTACTCTTGCACATGAAAGGATTTTCAATGAAAGGGATGGAAGTAACGCACAAGACATATTGTAATACATACTAAAGAATAATTATAATGAGTTATTTCTAAATGTATTAACTGTGTTAAAACTTTTCTTTACGTTGCCAGTTACTATAGCAAGCAAGGGCTGAGCGCTCTTTCAGCAAATTAAAATTAATAAAGATTTATCTTCGGTCAAGCATGTGTGCAGAACGCTTAAATGCACTTGCTATATTCAGCATCAAAAAATAAATCGTAAAAAATTGTAATTTTTCTGGAGTAATTAATGTATTAAGCAAAAGCAAAATCAAGCATTAAATAAACATGCATTAGTAATATATGTTTGTGTTTGTAATTTTTTTTACTTTACAAATAATTTAGGGCCCCAAATGGTTCCTTACACCCAGGCCCCTTTATAGAGAAGGCCAGCACTGGTTCTTTAAAACATAAAATGCAACATTCGTTCTATTCTTAAAAACCAAATTTATAACAGATTACTTTATTGTTGTTTTAAGAGACCCATGCTATTTTATCGTTTCTTTCTTAATAATTAGCTTGAATATGAAGAAAATATACGAACTACACCAGTACAGAAAAGAGAGAGGGAGGGGGGGGGGGGGTAAACGAAGAACGTAAACAGAATTTCCCTTCTTTCTAAAATTCTTTTAGCTCCTGTAAAAGTGTTTTTGTGACTTTCCCCCTTCTTTCGTTGCTTTACTTCTCTATAAGTCTATACGGTGGCCCCTTAAATAAATGGCCAGCAGTCACGGCTGCAAGTGTAATGGATTAAGTTCCAAAATTGCATAAGTAACAACTTCTCAAAGTTAATAGTTCCGACCAGGGCTCCCAGACCTGAGTTTTTAAACCCAGATCTTCGTTTTTCGATGACTATATGGATTTATAGGTTTTTTTCTTTCGAAAATATCTCAGTATCTGGGGTTTTCCATCGTTCAAAATACAGAAAAAATTTTTTATTCCCTTTAAGCATAATTTAAATACAATAAGTCAATTTAATAAAAAATATGCAGCTAACGACATTAGTACGTTTTTGAATGTAAAGTAATTCAAATGAAGACCATTTTGGATTGAATCGCGATATATCACCTTCGTACAAAAACAATCCCAGAATTTTGGTATTTGTTACGTAATATCAAAGATGGATGTAATAAACCCAAATAAAAAATCTTATCAAACTTCATGACCCATTTCACTATTTTAGCTCACTCTTCTGCATGCGTAAAGAGTTTTCTTCACAAGTTAATAGAATCTAAACAAAACACATGAATTCTCATAAACTGAAACCGTAATATATCGTACGATGGCGAAGCAGGTAGTAAATAGATATCAACATTGACACACCTGGATACCTAAAACAGAACTGGTGAAAGACGCAATAGACGATGTAAAGTTATAGACGATACGAAGCACGCATAAAAAAAAAGAAATAAAAGATCATCAGAAACTTAATTTAGAGATGAATAATAAAGATTAAATTTTACTACAATTAAATAAAATGACTTTAACTTCAAGTAATCTGACACATGTGGTACGTATTATATTGTTTGAATTTGTTTGTCATTTTTAATGAAAAAACCCATGTGTTTTAAAAAGATGGGTTGTTTTATTAGAATCTGGGTTTTCTTAGATTAAATCTAGGTTTATTACATTTTACTCGCTAGACGCCTTGGTTCTGGAGCAATCTAAACACCTTTTTGTAGGGAGACACCTCTCACGTCTCTTTTTCCTGCACTGGAACCCATTTCCTGGAACCCATGGGGAATTGGACCAACATGTATTGCACTGGCCTGGAAGGTCATTGCTTCATTGGTGCAATATTTGTCATAAAGGATTACGAAATTGATGCCCGAAGTGACACGAAATTAACTCTAATTGTTTTACTCTCTGTTTAAAACACCGATATCAGTAACTGTTGCACGAACTGTTATGAAGTTTGTTTGAAGCAACTCCGAAAATATTTTGAAAATTTGAAATTTAGAATATGATATCCTTTTAAGGGTATCACGGAAAGTCCAAAACACTTGGACTAATTATTTAATCATAAAAAAGGCAATTGACATTGCATAATCAAACTGAAATTAGAACCTATTAAGAATAAGGAAGGAATTTGAATGCTGTCATTCAATCTCTTACAAAAGCATATCTCTCACATTTTCTCTACTCGTGAGGAAAACCTCGAATACTCCGTCACCACGTTCTAAGAATATACATTTATTCATTTTCGCGTGTTTTTTTCATCTTGATTGATAATGTCTCTTTGCTTTATTCATATATTTTGTGGCAATTACGTTAATCGTCAAAAACTGCTCACACCATTACGTAGGAAATAGAACTGGAATTTTCATTTCTTAAAATATGATTTATAATATTGAACCTTGATTTTAGAAGAGCAATTTTAATGATTAAAATTATGTTGCAGTACAAAATTCATGTGTTTGCCATGCTCAAAATTAATCCTACATACATTGCTGGTTTTTTATTTTTTATTTTTTCTGTTGCCTCTGTTTGAAACGCAAACAACTTTCTACACCTGTTTCCAATTCTCTGCAACATTTTAAAATTTTTGATTTCCATAATCCTTCACCCCCCCCCCCTTCCAAAAAAAGCGCGATGGTTTGAGTTCATATTTCTTGTTTGTCGCTTATGTTGATTCCTATGAATCGCTTGATTGCCGCCTAAGTTTGGTGATTCTGTATTACCTGTGCATCGATATCTTGTCTGTCTTATGAGAGAATGTTTCATGCCTTTCATCCCTTGAGTGGGTCGATAAAATGAGGACCAAGCATGCTTGGGAACTAACTCTGGGGGTCCCGCGTCAGGTTGACCACCTGACTGAGACATATGCTGCATGGCATCCCAAGCCCACGGCCATGAATTCGGAGATGGGCACCGCAGGCCTTAGTCCACAGTGCTGAAAAGAAATTCGGACTGTTGTGCCATGAGTTAGTTTATGGGAGAATGTTTGCGTCTTTAAGAAGAAAAAAAATCTGAAAAGAATAGATTTTCAAAATTTCTGTTGGGGAATTACCTTTAATTTTTTTTATTTTTATGCTAAAGTCCAGTTTGGGTTTTTGGATTATTTGGACTATTTAATTTATGTAACGAGTATTTATCAAAACCATGGCCTGGCCTGTTTTATTAATGATGTTCAGCATGCCTATCACTGAAGCAAGAGGTCTCATGTTTAATTCTTCAACTATCCGTTTACAGAGCGGAAGAAAGATTGTGAGCTAGAAATTTTAGAGTGCAAATTCTTTCTTGACAGCCATAGAAAAAGGTAAAGATTTCTTACAGAGGTAGAAGTAATTTTATGGAAATCACCTTCAATAAAAACTTTAAAAAGTGTCACAAAGCAATAATATTCTCACTATTATGTTTTTACTGTTAAGAAGATTGGCTGGTTAAGGCTCGGTGCACACGAGCGATCCGGTGTCGTTGCGGCACCGCAGTTGCGATCAGGAGTACATGGAGTTGAAAACCGACTCACACGGACGTAGGCGTCGTCAGTTAGTTCAACTCTATTGTACTCCTGATCGCAACTGCGGTGCCGCAACGACATCGGATCGCTTGTGTGTACCGAGCCTAAGAGCGCTCTGCACGGTGGCTATTATGACTAAGAGCTTCAATTTCAAGCCGATTCTGAACAGCTGCAAATATGTATACCAACAACGGGGCTGAAACCCACAGACACTGGTACCTAATAGCAGCGCTCCAGGTATTGGGCTGTCGTCCACATAAGGAGTATTGGTTTGATTTGTTTTGGTTTGGAGCGCTACGGTCAATTTTTTGCTACACGAGGGCTAATTAGACCGGGACCTACAGTTTAAAGCCGATTCCGAACGGCTACAAACATCCATGTCAACAGTCGGACTCGAATCCATAGGATCCGAACCGAGTGCCAGCGCCCTAGCCATTCGGCCATCGCCTGGCCCCACATTCCACAAGGAGAAATGTGCATCTTAAAACACTGAACCCCTTTCGTCCAAGCGCAATCATGCACAGAAAAACCGGAACATTCAAAAATGGTATACGGTTTTATATAATGTAGAAAAAAAAATTCCTTTCCGGAGGTTTTAATGAACAGCATAGAAATTTAATTAGTGCTAATCAAAACAATAATTTACCTTCTGGGAAAAAGTATATTTTTTACCTTTGTTTCCAAGCTACGTTGGCATTTTTTTGGAGGAATTTACCTTATCTTTCTTAATTATTCCTCTGCGATGTTCGGATAATCCACCCTCGGATTGTTGCGATTTCATAGTGTACCGATATCATAGTATCATGTTATATGTCCAACACTGTTTATTTTGAAAGCATCTCAGTTTGAAAGTTTGTGAAGCTGCAGTTATTCACTGCGGCATCGTGATGTCTGTGTGTGTCCCCATTGCTCGCACATGAAACATTATGGGCATGTTCACAAAGAATCAGTCAACGTCAGCGTAAATTTTTTTAACAAATCATTGGCCCATTTTAACCAATCAGCACCACCGGAATCTCTGACGCTGACGGATACTATGTGAACAGGCCCTTGCCCGCCGATATGCTCGTTGTAAGAGGTTTAAGCAGCAATCTATCACCGTGGCTACGGGTTCAAACTTCAGATAAGTCCGCGATCTTCCGGTGTTGTCTTTTCATAGGTAGAAGCGTTAATTAGCTTACTGGACTCGTCCACAATAAAGCAGCAACCAAACTCATTGTTAGTATCCGTGAATGTCTACAAGATGGGTTGTGTCAGAGAATTTAAAGCTTTCTAAAATGGTACAAACTTAAAATGGACAATAAATGGACCAACAAACATTTGTGTTCTGTAAGTCATCGATATGTAATTTATATACACAACAAATATCTCCTTGATTTATACTTGCATTGAGGTTAATGCCTGAAGTGAACTAAAATTTTGCCAACCTTCTTTCAAGCAATTCAAACAGCTCCTTGATATCGTAAAAGTAAATCGATTAAGAAACTTGCGGAGCAAAAATCTCGCATCGAAATAATATATAGACAACCTATATATTTTTAATTATCATTACGCAACCTCTTAAGCGCCGCACTTATAATGAAAGAATGGAAACCTTTTTCCGGGATAGAAACGATTAAGGAAAAGCAAAAGTAGAACGCTCGAAGGAATGATTTTTGTAATTGATCTCATGATCTTCGTTTGACTATAGGATGATCGTAAAGTTTTATACTTCAGGTAATAAAACGAAAGAATTTTCTTTCGGTCTGGAAGCTATAATTGGTTTACATTATCTTTACGAGGCTGTGAAGTTTGAAAACTTTCATCACTGCGACTATGAAAGGTATACTTGACAGAGAATCGTTAAATTAAAGGACAGAGCGTAATTTCTAAGAAAAACTAAAATAACTTCGAAGCTTCAAATTTTAAACTGCATCTCATTACAAAAATGATACAGCAAGAATTAATTCTCAGGGTTTTATTTTGTTTTATATATAGTTGGGGGTGCACGATGGTTTTGAACTCTGGCATTCTGTTCATTACAGGGAAGGTATATACAAGAGATTAACTATCCGTGTTTTGACCAAGATATGAATTATTAAAAAGTGTCTATACTGACCAATGGAGAGCTTGTTCACTTCCATGGACAATACATAGTGCAGTGAACTGTCATCGTTGTATTCTATATTTTCTATCCTGAAACGGAAAATATTACAGAAGAAATTCAGGCGAATCACTGTATTGCCACCAAATTATTTTGATATTGTCCTAAATTATTTGATAATATAGAGTGCATATATTTGTCTCTGTGAACAAACTAACATGTGTCTATCGACCAATTATCTCTGTACAATGTGCTGGGTTTCTTGTCTTGATGCATATGCCTGATCTAGGACCAATAGTTTTGTTCTGATTTTATATTAACTGATCTCTTTTTCTAGGAATTATTTTATACAGGTATGTATGGTCTCAATACAAAGGTATCCCAATGTATTGAGCAGTTAAGTCATTGTAGGCAAAAATCAATTCATGAATTTAGAAAACTTGACACTTGCTAACTTTTCGACTTGAACATACTCGTATGTTTCCCGCACTATCTATATTTTATACAAATAAGATACAAACACATGCGTTTACTTATCTACATAAATTTGCCCTTACTAATTTTGACTGCAAAAACTTTTTATATGCAACATTTATTTTTCCAAACCCTTTAACATACATTCGGAAAATATCTTTAAAAAATCTATTAAAAGTTCTATAATTGGGAGAATATGTTCGCTGGACTTACTGATCTAATGTCACCGTCGAACTTATGTACTAAAAAGTGAACAGAATTCTCCCGTAAATGATGAAATAAAGCCACATATATTGAGGAAATACTGCCTCCAGACCTATTAATTCTCAAGTAGGTTGTAATAATAAGGAAATTAAATAGATTTTGACAGTCAATCTGCTGAATCGAATATTGTTCATCCATGACTTGTGAGTCATTTCTAGACCAGGGGAAGCTACAAAGTTAGTCATTAGAATGTTTTCCCTTAATTTTTTTTCTGAGAAAAAAAATGTATGAAAATGAAACAAAATTGTCCTCGGAAGTCGAACTTTGCATAACGAACAACCGATGTGTTTCCAGATGATAAATTCTTTGTACCATGGTTGGTGAATAGAACTGAAAAGTTTTCCGGGTCGGAATGATGTCATCGGTGGTGTGCCTCAGACAGGAACCAATAAAACAAAGATCGGACTGCAAGACGGTTACTTTTATTATCACATTTTACCACTTTTTTTGACGAAGTTTCTTCAGAGAGTAATCTTTGTGATGTGAAAACTTAGCAAACTTAACAAATTCAGGAATTCAACTCCTTTAAATTTTCAATTTTTGGCAAACTTTTGTTTTTATGGTTAGTATTCTTATAAAATCAAAATTATTCTTATGCATCTGAGATCTGGAGTAAAATGCAGAAGCAACACTTCTTAATGTATTATTCTTTTTTTTTTTCAATTACAGTACCTTACCTTATCAGCATAGTTAATAATCTTATAATTCAACAGCGCCATTTTTATAAAGTAACATAAGTGTAAAAATATCTGTTTAAAATATATGGTTACACATGTGTATGTATTATATGAAAATAATACATATTAGGGGCCTGTTGAAGCCTTGTGATACAGCGCGCTGGCTTTTGGTGCTGAGGGTGCTCGGATCGAATCCCGGCTTCACGCCACTAAAATACCTCTGTTTGTGTCTTCCCTTCATGGGGGTAATGCTGGTCTGCTATATGGTGCCTCCATAATAAAATGGCCAGCAAAACTGCGGTGTATTATAGGTGATTGTCTTCAGGTCAAGTGCCTCCGCATATATATATATATATATATATATATATATATATATATAATAAAATATTCACACACACATAATGGACTTATCCATAGCTTTAACTCTTGACCTTGTTAACCACACTAAATACCTTTGAGAGAGGGAAACAATGATCTTCAACCGTTATTTACGTTTGAAGTAAGAGTATAAACAATGCAGGCCAACTCGTACTCAGACTGAGAGTGTAGGAGACAATAAAGTACAACATAGTATGTGATCTATAACACGCGTTTAGTTTTTGATCAGCAATATCGTTTTTAAAGTTTATAAACTTGGGTGCTTACTGTACAGTATAAAAATCTACAATACTCTGGTTGACAAATTTAACTCATTTAGACTAACAGCAGACTAAAAACAGAAAGGTGTTTTTAAATTTTGATGGCAAACTTAAGGAATAATCTAACCTGTAAAAGTCGAGTTTGCGCTGACTGTTTAAATGATTTGCATATACGCTATTTAACATTGAAATAATGTATTTGATCTACATTTATCTCATAGTATGTAAATGAATATTAAATTGTGAGATTATGTTGTCAAGGTACCGGGAATTGCACGTCTTTCATTAAATGGTAGACACATTTTCCATTAGACTTTTTTTTAATAATTGCCACTTTGAAATACGACAAGTAAAACTTTAATTCTTATAAAAAGATATTAAATTTAAAAACAAATTTGTGGCGTTTGCAGTAAACTATTTTGTTGCAAAAGCCCAATGAACCTACTCCACCTATTTCAACATTTGTGTTTTGTTTATGAACGATAATGTTAAAGGAAAAGTACTTTTTATTTAAAATTTTCCAATCACGTTGAGTGCAGTGGAGCGAAACTGACATGAGCGACTGTGACACTTAAAATGACGAATAGATTTATTTGGAGAATAATTTATGGAAAATACTTTCACCCCCTAGTCATTTAACTTATATTTAGCTATTGATAAATAGGGTTTCCCCCTTTTTTCATTATTATTTTAAAAGGAGAAATGTGATTAGAAAATTTTCCAGATGAAAGCGTATATGACATTTTCATAGTGAATTGTACGAAAGAAAACTTTCAAATGTTTGTATTCGTAACTTTCTCCGTTTGGTACTCTCATAGAGCAATTCTTCATATATTTTTTTTGTTTTGTCATGCCTGTCATACGATGAAAAATATTATAGAACACTTATCCTTCCCACACATATGCCCAGTTACAGAACCACAAGAAAGAGATATTCTCTGGGATTTATAGAAAAGAATAGAATAGAATAAACGTAAAAATTTGAAATTCTTTTAACACCATAACAATGCTTGTTTATACAAAAATCTATTACCGTAAAATCTCGACTATAATACGCACCCGAGTATAATACGCATGCTTGATTTTGCGCGAAATTTTCGGAAAAAATTAAAATTCGACTGTAATACGCACCCATAACTTTTCAACATGCTATTTAAAAATTCCACAGATATTTATTAACATAAATAAAATATGTAATAAAAAAACGAAAACGTCAAATTCGGTAGAAAAAGAAACTTAAATTGTTAATTCAAAACAAACAATACTGTCAAATTATCAGTCTTAATTACTTTTACTAGAATACAGCTCATATATTGTTGTTGCGTCCATGTCATAATTCTTGGTGCCGTCGTAATTTATATAGCCATAATCATCCTCTCTTGACGACACGATCTGTGAGTTCCGTTTGTTTAAAAGGAATACCTGCTTAGTAAACGGGTGGATGAATCACGGAGTGCAGATGCGCACGCACCCGTGTTGCGACAATGTCTTACAGCTGCTGTACGTTCGTTTATCCAATGTTTATAACCAGTACTTTTTTTGTACGCGAGTACAATACGCACCCTCATTTTTTGTACTAAAATGTGAAAAAGTGCGTATTTTATTCGATATTTTACGGTAACTATTTTGTAATACAAAGTTTTAACTAGACTAGTATAGTTTTTGAAAGAAAACTCAGAATCTCTGAAGTATACCTGGATATCACAGATACGAGATTTGATAATAAAGTTATAAAAACAGGACAATTTACACACTAAATGTAAAGACCATGATCTTGGGGATAATTCCTGACCCTTTTCCCGAAATTTTTTTTTCTCACATGAAATTACTGAACGGTTAGGGCTCTATATCACATTTTGACAATTTGAATATGATAAACTCTAAATTTCAATATTCAGTATTCTGTTTGCATGGGTGTTAGTAGCTGGTAAGAATAGGCTCTAATCTTAATGTACGTGCCTGTTTGGGTACAAGACAATAGCTTTTCCCAAAACTAATTCACCGCCTTTCAGTGACTGATAAATTGGAGAGGTTGTAGGGTTCGCGTGTTGCTCAGATGCAAATTTCTGGTAGCTGCGCAGTGCAGGCCAGTCAAAGTGAGTTCAGAGCAGGTGTCTGGTCTATTTAAGTGACACACGCTGAATTGGCAAGAGCCCAAGAAGGGAGTGGAGATTTGTACGGTAGTACGTTACGCTATTAGTAGGGATACGAAAGAGTCGAGAAAAGTTAGATTGAAGGTGATAGCGGTATTTAACTGATAGAGCTCGTATTAGTATTTAGCCTAGGTGGCTGCACGACTTCGATAGTTATTTCAGAGCCCGATGGTTACAAGTATTGTTAGTGAACGTATATTCTGCCTGAAAGGGTTCATTACGACTTGAAAGTTCAGTTTCTCAGTACCGCAAGTTGCGGTACTGTTGTGTTATTATTTGAAGCCCCAAGTCGGTCTATGTTAGTCTACCTCTACGTAGAAAATAAAGGAATTATTTATATTTATGCCTCTTACTTTATAGTGTGCCTGGACCGTTAGAGGATTCACAGGGTAAATAAGAGACAGAACCATATAAGGTGTTTAGTATCAATTATTTTCTAAAGTATTGTTATGTTATTCTATACTTTTATCTTGTTCAGCTAATACTCACTGAATGATTGTGTTTCTTTTGAATTATTTATCATTGCGAAAAGGTACACCATGAAACAAATTAAGTTACAAGAGTTACAAACAAATAACCTAGGAAGCTTATAACCCGCAATGTCACCTTCCGTAACATAACCGAGGTCTGATGTAAAAATCAACGTTTATTAATATATTCGTAAAATACCAACACTACCAACATTAATTTTCTAGTGTTATTTGGTTATTCAATTTGAAATGAAGGAGAAGTTTGTTGAATATCTGTAGGAAGATTGTTCAGAAATTAAGACTAAGAAAGGTCGCTGACTGGGGTGTCATTTGCAGTGAAGTAAATATTTAACTAAGAAGTTTCCTCTCAGGAAATCGGCTTTCCTGACATATCCTTTCGTAGACATTTTTCATTAGTCTTTGATTGTATAAGAGGTTTTTTTTCAAATGACTATACATCGAAGAAAGAATGGCGAGATATTAAAACATATAGGTCAATCCTAATCTGCGAAGTTTGTATTCTATTTAAACTCCTCTCACGTGTGTCCAAAACGAATTACTATGACAAATTTTGTTTTGAAATTTAAAATTATGTAGATGTAATTCAGTTATTTAAAAAACTCGAGAAACTCTACAGCTAAAATTTAATTATGCAGTTGATGATTATATTGACATACTTCATGTTCATCCCAATTTCTCACAACAAAGGACTTCGAATCCATGTCCTAATTAGTACTTGATAAATCTGCGGAATTCGAAGCCTTTACGCGTTCTGAACTGATGAATGGCCAGTCTGTTTCTTGTTCGCCTTGAGGAAAAGCTCAGTGAATGTGATTTTTAATTTTATGTTTTTCTTCTCTTTTTCGCTGATTTAAGTTTTCCATTCTTTATTCACATTATCCATTTTTTTTTCAGAGTTAATTTTGTAGTAGTTACATTACAGTTCATTTTATAACATTACCACTGTTTATTAACCCTGCAGTGTTTTTCTTGTCATATTTTCATTTGATATGACGGCGAGATTTCAATAAAGCAACCATTAGTCGGATATATCAGGCGTCAAGGACGTCATATAATTAGGGATACGTAATTTTCGTATTTACGAAATAGATGCGAATAAATGCAAAATTTACCGATATGAGCGAATAAATGAGAAAATTATTTTTTTACTTCTTTTCGGCGAAAACTCGGTTATAAACGGCTTTTTAAGCAAAATTAGGTAATAATAGTAATAATTTATTAATATAATTGCTTAACTAAGTCCATCCACGGTCTTTAACTGAGAGAGATCTCGAAATTTGCTTATTACTTATTGCTAAAGACTTAAGAAAGAAAATGTGGAGACTACTACAATGTTAGCTTTTAACTAAGAATTTTGATACTTACCTAACCAAGTAAATAAAAGTGTGATTTTTTTTTAATAAATGAGAAACTTTTGAATATATATATATATATATATATATATATATATATATATATATATATATATATATATATATATATATATATATATATATATATATATATATATATATATATATAATACAATACAATATATTTGCGAATAAATGCGAAATTTAAGTACACCTACATATAATAAACAATTTTGTAAGAAGTTGTGCTTGGAATAGCCACGATACATGCTAGCAAAACGGTAACTTCAGCTGTCAACTCCAAATTTACCCAAAACCCAATGTTGTAACCAACACTCCCAGCGAGAAAAATGTAATAATACTCAGACTACATCTAAAAATAGACCCCAAATTGTAATTCGAAAAAACTTTTCATTAAAATGATAAAAAAAATACAGATAGGGTAATAAACACCCCATTTTCTATGATTACTTGTAGTTAAATTAAGGTTATTTTATTAAATTGCAAAATTTTATCCATGTCATCATTAACTTTCAATTTAATTTTCTGCAAATTTCTTTTTCTTTCTAATGCATACTTCTTATCGTGTATAATATGCTCCTTCTATTACGCCTCTTACCTGTTCTATTTTAAGGTATCCAGGTGCGACAATTTTTATCTATTGTCTGTTTTGCAATGATACGAGCATTTACGGTTTCAATTACAGTTGAAGCGAATTTGTCTTTCTTGTTGGGATTCAATTAACTAGTGAAAAAACTCTTTCCACGCACTCAGAGTAGTGAGGTTCAAATCGTTAAATGGGTCACGAAATTTGATAAGATTTCATATTTAGGATTATCCAATCCATCTTCGATATTACGTAATAAATACCAATATTCTGGGATGGTTTTTGTGAGAGGGAGATATATCACGATTCAATCGACATGATCTTCACTTGTATCCTTTTAGATTCAAATACGTCACTGGTTATATGTCGACAGCTTCGTCCCTGGTTCGATGCCTGTCGCTGACAAAATCCACCGCCGTGTACACTAACGGCGACTGGTGCACTAAAAACCTGTCGTGGCTGCAATGTTCTCAAAGTTCTCAAATTTACCTCTGGAGGTGCGGGGTCAAGTGTACCGGTGTCGTCACTTCACTCGGTTCTAAATTACGGAACCGGCTTGTAGGCAGTGATGTAGTGAGCATAACTGGCGCCCCCCCCCATGGTCTTGGGGACCATTTGGCGCTCCTCTGCGAGTGGCGCCCGGGGCATGATAGACACCCTTGCCCCCCTCGCTACGCCACTGCTTGTAAGGGGTAGGGCTGGCCACCTATACGGTGCCCCCTTAAATGAATGGCCAATAGTCTCGCGGTGTATGTACAGGTGAATATCCAGCGACAAGTGCCTCCGTGTTCGAAAAAAACGATACAAATACATACTAATGTCATAGTAAGGTGTATTTTCTTTATTAAAATCTCCTAAAATAATTAAATTACGCTTGTAATAAGAAATAAATATTCATAAATTGCTATATTCTTACTTACAAGGGAAAATCCTAGATTTCGAGATATTTTCGAAAAATAAACCCCAAACCCCATAAGGTCATTGAAAAACCCACGTCTTGGAGCCCTGTTTATAACCAACTGAAAAACGTATACTTGACCCAAAATCTAAAAAGCAACTTAAATTAATGATGCGAATGGATTTGTTTACTCTCCTATTTCATCTACTAGAAGAAATGTTGATGTGGTTAAGAATATAAATTATCTAAATCAAGATTTCTAACAAATGAACGTGACACGTGAATTTTGTTCGCATTATCAATTACGGGAACTTTAAAAAAAGAAAAAAACCCACCATAAGAGGCCGTACATTTTTCACCACGCTTTCTTGTCACATAACATGCGTGACATTTTCATAGTCTCTCATCTTAAAATAAAGATGGAAAAACGAGGAAAATGTAATCGAGACACACACCTAGTTACGGTCAAGGTTCAGATAGGAATCGCAATTACGATTTTCCTGGTACATGTAAGTAATCTCATGGATATGTAAGCAAAGCGAAGAAAGAAAACTCCAGGTATGGAAAACACGAAACAGAGAGGAATGCGGTCACAGTGAGAGCAGTGACTCTCTTTCATTTATAAAATCGAGAGCGCAATTTATTTAAAAGACCCTTGACTCAAGCACTTATTTCTTGAAATAATTATTCATGAATCTAAAACCTGAAGACAGAAGGGACATAGTATAAATGGTGTCTCTGAATGGGATATTTCTCTTTTGTTTATTATCATTCCTCTCGTTTGTTTGTATCTTTACTGTTTTGTGGGGAAACGAATTATATACAAGAGGAAAAATGCCTTATTTTATGAAAATAATGTGATGTATTAGAAGTTATATATAATAAGGTTAGTTAACTTCCAGGAATAAACAGTTACAGAACTTGCTTTGAAAAGTAACATTTCCATGAAAGCCTCGTCGATAAGTGCATGTTAAAGGTAAAGATTTGTATAAAATGATGAGAAAGCAATCTACTACCGTAAAAGGGATTTGGCGTACGAAATATTAAGCATTGTAGCTAACATTCATGTAGCTAACATGAATGGAAGATTGAATGTATGAGGGTATATAAAGGATTTTAAACATTGCATAATTATCAGTACGGAGAAATTATATAGCCAAAAAAAAAAGATGCAAAATATATAGTTGTTTATCTTATTAAACAGTGAAAAGATAATATTACATCCTTAAATTACACCATACATATGCGAAGTTCGTTCTTGTGAATTGCTATATCGATTACTCAAGATAAGACTCGTGCTTTTAACAGAAATTCCTTTAATACAGTGGAGTCCTGATAATCCGAAATGATTGGGACTAAATCCTTTTTGGATTAACAAATTTTTCGGATTAAGTGAAATCATAGTTAAAATAAACTTAAATTACATAATAACACGTGATTACATAAATATTACATATTACGAGTGATTACACAGTTTATTTTATAAGGTTCGTTTAAACATTGCCTCTCATGTGCTGTCCCTTTTATTTTATTTCAGATATTTTGGAGTTCTGTATGTCATTGTAGTAAAATTTTTAAATATGTGAAACAAACAAAATGCTTTTTCTTTACAAATTATATGAAAAAATATCTGTACCTATATATTGCAATGGCAACGACTGATATTTCTCGAAAGTATCATTAATTAATGCAAAAGAAATTCGAGGTCTGTACTGAAGATTTCATTTAATAAAAAATTATTTTACTCGACATGTATTGCATACACAGAGGGTTATAGGCTTTGATTAAATATTGGAAAGTAGGGTGATTTTATGTTTTACTCAGTTTTGAAATACATTGCAGTTTTAATATACAAGTCAAAACACGAACAAAACACTCAAATGAAAAATCAGTATTTCATTTTTTAAGTAGGTATTTAGACAAGGAATATATGTTCAAAAATTTTTGTAGTGTTCAAAGATATAAAATAAATTTTTAAAAAACAGAGCTTCTTGAAATCCAGAATTAAAATTCAAATTGTCACCTAGTTTTGAACTAATGGTTATAACCCATTAGGCTGGAGTAGGATTGTGTCTACTGACATGTCGCAACTATGATTTTTCCATATTCGCATTTATAAGTTATTCCCTCGTAATACCTCCTGACAAAGAGCCATAATCATCAGTTAAAAATTGGTCGCTAATTTGAATTTTTACTGTAGATAATATGACGATGTCTGTTTTTGCTTAGTTTTATCAGCAAATTTGATGTAATAGTCATAATTTGTTTAAGGGTGTTCTTAGCATGACGCATTCATACCGCTGTTGGAAATCTTACATCAGAATACACACACACAGCTTTTTACTGCCATTTAAATACCGCACATCTACTGCAGGACAATCTTTACACAGAATCTCTTGTCTCACTAACACTTTGTGTGTGTGTGTGTGTATGAGAGAGAGAGAGAGAGAGAGAGCCAGCCAATTTTGTTGATAATTTAGTTTTAATTTATAAAATACATTGGGGAAGTACAGTATATTGTTATATTTTACGCGTAGGTGTAAATTGAAAATATCAATAAGAATCAATGTTGTCTAGGTTCTACTGGTATTCTTGGAATTTTATACTCTCAAAGAGAAATTTGCTTTTCTTACCCCACCCCCTCCCCCGTCCATAACATTCTGTTGTGCTTCATTTTATTTCTTTGCTTGATAATATTCAGATCAATGTACTGATCAACGATCACAGCCAATTTTTGAAAATATTTTAGGGAAATGGCAACGCATAGGAGATTAAGGTAGAGCATCAATCAACTTTTCAGGCTTTCAACCATGGATTTTTCTCTTCTCTTTTCTTTTCCTGCTGAAACGTTAGCAAATGAATTAAAAATAAATATTTCTGAATTCTATTTTTAACGCACGAAAGTAGATGCATAAACAAAGCATGAGTAGCTTTTCGAAAATTTGAAGCTTTTCCTAGACATGTTGTTTCATGACTTAAAGCTATTAATGCGGATAACGTCTACGCCTTCCACGCCGTGGGCTTCGATTCAATTCCGGAATATTGTTTTGTTGTCATCTGGGGTAAATTCAGTCTTCTGCCTGAAATAAGAACTCCATCTTAAAAGGAAACCTACGAAAAATACCCCTGTCCATTGCCGGGGTCATCATCTGTGTAAAAATAAATTATCTCTCTGTGCGTGTGTTTCTATATATTGTCTTCTCTCTTCACATGTGCTCCGGACTGGAGACCATGTCTACTGAGGCCCCAGGGATATGTACAACAACAAGCTATGAATGCCTATCGCTAAGAAATCAGTTTTTTTTTTTTTAATTACCAAGTATTGCAGTTAAAGTCTACATTTAGATGCAAAACGCAGAAATCAAAAAGTTTGCACCCACTAATAATGTGTAACAAGAAAAGAAGAATAAGAAATGTCGCCATGGGGGATGAAGAACTTTGAGGTTCATTGAAGCAGTGATTTGACAGACGAGGACAAGAGAAATATTTATGACAGACGAGGTACTAGTGGCAAGAAGTTTAAAGTCCAAACTCTCTGATAAGTTCAAAACCTTCAAACATTTTAGACAAATGATCAAAGTTGAAAATAGCCCCATATGTGTGTGTATGATAGGGATCGACAATGTATATGTGGACTCTCACAATTAATCAAGGAAAGGAGACATTCCTCAACGACATTCCTCACGAAAGAGAAGTCCGTTGTCACGCCTTGTCCACTTTCATTATACTTTTGAATAATTGATTTCAAACAAAGAGATGTCATTAATGCAAAAAATGTAGTGTAAACTTCGTAATTGTTGTAGTTTTGCTTTCTTTGATCAATCATGCGTACACATTGTATCCTAGCGTAACGTTTAAAACGAAGAATGTCGATGGAATAGCGATTGCGATAGTTAAAAAGAACAGAAGTAGCTATAATCCTTCTTCACATAATGGATTCTTGTAAAGAACATTTATCTGGCTCTCTGGTATCAGTTGAAATAAGACCACTATGCAGAGTTCATTGGTTCCATATGTATTGCATGTTAAGAATAATAACTGAATTTTCTTTCTAATGCGAATCAGGAAAAAAATGCTACCATACCAAAGGATTCAAAAACCGTAAAAAAAATTAGGGGGGGGTTATTTTCGGGGCCAAGACGTGAAAATGAGTTCTCTGTTGTTTACAGGAGAAAAGTTACTGAACCCAATTCTAAATATTCTAGAATTTTGTTGAAGTCTGTCATTAAAAAGATGCGCTGTTCTTCATATGTTTTAGATATCCGCTTTTGTGTAGTCAGATTTTACTTACGTTTGATGAAAACAATGAGAGTCGAAATACAGTGTTTTTTAATATGACCTGTAAAAAGAAAAAAACATTTTAAAGCTTTTCCAGTTTCTATCAAGGAAAAATACAGGAAAATTTTGTTTTAATAGAATCTCAGCCTCTGTCAAGATTTTGGCAATTAGAAATATAAAATCTTTCTGGACTGTAAGTCTGTGATTCGATATTTTCAAAAACTATTCGAGGTATGATAAACAGAAATTATGGCTAACATTCAGTCCTGATGACAAAAAAAACATGCATTAAGGCGTGCCCAAGAGGTGGAGCATTAATTAAAAATATGCATTCCCAGTGTACAGGTAGCCTTAGACCTAGGTTTCGCTTGCTATAGTCATTCACTTGTCACGTGCTCCTTAGCAAGGCATAGCCTGTGAATAAGCTGGAGGGAAAGGAATTCCTAATGCAGAATTTCTGTAAATTTTTACTGGTGACGACAAAGTGCAGTCAACCAGCCCAGTTTGGGAAGAACCATCGTCTATCACGAATTGTGGTACAACATTTACAACACAAGATGACACAAAAAAATGTATTAGGGCGGTATACCCAAGAGGCGGAGTGTTAAGCAAAAATATAAATCTCCATCGTTCAGTTATTTTTTATTTTCATCTTCTTGAACTGTAAATTGGGTACCACAATTTGTGAGAGACGATTTTTTTTTTTTACCAAGTGGGCTAGTTGTCAGTCACTAGTAAATATTTACAGAAATTCCGGATTAGGAATGTCTTTCCCTTCAGCGTACTCATCCGTTGGGACTTGCTGAGGAGACCATAAGTGCACGCTGGAGATGTATATTTTTGCTTTATTCAATCCTGATTTTGTCATACACTCAGAAAAGGAAGGAAGGAGTGCACGGAACCATTACATACTGATTTTTAAAACTATATATATTATACTAATATTATCTCATCGTTCATAAAATGGCGGCTTAAAATTTTATTTTCGCGTTTTGCCCTATATTCGAGTTTTAAATCATGCCACGCAAGTATTTCATGTTTACGTACTTTATTTAGTATACTGTCAAAATGGTCATATATTTTAATTATATAGGTTGTAACGGCCAACACCCGAAAGCTCTTATTAAACCCTGATACGAGTACTCCCTCAGCTGAATTATTCGAGCTAAAAATTGATCTAACTACCATTGTTTCAGAATTATGGAAATACATTGTTTCACATTTAAAAATAAGTGCAATAGTATAAAATTTATACTTTAATAAGTGAAACGGATCATTCAATTAATTGCCAAAAGGAAGACAAATAATGTTAATAGCCACACAAAGATGGATTATACATAAAATTCATTCTCAGTCTGTTTGTAAAGACACGTATGGTGACGAAAGCTAGGTCGATGACAATAAAAATTGAATAATATAGAACTCTTCATTATCCGATAATCGAAAATTGTCCCATCATACCGCAAACGTTGAATTTGTCCGAGGTTTTGAATGAACTAAATACACAAGTTTAAGTGGGTTTGAGTTAAAATGATATTTTCATAGATTTTCAGTTCCTCTGAAAAAGAAAGTCAGCCTATATTCCTTTATTTGTACGTCCTATTGACATTATTTCAAGCAATTTGCATTCTTACAATTTATCCCTAACCTTTTTTCCTCGTTGTAATGCACGCATCTGCCACAAAGCTGATCCAATAGCCAAAGACAATAGGGAGTTCATTGTTGTTCATATGAATAATTATTCAAGCAATTTAAAACAAATAAAGAATACGTAGAATCAAAGCATTTTGGGATGATTAGCTTCTTAATCTAAAGCGTTTGTAACTCTGGTCGGGCTTACGTGAATGGGTAATGATTTAGATTGTACAAAAACTCCTCCACCAGTTTACGGGGACTCGAATCCCCATTAGAATTCAGGAAGTTCTTGCATTCATATAAAATATATCTTATTCATAAAGTGGCAACTTAAATATATCGCTGTCTAGTAAAAATCCTGATACACGTAGCAGATTTAAACTGTATTTTTTAATCACCACATGATCGCATTCAAGTCTTACGCCACGAAACGAAAGGTTTTGTCTCTTTAGTATGCTTCTTTTCCCTCGAATCATTAGGGTTTCTCAGACATTCTTCATTACCGGAATCATTTCTGAAGAAATCAACACGTTTCAAAGCTCTAGCCATAAGCCATAAAATATGCCAAACACATTACACTTTCGGCATGGAAACAAAGCATTTTTTTTTCCAACGAAACCCATTTCGGTTTGTCACCAATCACCGCTTTTGAGAATCGCCGATAGAAATCACGTTCTCGAAATGTCGCAATAGATTCTCTGCGTTATTGACGTGTCGAAAGCCAAGGAGTAACTGAATTGTTCGAGCCATTGAGGCCTGAATCGAGACTTCTTTTATGTCGTAAGTTAGCCGGGGCAATTCTCGGCGAGCAACTCTTGTGTCCAAGTAAACTCAACTCTCAATGACTGGTGAGGACAAACTGCGAGAAAATACCACAGATTGTTTGTTTCCACATTGGATTCTTATTACCATTTGTTGCGCCTTCGCCCACTGGGTGGAGCTGTAAACGTGCAACGAAATGAAAAGTTGCATACACACAAAAAAAAATAGGCCGGCATCTTCATTGTTTTTCGCTTCCATCCATAGCTCGGGGATGTTGATACCATTCTTTTGTGAGCAGGTTCTGTTTTCTCTCAATCGGTGAATTCGTGAGGGAGTTAATAAAATGTGCGAGTTTCGCTTTTTATCTCCATCGTGAACCTGTGATTAAAATTTGAGTGCGAACGGCTCTGATCGTTTCTATACAATGGGTCGCAAAACACAATGAAAAGTTCTCTGTACTGAAAAAAAATTCATTTGCATTTTTTTATTACAAATGTTATTTTCTCATAACTTCCACTTTAAGTAGTTTCTCCAAACGTTATTTCATATAAAGTTCAGTTTGAGTCAGTAATTTATGTTTTCTGAAATATGGATGCGTGTGTTATCTCGTGCTATCATCGCAGATAACATGAAATGGTAGTTTCGTTACTAGAATTTATGCTAGAATTTTTGGGGTCAAAACAAATAACTAACTGTTACTGTAAAACCTGCTCTTTAGACGCTTAGCTGAAGGCGCACTTGACCAAGAGAATGTTGGAAGATTTTATTACTTGAGCTAAAACGTCATTTTCATTATCTTCCTGTTCCTTTAAAATACTCTTTCCTGTAAAAATTTAGATTTTCTCTTAAGTAATAGACTTAAATTTGGAATATTTCTTTTTTTTAAATATGTTTACATATTGTTTCTATTTTATCAGATATCTGCTGACTGCTATTCAATATAAATTTATCTTGATGAAAAAGGGCGTTTAAAATTAAGTTTCATATTTTTTCTCAATACGAATTTCTTTGTACTATTTTTCTTCAGGGAAACCTTTTGACAAGTTTTATTTGACAAGTTACATTTGAAATGTATGGTTACAAATCTTTTTAAAGGGAATAAACTAGATTCATAGATTACACCTTTGGTAGAAGTTTGGAATAACTTGCCAATTTCAATCACTTTTCTGAGATTTTTCAAGAAATCTGCGATTCTAAATTTTTTTTTCAGATAGAAAATCTATTGGTATTATATTGTATTAAAAGAAATCATTATCATTACTTAATTTACATTATTTTTTTGTGTTGAGATTTTGGGGAACTGTTTTTCCCCCCAAAAAATAATACAGTCAAACCCCGTTATAGCGAACCCGGTATATAACGAACTCCTGGATATTTGGAACGAAAATTTTGGTCCCGCCGATTTTCTATTGTATTTAATGCTAATTTTTTCTTTTATAGCGAACCTCCGAAATCTTAAAATTCGGCTATAACTAACCTTTTTTTCTGTCGACTACTGATTTTATTTTTTTAAAACTTTTTAAGAATGTTGAAGATACGACGAATGAAGAAGATGATGATGAAGATTTACTTATAGCGATGTGGATAGAAAAGCACAAAATTTAATCATTCTAAGATTGTGACATGCAATTGTTCGAAACGTGATGATGAAGTCATTGCATGTGAATATCCGACTGATGAAGATATTGTGGAGGAAATTAAAATGAATCATTTTAAAATCGAAGAGTATGCATCTGATGCTAATGAAGAGGAGCACATAAATGACGAAATCCTCACCATCTCAGATACTACAGTAGCGATGCGGGTAATTAATAAGTTTTTGTCGACACAAACAGTGGAAGAAAGATTGTAGGAGTCATTTGATGTATTAGACGAAGAAATTCATAAAATGTTTTTGAAATCGGCATCTCGTCAGCAGAATAATACCGATTATTTCTGTATCAAAACAGTGAGCAACAATTAAAGGTAAAATGAATTTATTTCCCTTTGTCTTCATTCTTAGTTAATTTAATTAGTATTGTGTCAGTTTAATGTAATCGATTTTAGTCAATTTAATTCATTAATGATCATTTTTAATAGATTTTATCATTTTATTAAATACATTATTATTGAATACACATAGCAACTAATGAATTATCCATTCTGTGAACTCTAACATTTTTCTTAAAGGTTCAGATATAGCGAATCACCGGATATAGCGAACAAAACCTTTGGTCCCTTGAAGTTCGTTATAACGGGGTTCGACTGTATATAGAAACATTGTTTAGTTATGATTTTTGTGCTTTTAGAATTGAGTTTGTGCCCGAAACTTAAAGATGATCGGTAGTTGAGTAGACCTTGTCGTTGATTAACATCGGCAGCTGGCAGGTCTTCCTCAGATCGTGAATTCGAACTTAAAAGATGACATTGCGGGGCAGAGTTTGAGATATAAGAGTTAAAGCATTTGGCTCTGTAACTAAACTTTATCGGTAATTGTACGCATCCTGTTTTCGAATACCAAACAGGGGCTTAGGCAAGTCTGTAATCATTTTTTCATGCCTTTGATGGGAAACTGGAAGTTTTTCCAAAAAAACTTTGGTTTGTTTAGCAATTTTGGTTTGTTTTGATCCGTCAGAACTCTCCATAAACCCAACCAAAAGCAGCCCATCGAGGAGTTTTAAGAACTGCTGTCTGATTTGCTTAAATATATAAGCGGGTAGTTATTTTAAATGAAGATAAAAGTTTTATTTTCTCGTTTTGAATATTCAGTTTTTATTTAATTTTTTTGAGGCTTTGAACTTTGAAATTTTTAAGTCAACACGAAACCCCTTTTGGTAAAAATAATATGTACAGTATCAATTTTGTCCATGAGTGTACTTTACTGGGGCTTGTAGGTATGTCATCAACAATGTCGACGTCAATGTAGATCAGGCTCTAGCAACCACTAGGGAGCGTTCTGTATCCCTTTCTATCGACTATCTCGCTCTTTCTCTAACTACAATGACTGAACGGCTAGGGTGATGGCCTTTGGTACCAGATTCTGCGAGTATAAGTCCCGTGGTTGGCATTATGATTTGTAGCAGTCCCAAATCAGCTTTAAACTGTAGAATTTATTTAGCTCTCGAGTAGGAAAAAACGCTGTTCTCCTAAAAGAAAGTAACTGACAAAGTATTCATAAGTACTTTTAAACTTAGATTTTCTATATACATATATGGTATTCTTCCTTTTATCTGCTTTGAGAAATAAAAGGTTTGGTTTGGTTAGGAGCGTTAAGGCCAACTTTTTGCTACGCGGGGGCTAATTAGACCGAGAATTAAAAGGA
This sequence comes from Dolomedes plantarius, assembly GCA_907164885.2. Taxonomy (NCBI): domain Eukaryota; kingdom Metazoa; phylum Arthropoda; class Arachnida; order Araneae; family Dolomedidae; genus Dolomedes; species Dolomedes plantarius. The sequence continues at coordinate 143,089,968 of OU015492.1, forward strand.
AAGTTCTCGATATCGAAATTTCTTCTTTTTAAAATATAAATATTCGCTTAAACTCCTCTTTTCATCGACAGAATGCGTTTGTCCTCTATATTAAAGTTATCTTACTAAAGAGACGCCACGAAAGCAACCAGTCGCTTTTCAACACTCTAATATTCAAATATACTCTGACGGCTCCATACAATCTTTTCAGTCTCAAGCTGTTTATCTCCCCCCTCCCCCAACCTTAAAGTCCCGAACTAAAGTAAATTTGTACATCAATAAAATTCTGTAAACGACCTGTGGAGTTTCCGAACATTAACCTGGAGGAGACCGCTTATTGCGTTTGGAATCATTTTCTGTGCTTTCTATCTATAATATGTAACAATATCTATAATAAGAACAATTTCTATAAACGGATATGTTTGGATATACTACTTAATTTGCATAATTTGTTTCTATGATTGTAACTTTTCTCTTTTGTTTCTTGGCAACGGTTAGTTGTTCATCTTATAAGTTTGTCTTCAGAGTTCTGAGGCTGTGTTGGAAAGGCCGCATTGTACTGCAGGCAACTGTTCAATAAATACTCACTCACTGGATGTGTTTTTGTGTGTATGTCATACCTGCCTTTAGCCCACGTAGACTAGGATAAATTTTCTGCAATGATGAAAGCAAGGATAGGTAGCTGTACACTCATAGAAACACTAACCCTTATCATAATTCGGGGATGTATTGATTGATTGATATATTACCTTTCAATTCTGAAAAATCTGTAAACATCTGATCTGAATCTTTGGTATAAAAATACTTTATAAAAATTTTAAAAATTTTAAAAATTAATATGTGAAATATCCTTCAGCTTTATTATTCGCGCATTGTCTGGAGTTTGCCTTTTTCGAAATACTGTCGCTGTGGCTTCCTATAAAAATTGTTAGAAAATCTGCCGATTTGGAACCCCGCAATTTTCAGTGCCACACCTTTTATCTGTTATTTGTCCCTTTCTTTAAATGTAACTTAATATAATGTAGAGAAATAACCTAATCTGAAACGAGACTCATTCAGAAACAATGGCTTTCAGTCACTAACTCGGGATTCATTTTAGTTACTCTTCTGTTTTCATAATTTTCTCAAAAAGATAAACACATTAAAAGGGCAGCGTTTCCTGAACCACAAATCGCAAGAACTGTGTGTGCGCGCGTACATACATACATATATACGTACAAAAGAGGTACATACATACATATATACATACAAAAGAGACTTGTATGATACAAGTCTCTCTCACATTAAAATAATTTCAATTAGTCTCTTCTAACGAAACTCCCGCTGGTTATAAACATAAGATTACTTATCGTTGATTACCTCTTTTGTATGTATATATGTATGTATGTATGTTCTATATATATGTATGTATGTGTATATATATATATATATATATATATATATGTGTGTGTGTGTGTGTGTGCATGTAACTAAAATTTTTGACGCTTTTTGGTACTTTTCTGTTTGATTGTTTACTGCTTACCCAAGCGATACAGACTGGGTTTGGCGCGCTGACAAAATTATAGCTCGCGACGCATCTGAAATTTCGCTTTCCTGAGGACCGTTATGGAGGAACGCAATCCTACGTTAAAAACAACACTTCTTATTTAGTTTAGCTGATTTCGAGCAGCCTAGCAGTGCAAAAAAGAGAGTTTAGAAAAACAATGCATATCAGTCACTCTCGGTGTTGAAGTAAAGACATAAGACCCAAGATTGCAGCATCCGATTCGCTTGCCATTCTTGGCATACTTCATTAAATTAAACTAAACTTCAAAATTCGTTGTCAATGAACTACCACTTGATTGCTGCTAAATACCTAATTTCAGGGTTTATCAACCTTTTTCCATTCACAAGACATAACAATGACCACCACTCTGTCAATCGTTAAATGATCGACAGATTTCAGAATCGGCATTACAAGTGAAATGTGAAAACAGTTTTGCTCAAAATTCTCTTTTCGACTCCGTTGGGTCAGTCAACCTTAGTAATTCCTCGAAACTATCAGAATGCTTGGAAAACAGGAGGATATATTTTTTTTTTAAGAAAAAAAAGATTTTTTTATTTTATTCATTTCACTCTCGATGCTCTCTAAATGGTTGAATGAATCATTCAATTTTTTTTTTTCTGTCGTGCAAATATTTGACAGTTCATCGGCTAAATGCCTCATTGCTCCGTGATTAAGTGATAGGTACCATTTTACCTCTAAACTATGTGGAAAGGGAAAACAGTATTTAATCAAGCTCACTTTTCTGTATAGTACGTTTAATGCTTTTTTTCCCCCACTCTCTATTACGTATCAGTTCTTATTGCAGTCATTCAAGTGGAAGTAAATGGCATGTGAGTATCTGGGTTTCTAGTTGAACTACGTCAGAATATTCTAATAAGATTATTTTTAAAAATCGTAAAAAAAATCGTATAAAACATTAGAAACTTTATCTCGTTTGTTTGGTTTTAAATTGCTAAATTTAAGGTTTGAGGTTTTTAAATTTTAGGTTCAAGGTTTTTATTTGAGAATTCTTATGCTTAAGGCGACAATGGACCTTAAGATTGACAAAAATGTGTCCCCAAAACGATTTTTTTTTCTTTCAGAAAATGATTCTGAAACTCATCAGCTTTAAATTAAAAAAAAAAAAGAATGTTGATCCGATCATTATTAACCATGTTATGAGTATTTTTTTTCAAACGTAAACAATGGAAATGTTTGTCAAATTAAAACTTTAAATGCCATTTTCTCAAAACAAGTTTTCATGTCGTTTCGGTAAGTTTAAAATGTTCCATGCGTCATAATTTTTATTGAATTTTCATAAAATTTCATAAAATGATTATTTATATATGTTAGAATAAAACATAGTAATCAATTCATTACAATATTTTAAAACAACTTAAAATTTTTACAATAAAATTTTTTTTTGATAAAATTTTGCATAAAATGACCTATTTTTATCGATTTCTTTTCTAGTTTTTATAAATATGACTGTAAATCAAATATTGCTACTAACTTTTATTATAACTATATAAAGCTAGCTTAAGAGAAAAAATTAGATATCTGAGCCAAAAATTAATGCGCATGGAGCATTTTTAAATAGAGTAATTAACAAATCGATTTTAATTAATAACTTAATTAATTAAATTCTGATTTTTTTAAAATTTAGAATTTCCATCTCTAAACAACACTGTATAAGTATACAAAATTTCATAGCAATCGTTTAATAAATAAAAAAAAGTTTTACATGGTCCATTGTCTCCTTAAAGATTTTATCCTTGAGAAAAATAAATATGGGCTTATGAGCGAGTTTTAAGTACAGTCAAACCCCGTTATAGCGAACTCGGTATATAACGAATTCACGGGTATAACGAACGAAAATTTTGGTCCCGCCGTTTTCCTATTGTACGTAATTTAATTAGTATTGTGTCAGTTTAATGTAATTGATTTTAGTCGATTTAATTCATTAATTATCATTTTTAATAGTTTTTATCATTATTTAATATATCATTAATGAATACACATTGAAACTAATGAGTTATACATTTTGTGATCTCAAGCATTTTTCTTAACGGTTCGGATATAGCGAACCACCGCATAAAGCGAACAAAACCCTTGGTCACTTGAAATTCGTTATAACGGGGTTCGACTGTAATTTTAAAATAGAAATGCCAAAATTCTCCAAATTTGAAATTATGCAGTATTTTGTTGAATTTATTAAGTTATGGTACGCACAGGCACCGAAAAATATTGCCAATTGCACACATAAGTATATAGGCTTCTTTTATCTTTCTTTCTGTACAACTTGTGAAATTCTCTCTCTCTCTCATACGCACAATAACAAAAAAAGATAAAATTAGTCTAGTTAGCCAAAAACCAAGCCAACCGAAAGAACACAAAGCCACGTATGTGACAACAACTCCAACGCAACTTGTAAGCTCAATTCAAAATCACAGGCATAAAATCAGTTTGGATTCAATTGAATTTTCACTTATTCTTGGAAAAGAAGCTGAGCAAATCCAACGTTTAATCTTTTGACTGACACCATACGTTGCAAGGCAAATGAGTAGATATGAAGGTCTTATTTGAATAGTGGTCCAACTCCACTTTAAAAAAATCGAATTTAGCCTCATTTTCACGTTCATTCAAGTCATTTCTATCTTATTTTTAGACTGGTACACCTGCAGCTTATTTCTGCTGCCAACAGAGGGCATTACAAATCAGAATTCAGCAGTCATTTCTCATCACTTTAAGGCTCAGACTTTAAGGCTCTGTATCTCAAAATGAACAAGAATAGAGTTGGACCACTATTCAAATAAGGCCTTCATATAGCAATAGATATAAAAAGCAAATCATACAACATGAGATAAATAAATGAAATGAGAATAATATTAATTATGAAATAAACGCTTATTCAAAAATAAAATGGAATGAAATTCAAATGTGCATTATTCCTTGGCTTTTAAATCTTTAAAAAATAACCAATTCTTCTATTATCTTACTGAAACAATAAATTAATAGTTGACAAAAATTCATCAATTTTATATGCTTTATATATATTAATATATTAGCCGTGTACACTAATGGCGGCTGGTGCACTAAAAATCTGTCGTGGCTGCAATGTCCTCCAAGTTCTTAAATTTACCTCTGGTGGTGCGGGGTCAAGTGTACCGGTCTCGTGACTTGACTCGGTTCTAAATTACGGAACCGGCTTGTAAGGGGTAGTGCTGGCCACCTATACGGTGTTCCCTTAAATGAATGGCCAGCAGTCTCGCGGTACAACAGGCGAATGTCTAGCGACAAATACTCCGCATTCGGAAATATATATATATATATATATATATATATTGAAGCGTAATGAATGATGGGGTTATTTTTCCCAAGACCTTACAGGAACACAGCTGCATGTTTCGGGATAACATTTTCCAGCAAATGCCACCAGAATTTTTAGCCTGAAAGTTAAGCCCATGCACATCGGGTTCTCAAACAAGCGTCTCCCACGATAGTCGTAAAGCTGTCTTTCTTAGCAATAGCTTCATGCGAGTTGACATCGGCGGGCCATAAAGATGGCTTAACTATGCATCGATACGAAGAACTGTCACCAACAAGGCTTCCGGCCCCCTCTCTGAAAAACAGAAGCATTTTCGAGGAATTGGGAGAGTCGCCGGCAAAGAAAACACCACGAGATATAGTCAGAGAGTTGGAGAATTTTAGGGAGATTGTCATTTAACATCGATTTGAGCAGACGTGTTTTTGGTAGCTCCTTTTGAGACCATGGGTCTGGGAGCGTACGCTGGGAATCTGCACTTAAATTAATTGAATATGTTGTAATTGTTTAATGTTTTAATTTTTTTGTAAATAAATTGCCTTGTTAACCTTTTGTTTTAAAATTGGTCTTATCATTATAATTAGGACTCTGTCTTTCTTGGTCATGAATTCAATAGTAAAAGTAATTTTAATAAAGCCTCAGAGATTAGCCTTAACCACCTATCGTGATATCGCCACAATATACATATATAATAATTAGAGGGTAATTTGTTGTTGGCCCAGAGAATTACCTGGTGTTTCTCGATGTGCAAAAAAAAAGTATAATTGATATTTCATTATAATATGTATGGCCCCAACATTTTTGAATCGCAAAACATAAGTTTAAAAACACATTAATTTTCCTTATTTAGACATTTAAAATAAATTTAGAATGGGAAACACTAGTTGTAGTCATGTGTAATTAAGTTTATTTTACCCGTCTTTTCTATAAAGTTTCCTCTTTCTCTTTTTGTCTGTGTATAGTTTTTTTTTCCTCATCTGGGTATTCCCACAATGAAATGACATCTGCGAAAATTGCAAATCAAAAAAGAACTGGTTTCAGCGAACAAATTTCTCTTTTCTGTTAAACTAAATGAGACAGTGGGTAACCTGTGACTTCCGTAGTTTTCTGTTACATCAGTTGTAGGGGGAAATTGAAAAGCATTGATGTATTTGAAACTCCAAGAGGAAAATGTCGCACTGGAATCTTTTCCCATGGTGTAGTAACGCAGGTCGGGAAAGGGATGAGCTTTACACAAATTTCTAGTTAATGGCGAAAGAGGGGATGTTGTTACATAAAAGACGATGCATTTAAAAATTGGATATTCGGAAAATCATTCAAACTATTATATATGTACCAAATCCTATTTTACTTTTAAGTTGTTCGTATCTAATAGAAGACTCCTTTCAAGTTAGTTAATTGTATTTGTCTAAAAACGAAATATAATCAAGTTTCAGAGAAAAAATTTTGTGCTCTTCTTCATTATCTTTTATGTACGCATGAAAAATGTTATATAATAATAGCTTTTTAATATAAGAATTTTATTTAACAAATTGTGTAAAGCGCAACTCTTTCGTTCACGTTTAAGTTGTCATCTTATGATTTTGTTAGAATTTGTCTCAAGATACCAATTTTACAGTCTACCTTTCTCATTCGCAAAAGTGGAAAATCCGAGAATATCTCTGAACATCCCAATTTTTAACCTTAACACTGTTGTACTCATTTTAAACAAACAAAAATATATATTGCGGGGTATTGTATCAGTAAGGTTTTTTGATTTAAAATTATAGTAAGGGGACTTACGACTCTTAAGTGTAGGAAATAAGGCATATTTTCATAATTTTTGACTCCTTTTTAACTACTTCAATTTACTCCCAATTTTTCCAAATTTTATGTATATGATAAATTGATATATTTATTTTAATAAAAAAATTTTTAACTCTAAAAATAATTTTAAATAATTTTTTTTAAAAATGCTTTAGATATACCTTGTTTTTTAAGCATTTTTATTGTATACTGGCTTGCGCGCAGAACTATGAAATTAATTTTACACTTAAATGTATCATTCCTGTTTTATATTTAAAATAAATAATTCAAAATACAATTGAACATAAAACATTCAACAATAAAATATTTTTTCAATTTTTTTTAAAACTGCTCAAAATATACTTAAAATTTCCATAAATTTTTGCATTAATTTACCCCTGAAAAAATGACAAAATTTGCAGTGATTGCAATAATTCTAACGCTATAAAATAACATGATTATGCAGTGATAAAAATTTCATGGAATTATGTTTCATAGATTTTTGAGATCAGTTGCGGAATGATGCAAAATTACATTTTGAGAAAAATGAGTTTAAATTTTTTCTTACCATAAACTTGATCAGTAATTAAATATTTAGAATATCAATATCTCCGGAACTAAGCGGAATATTTTCATGCAGTTTGCTTTATTTTGTTCAGAAATGATCAGGCTTTAATACATATATATATTTAAAAAAATCGAATGTTTTAAAGATTTAAGGATAGTGAGTCCCCTTAACACTATTGACCCGGTTTTCAAAGGCAGCAAGACAGAGACCTGCACGTAGCTGGTTCGATGCCCGTTGGTGACAAAACCACCTCAGTGTACACTAATGACGGCTAGTGGACGAAAAGTCTGTCGTAGCTGCAATGTCCTCCAAGTTCCCAAAATACCTCTGGAGATGCGGGATCAAGTGGTCCGGTCCCATCACTTGACTCGGTTCAAAATTCGCGGACCAACGTATAGAAGTCCAACCTCTCTTGTTCGGAATCGGCTTTAAACTGTAGGTCCCGGTCTAATTAACCCTCGTATAGCTAAAAGTTGACCATAGCGTTAAAAACCAAACCAAACAAACCTCTCTTGAGGTAATGGCACTCTTCTGTGGATAGTGCTTCATCCTATTCGCAGACATGACAACAAACAAACAACCGGAAATTTTATTTAAATATATACGCAAGTCACCGGTAAAGACTGAATAAATTAAGGCCTTTTGGAATAAAGTCCATTTTTATTTTCTGAAATCTGTTTTCTTTATATGGGAGGTCTGAGAATCACATTTTAAATGATAAATTGTGAGGACTTACCTGAAACCCATTCATGTCTTAGTAACGATCATACGTACTATAATAATTATTTATTGTAGGAATTTCATAGATTGATACATGGATTTAACTCCTAAATTGTCTTCTACATTTGCGTGTAAAAACACGAGCTTACTCGGTACCGGCCAGCAATGTGTTATTAATGTAGTGTAACAAACTCACACAGAGACATTCCTTATACGTTAAGTGTATGACGCAATGCAATATTTAAATAGCATTAGCATTACAAAAAATTTTAAGATTGAATTACAGAACATAACATTTTATAAACTTAACAAATTTTAATCCAGCAGTGTTGTCAAATTTTGGAGGAAAAAAAATTTGTTAAATTCTTGAAGGTGAATAATCAAATAAACTAATGATTAAGCTACAAAAGTTGAGGGTAGATTGTATAATACAGGGTCAAGCGGTGGTTGTTTGTGATAAACACGACAGTAATTTCTCTGAACTGTTCTAACAGATTTGTGCTCCACTAACCACAAGACACATTGAGCTTTCTTCTGAACGGTCGCCATTGCACTGACGGAAAGCCGAACGAAGACCTCTTCCACCTCGCATCGCTTCTGCGCAACGTTCAACGTCACGGTTGCGTACCAGTTACATTTTAGAATTGTTGGACTCTTGCCAAGTTGTTTGAAAAGAATATTATTTCGTTTGATCGATTTATTTTAGAATTATGATCTTTCGAAATGAGTCCAACCTTTTTCGATGACCCTGTATTTCCATGATACGTGCGCCAAAAGTAGACTGGTTGTCAAACTAAAAATAGAATTTGATTACCGCCTACGTTTGCGTATAATGTAACATAACATCAAGGTATTACCTTAAAAAATCCCGAATCCTAATCTACAACATGTAAAAGTAGACCTGGATTTTCAATTAATTCATTCATAATAGAAAATCCTGCAATCTATATATTTAAGTTGCTAAGCCAACTTTTTGGGCAGTCCGTGAGAGAAAACTACTGCATCAATTTGCTTCATTTTGATCTTAAACGAAAGATTGTAATCTGTAGATTTGTCAAATTTGGTTTTTGTAACCGCAATTTCTATTAATTAGAGATAATTTACTATTAAAAATTGATTTCTGCGCATGCTCAGTGACATGTTTGAATGATAAACACTTTTATTCCGAGGAGTCTCTCTAGATCTCTCTCTGCCATTTTTATTTTTATGATAATTATGTTTGTGAAATATAATATTAAACCTTATGGAAATCGTTTATTTCGCGCTGTTTAATTAGCGATAATTTATAATTTTAAAAAAAAATTGTTTTCTGTGCATGCTCAGTGACATTTTAAATCTGGCTTTAGATACTCACTAAGTACGAGGCCGTTTAAACACATTAATTTCTTTCTGAGCATTATTATGATTTTCAACATTTGGCAATAATGTGTTGAGTATAATTTGTGTATTAGTACATTTATTTACTATCTAGCCATCATGTTTTGACGGGTACCAACTAGTGTTTTATAAGTTAGAATTGAAGAATGTAACGTACCAGTCTCAATCAATTCCTTTAAAATCCATTGATGCTTATCGAATGTTAAAAATGCAGTAAAATTTATATGATATCCTTCACAGTTTACTTTTTTCCAACTTAGGAATACAGTGAAACTTCTCTACCCGTCCATATTTTGTTCCGATCAAAGAATCCATAGAGCCAATGATACGGAAGAAACCCCTTTTCCACGGCCACCCCTCAAGACGGCTACTTTTCTTCGGGGTCATTACTGGCCGACATAGAGAAGTTTTACTGTATATCATTCCTGTATTCGTGTTCCCGTGGTAGCTGAACGAGTTGTAGTCTCCCCAATTCTATCTTTGTGTTTGAAGCATCTCTCACCTTGCCCTGCAGGTCTGAAAACGAAAGCGTGTCTGCACAAATACTCGTTTCTACGTGGGTGAAAGCCAGTGCAAACAAATACAAACAACCCGAATTCTTTGGAGCCATAAACTGGGGAAATAAAATGCAGGAGGAAAAACGTGCGCATAAAAAATCCATTTTCTCCGATCGTTTGACATTTAATGCTGACTCCAGTGTCAGGAGATCAAAAATTTCGCCCTTTTTTTTTTATCCTTTCCTGATTCTATTTTGGGAAATTTCTTGATCGATGAGCAGAAATAAAAAAGGAGCCTCAGTCAGGTTTTTCCTTAATGGAATTGGGGGAAGTCACTAATTAAGCACGGGATACTTAACTCGGCGGTGCTATAGGTAGAACGACGTTTAGTACTGTAAGTTATGTGCCTCGCAACGTGGACAACTATGTACGCGAGGAAGAAATATTTCAGTGCTTTTACTGTTGAGCATAGGCGTAGTGTGCTTCTAACTTTTGGAGGGGCACGAATTGAATTCAGTTAGGGCCCTCCTCAACGCATTGACTGCTGGACGTTCCTTAAAATATGAAATATTATGATTTTTTTAATTGAATAACAATAGAATTGATGTTTGAGTAGTATTTAAAAGTTAAACAATGAGAAAAATAAATATAATATAAATAAAATGAGAAATAAAATATTGCGTCGAATTTTTGCTATGGATCATATCATATCATTGTTAAAAACTATGTTTAGGCTAAAGACATAATCGGAATCTTCAGTTTCACAGTTTGAAAAAAAAAACTTTCTTAAATTTACTACAATTTTACTTTTTCTTAAGTTTTCTACAATTTTCCGATTTTAACTGAGTTTCTATTAATGTTTTAATTTATTTCAAATGAAGTTGGGGGGGGGGCACGTGATGCTGTTGAGGCGTGGGATGTTGTAACGTACAAGTTGTGGTAAACTTCCTCCGCGTATATAAAGTTGCATAACATTTGTACATTTAATGTATATATTACTAGGGCTTGTGTGTACTAATTCGAGCATCACAATTCATGACCCTTAGGTTAAAAATGAAGATACCAAACGTATAAGGATGATTTTAGGTCTTCCTTATACGTCTTATATCCATCAAGATTCCTTGGATGGATATATATATATATACTTCATATTAATATAGTTTGATTTCACTAGGCAGAAATTTCATTAAAAAATAGCATTTTCAAGAACTTTTAGTTTTTATTAATTGTAATTTTTCAAAAAATCAACAATTCCACTCGCTTTGTTCTCGTTTTAAACGACGTATTCCCATATTAGGAAATAAGTAATACGGTCGTACACCTTTAAAAAAAATTCTCTCTATTCGGTGTTTGTGTTCGTTGATTAATAAGCTAAAAGCTGAAACACAATTTTTTCAAATTTATTTATTTTTTAATTTTTTGAATAATTTTTAATTTGCTTTAGGAAATCAAAATGGAACGATTTATATAGCAAAATTCTGCCTAATCTCTAAATATAGGAAAATTTTTACAATTATTTTTAATTTTCTATATTGAAACTCGTAGGATTGTGGCGGCCCAGTGGTACAGCGCGATGGCTTTCGGTTCTTAGAGTGCTCGGATCGAATCCTGGCGTCGCGCCACGAAAAATGCCTTCGTTTGTGTCGTCCCTTCATAGGGGGTAATGCTGTCCGCCTATATGGTGCCCCCATAATAAAGTGGGCAGTAAAACTACGGCGTAGTATAGGAGAATATTTCACGACAAGTGACTCCGCCTTGGGAAAAAAAAAATGTTGAAACTCATTAGAGTGTCTTTGCTAAACATTTTCTAATTTGATTGGAAGCTAAAACTGAGAGCTTCCAATCTTTCTCTTTTGCCATACCCTCAAATATTTCCTTTCTGTTTGTTTCTCTGCGAAAAATGCCATCAAATATTTGAGAAAATATCACCAACAAGCAGTTATCTTTGCAGTGCTATACAATTCTACCATTCGTTGATGAAACACTTCTATTATAAAATTTGCTGGAATGGGAACACTTAAAAAGTTTCATATCTGGTTCTTTACATCTTGAGAAGTCTCTTAACAATCCATCAGCAACAATATATCGATCTAAGATTACTAGGTTAAGGCCACTTGAGATGATCTGAAAAATAAATGCATGCGGCATTGTCTGTGCCGGAACAAGCATTTGTTTCAAGATCTAATTGAAAGTGAAACTGTAAACATGTGCAGCTTCCAACGGCAACAAAAGCCTCTTTCCCTATTCTTCAGGTAACTTCGGCCATGACAGTCTGATCCTTTCGAGATATCCAGCATCATCGGGATGTGGCAGAACAAAGAAAACGCCCACTGTCTTTAGATCAGTCCGTGCGCGCCCCTTTGTTGCTTTCGAATTGGATAAAGTAGGCCACGGTGTTGAGAAGTTCCAGCGCTCGCAAGGTCGTCGCCAGGTTTTTACCACGGCGGAAATTCCTAATGGGAGCCCTTTTTTCATAAGCAGTGGAATCAGCGGATTGTTCTGTGGGAATGCCGGCCATATGGTGGTAGCCTTACACTTTCTTGAATACGTTCCAAAAACTGTTTCCTTTGGCGGGATGAATAATTAATCTCGGATTTCACGGTCGATTTCCTCATAAGGGAAGGAATTTTGAAAGGTGGAGCATTCTTGTTTTAGAGAAGAGTTTATATTGAGGACTTAATTCTGCAGTTTAAAAGTTGATGGCGAACAAATTATAGAAATTCAGAAGATCAAGTTAGAAAGTACCATTTCTACACAACAACATAATAGCACTAATTAAAGAAAACTGATGTAAATTCGACCTTCAGGGTAAATGCAGCGCAGTCATACAAACGTCGTCCATTAGACATACAATGCCAAAGGAAGATCGCTCTTTGTTGAATTACCATAATCTTCCGCCTAACATTTTAGTTTTTGTGCAAAATATAATTCTAGTAATACTGAGAAAATGGTAGCCAATGGATGATATGTAATTAATATCATTTATATCTTAGAGATACAAGCAATTAATGGAGTTTCCTAGTAATTTTATTTTTCAAAGTTATGTACGATGTGCTTCTATGGTCAGTTTAATATCATTAACGAAGCGAATTGGGATTTGTATTTAAAGCCCAAGCAGTAGAGGACAACTATTCCTCATTATTTTATGAGGAATAGTTGCCCTCTATTCTCTCAGGAATGTTATGAAGAATTATTAGAATTTTATGAGGAATCATTATTTTATGAGGAATAGTTGCCCTCTATTCTCTCAGGAATGTTATGAAGAATTATTAGAATTTTATGAGGAATCATTATTTTATGAGGAATTGTTGCCTTACTGAGGAATAGTTTCCGATGTCTTTATATATTTCTTTTATACTGTACCACTCTTAACCTTTTGTGTCACCCATTTTTCGTAAATTATGAAAAATTCAAGCTAGTGTCAATTATGCACCAAAATGAGAATCTATTATTAGATAAATAAATCCTTTAAACAATTCAGTCTATTCCTGTAACTAATAATTCAAGCACTAGAGGGTAACTATTCCTCGTTATTTTAAGAAGCAACTTGTATGAGCTCAACAAAAAGTGTTTTCGGTGTCATTTTAAATTGATTAGCCAACTTAAAATGTACACCTTTCCTTTTCACCTGCTTAGCCCTACATCCCCAAATTAACGCCTTTTTTTCTTAAAACAATAGTTTTCCCTTAGAAAAAACATTCCTATTCCAGCCGACAGACGGCAATAATGAGATTATAAATAACTTATCTTTCACTCTGGTTCAACGATGAGTAGTTAAGAAAAACAAATAACAATGACTTTCAAAATGCTGAACAATTTACGATTTTATCCCCTGTTTTGGAAAGTTAGGAGTGGCGGCGAGTTTTCTCCAAATTTGGCAATTGAGTTTTTTTGTTTGTTTGTTTTAGGGATTGTCATAAGATGCCATCTTTCCATCGGACGTTATTCCAAACTCTAAAAAAATCGTCAAATAGTTGCTGATCTGAATTATAACTTTAAGATTTCCTATAACTTACTAGCCCATTGATTTTATTTTAAGGAAAGATATTTAATTCTGTTTCTAAAACTCATTTCAGAGATATCGTTTTCTTGCAATTATGGCAACATGGTGGTCTGTTTTTTTTCTGTATCGAGAAACAGACATGCAAATTCAATTTTAATGTAAAATTTGTGTGTGTGTGTATTATATACGTATATTGGAATGAAAAATTGATTTATTATTATTCAAAGGACTTGAAAAAAGCTAGTTAAATAAATCAAAGACCTATCAGCGTGTAATATCCTTCCCCCAAAATTATTATTATTTTAAATGGTAATTTATTATTTGAAATTGCTGTTGTAGGAAGAGTCATTCATTTTTTAGTTTATTGGTGTAAGTTTTCAATTACGACAGTTTATTTTCATGAAATTGACATTTGCTCAATTTAAAAAAATGAAATCTCTTGTTTGAATAGGTGTAGTTGTCTGTTAACCCTCAAACGGTACAATGGTTTGAGACGAAATAGATGGTACGGTCGGGTCGGGTCGGGTCGGGTCGGGTCGGATCCGACCCGATCTCTTTTTTGATGAGGTTTTTGGTAGAAATAAGTACACAATAAGCATTTTTGTTGTATAATAACATTTATTATTTTACATGAAATAAAACCCTTTTTGTAGGAAAAATGGCCAACGAATTTTAATTTTGCTAAACAAAGAAAATCTCTTTGGCATTTACAAAGAATGATGTATATATTAGGTCTAATGTGCAAATTAGTCTACCTAGTTTTAGAAGCTAGTGAAACCAATTTTCCGAGCACAAAAAGGTAAAAAATAATTCACACTGACACTTTTGGTCTTCAAAATCGAAATAAAAAATTAAAAATCTAAAATATATTTTTTTTTCAAATGACCAATGATCATGAATAATGTTTTTCAACAAAGACACTCGTATTTACTTATACCTATATCTAGAAGGATGGTCTAGTAGGTCTATCTGGTAGGGTTCCTTATCAACTCGATCTCTTGCAATGAGAGGGGAGAGTACGGGAGGCGAAATTTGAGATTGCAAGGATCACAACGCATCACAGTTCCCCTTTTCGCCGCTAGAGGGATACGGCTCAACGTTTGGCGACGCACTTCAGGTTGGCGACGAATTGACAATCTTTCTGGCAATCCAGATCTTTCTGGTAACCCAGGCGCTCGGGAGGGGGGCGACATACCCTTGGGTCGGATTCGACCCCCACTGTACCGTTTGAGGATTAAGTTTCTCATCTATGCAAGATTATTTGGTCACTATAAGCAAGCAATTTATGAATATAAGTTTTTGAGTCCTATTTAATCCACTTTTCGTAGACCGGATAGTCCTTCCATGTGGGAGGAAGGTACGAGCACTTTGAGGTCAAAATTGAGGTGGCACTAGGGTGTAGTGTTTACTCACCTATATGGGGCTCCCAGATAAGCAGTCAACAAACGCGGTATATTGTGCGAAAGTCGCCCGATAAGTGCCTCCACACTTGAGGAAAAAAAAATTCCATTTATTAACTTTTCCAAGCAACTTTTCTCAGATTCCTTTCCTGGCTTATTTCTTTTCATTTCCTTACTCGCCTTGTTCGAGATAAAAGGTTTATAGCAGAACTATTCTCTCTGACAACTCCCGGAGTCAGCTGTCTCGATACAACCAGTCCATATCACTTATTGAAAGAAACGAGAGTTTGTTTTTCTTCAGATAGGTTAGAGAGGAATGTCAAATTTGCCATTGAAAATGAAAAAAAAAAAAAGGAATGCCGAATTATACTCACTTATGGAACAACAGCACTTAATGGAAGAATAATATGATATCATGGTCATACAAAAGGCTCTGAATAAAGATGGTTCGTAGAACTCCATTTCAGAGAAAGTCGTTAAGTAATAGAAGAGTACAAAGACCTTGGATGTCTATTTGCTTAATACAGCATTAAATTGCTTTTAAAATACTTATTCAGAATTGCAGGGATGGAGCATCACATGCCTTTTCTCTTATCATATGATGAGGTTAGCTCTCATTTATCCCTTGATGATATAATAGATTACTTCCGTTATTTACAGTTGACAGTATATGACAACATACAAATTAATACGTCATACTGGCCCAGTATCGCAAGACGACCGTCATTTTAATTTTTATCTTAATTGAACAATTGTTTGCTCCATTAAGTCAGTCCTTAAGTTTTAGTGGCTTGATTGAGGATGTGGTGTCTAAAGTTAAGTCATTTTTTAATTGACTGAATATAAACATAAAAACACTTTCGGTGCATTTTGTAGCAAGGGAAGCAAGAAATTAAATGAGAGAATAGGAAAAAGAGAGAGAATGAAATAAGGTATTAAATTTAATTAAAGTTTTATTTCTTGACCTCTTTCGCTTGATTGGAAAGTTCCGTTTTGGGGACAAGCGTAAGTGGATTGCATTTTGTATCTAGATTTTCTTAGTCTTCAAGAAACAAGGTAGTTTATTAAAAATCAAACTTCAAGAAACACTCATTCGTATGTGCATTGCATTATTAAAAAAAAATGTTTAACTAGTCGTAAATAAAAGTTTAAAAAATCCTTTTAGAATAAATTAGCATGCTTCTATAAAAACTTGGGATATAGAAACCAAAAATTCTACATAGGAATATATATATATAAGTAGATAAACCCGCCTGTTTTTAGCGTAAATACAGAACTGTATATAAACCCTGAAAAAAAAATTTAAATATAAGATGTTTTCAGATTAATGATCAGTAAATGTTAAATTTCTTAGGAATCGTTGTTGTTTTTAATACCCCAGGCTGGAAGTTTCAAACCAGGAAAGTATAGGCTTCGGGCTGAAGTGTGCGGCTAGGTATTTTATATGGCACCACAAGGGTCGGAGTCCGTCGTAGCTAGTTGCCACTTCAATTTTGACCGAGCAACCCCAGGGGCGGCATTTGTGGGGATCTTTTCCCTCTCCCCCACCCTCTCTGACCTTGTAGAGGGACTTTCCGGTCTATGGATTTAACGGGCTCATGACCGGCCTAGACACGGAGGTATTTGGCCTAGACATGGAGACGCGTGTCGGAATTCGATCCGAGCACCTCAGCACCGAAAGCCAGCGCGCTACCACAAGGCTACCTTGAGCCCTCTTAGGAATTGATATGTTGAAAACAGAATTTTGTCTGATTATTTTAATCGTATCAGACACAATTTGTTTTACTTGGTGATTTCGGTTTATGCAATAAAAATGTAGAAAACTGCCATCATACACAATGTGGTTTAAAATTATCATGCATATTGTAGTAAGAGGTCCAATGCATATTATTTCATTGATTTATTTCAGGGTTATCAACTTCCATGATTACGCATGCTGTTTTGAGTTGTTTACGTTCCAATTATTGATATAAAACTAATATTACGTATTTGTCAGTCACATTAAGTTTATACCTGGAGTTGAAAATTTGACAGGAAAAGGACTAGAGCAAAACTGAGGACTGAATATCGTGTTTTTACGGGACAAAGAGACTCCTATAAAAAGCGCTGTGAAATCTTGTTTTTCCATTATAAAACTGTTTTGGAAATTGTTAAGAGTTTCCCAAGTCCGTTCAGTTGCAGAGACCAGTGCTTTTATTGTTTGTAAATATCGCACCATAGTTTTCGAAAAAAATCTTGACTAACCTTCTTTTACTTATCAAAACGCCAAGAGAGTCATCCTACTTTGTGTAAAGTTTTACGTAGATTACACCTGCATTACAATTATATTTCACTTTTTTTTTAATCTTGTTCATTTTTATAAAGTATCGATTTGAAAGGAGTATGGTGGTTAGAAATGAGCACAGAACTATGAAAAAATACAAACAACCGTAGAGTTTTCAAAATTGAGAAAACGCAGTTTTATTTATTTAAAACTAAAAACAAAATTATATAAATAATTTGTTACTTATATTATGTAACAGAAGAAATCAGCTAATTGTAGATACGTGTATAGTAAATATAAGCAATTTTTACTGAACCATTACTTAGCATTTTGATCATGTACTAAGCTATAGGTAGCCCTCCTACAGCACGACATCTTACAACACGGTTTCGCTCTAACACGATAGGATAAATTGCGGGAACCCTCGTATAACACTGCAACCTGTAACACGGTTTCGCTCTAACACGATAAAAAAATTACGAAAACCTTTGTAAAACACTGTATTTCTACAGCACTAGATAACACAATTTTTGTTTAACATATTTAAAAACTAAATTACTTTAAAATAATGACGAATGAATAATAAACTATAGAGGCTTTACATGAAAATGTATAAACAAATTGTAATTTATTCATTTATAACTATAAAGTTACAAGAAGACCTAAGCTTAGCTGAAAATCTTGAATCGTTTTTCTTGAATGCCGACCCTTCTGCTGAAAGAAGCCGGAAATTCAAAAGGGAGCTTCAAAATTGTTATAAATCTCCATACCATGAAATCTACAATGACCTTGTAAGAAACAAGAAACAAACCAAAATTAGATTTTTTGAAGAGGATAGATGTGCAAAAAATCTAAATGAAGAAAAAGGTTCTGAAAGTCAAGGTGATATCGTTTAACCGAAAAAACGTTCTCGTTTGATTGTACTGAGCAGTGATGAGGGAGAAATTTATTAAATTAAGGTCGCATTAAATGATATTAATATTTTTTGTTCCTTTTCATTTTGTATTATACATGCATTTATATTTTTAATAAAAATTAAGTTGCTTATATGGAATTTTAAAAAGAAGTTTGGTTTTGATAAGTTTTCGGAACGTAACCCCCCTTTTTTGTACTGGCTCTGGGTCTCAAATAACACGGTTTCACACAACACGGCATTTTCTAGGAACCTATCTATCGTGTTATAGGAGGGTTACCTGTATTTGATTTTAGGTTCTACTCCTTCCTTAATAATTAGAAAATTAACATAACTTTTGCTGTATCATAACGAAGTGTACAGGATCCTGATTTTACAGATCTCGATTGCTGGAATAGTATGGTTTACCCCATTCGTAGCATAAATGTAACTCTTTATTCTACGTTCACAGTAGCTGGCTTGAAGAAAATTTTTCCTGGTTCATTTCTATCCCATTCTTTTATTTAGTACGCTATCCCACAATCCCCCGCATTGTTCTGACACCTCATCTATAGTGGATATAAACCAAACTCGACAGTTTTTCTTTCTTTGGGAGAGAATGTATATTATAACAGCTGGGTTCATAATGAATTCCCCGGAAATGGACCCCGGCATACACCATGCCCTCTCAATTAGCAAATCGCCAAACAAAGGCTTCTCTCACTTCCGTCACTAATACGTCAAGAGCGCTCTCGCAATGCTGGTCCCTGTTGTCACATGATAATCACGTACGGCTTCTTTTGAAAAGCTCACAAAGACAATAATTTATCTGCACTTAATTGTATCCCGCATTACGGAATCTGTAAGGGTAGAATTTCAAGACTGAAATCGCATTATACTTATAATTATGATTGCGTGTGAAAGTAACGGATAAAGACTTAAGTGTTGGAATTGTTGCTGGAAAAAAAAAAAAAAATTGTAGAGTACATAGAATTGTGTTTGTGAAGAAGTTAGTTACTGAATTAGGTCCAGAGGAGAAATTGATTTGATTCCCTTGTAAAGGTTGGCCAGTTTAGCTCTCGTGTAGCAAATATTGACCATTGTGCTGCAAAAACCAACCAACTACCTTACAATAGGTTCTAATGTTCCTAAAATATACTGTATAATTTCGCACACAAGAAGCTATTTGTTTTTTTATTGATGCTAAAAAATCTTTACAATAAGTTATCCCATTTTGAAGAAACTGAAGTTTATGTTGAAATAAAAAAGCAATGATTTTAGTTTTGATAGCAACTTTTCCTATACCCCAGAAACCATCAATGATGTCACGTTATGTGATATTTTTTTTTTCTGTCTACATTAAGGTTACACACATTAAGGTTATATTTTTAAACACACACTACATTAAGGTTATATTTTAAAAATTTTGATTTTAAAATAAATAATGCTCCACCAATTATTAGTATAATATGCGCGCAGTAATCATTTAAGGAAATTTTCTTATACCAATTTTCTATCAAAGTCTACAAAATGGCATTTGACATTACAATCTTTTAAATCAAGTATTTCCTAGTAAAAGCCACTGCTAAACATGTTATATATGTAAATTTTTTTAATGAATATGTTGTACATTAGTTTCACAAGGTACTGATAACTCTAAACAAACACTTCAACACGTTTTAATGTTGTATATGTACCATAAAAGGTATCATTAGCGTTCGGCTATGGAAAGGATACAACTTTCTTCTTTCACGATAGTGCGTCCCTTTGAATACTAATTCCAGCTCTAAAATTATGCAGGATTTGAAAGGACGAAAATATGGTTCAATCTGTATTAGACTATATATGAAACTTTTGGATATTCACAATTAAACAGTTATGAAGAATTCTTGTGATTTTCAATATTGAATCCAAAATTTAATATTTAATGACATTTTTAAATATCTGATTTCAGTAAATGGATTCTAAATTTTGTGCATTTTTTTAAACTGATTCATTTTTTTTTAGTTTTAAATGTAAGCTAAATTATCAATTCTCATTTCGGTGATATTATTTAAATATAATGTATTCTCTATTATCAAGAATTAATTTATATTTTTAAATTTTAAATGTAAGCAAAATTTTTTGTTAAGAAATTTTTAACTTTGACAAGTAAACAAAAAGTTTTATCTTACCATGCAGAAAAGTGTATTCTTTCAGCCGACAGATGGCGAAAAGGATAATTGAAAATCCACCTGTCATTTTTTGTATAAACCTAATGATGATCGTTCTATTGAACATAACAAAAATAGCGGGAATTTGATACGACCTCGATTTATATGAAAATTGTTATAATTCTGTTTCTTTTGATACTAGAGGTAACGTATTTCTATGATTATAACGCTATTCCGTGTATGCTGCATTGGCTTAGGTTAATAACTCAAAGATTAGTATTATATAGGTAGATTATTTTCAGATCTACTTCCGTAAATCAGTTGTAACAAAGGGGGGAATTGATTGTTAATAGAGAGAATATTATTTTTCAAATCTAAGTTGTATTTACTTCTTATTGTGATTCTCCATTTCGTCTACCTTGAATTTTCAATAACTGACCTGCATGCGTTCAAAATGCTGTATAATTAAAATAAATTTTTTTTCAAAAGTTGCATAACTTTTTCAAAAAAAAGTATTTAACAATGGAACCTGTTAACCATAATTACACCACACGCTAGAAAACATCGTGTAAAACTGTAATGCACCAAGCGAAAAACAGTGCAGTTACCAAAACGGGAAGAAAAAAAAACTTAACATTTCCTTTTACTAAGGCGAAAAAAAAATTATCTTTTCTATGTGTGCAACCAACACACACTTTGGAGCTAGAAATAACTTCTTCTCGTGTTGTTCGCCTTGCTATGGGATATGATTTAGAATGGGGGAAAATTTCTCGCAAAACGGGGAATCACGTTCCGTAAACGTGACAAACAATTAAAAGATGAACTGACCTGCACAGCTACTTGTTGAGGAGGTAGGCCGTAAAAAGGTTGATTGCGACCCGGAAATAAAATTGACAGGGTTCGGGAGGGAAAATGTGGAACGCTTTTACACTCTTTTATGGTGATGACAGCACCGTATTCTCTCGTAAAAGCTGACAAAGAGATTTATACAATTGTTTGATAACTAAGTCAAACCTGAACCTACCGGTCTTAAGCATGTCATGTTATTTCGGGTTTTGAAAGAAGCATTCAAAATTTTACTTTCCCTTAGCAAGGTAGGCACTGTTAAGTTAAACACTTTGTGTTTATTAGAAGAATATTTGCTCTAATTAAATCGCTTTCAGTTTCAAGATGTGGTGAAATTTCAAACAACAGTGTTTATACTTATGTTTATTTTCTTTATGGATTTTACTTAAAAAGATCCAGAAAAATGTTTTCATTAATTAATCGAAACTAAGCGAACGTCTGCGACAAATCTCCATAAGATAAGAGGAAGATAACATAATTGGAATTGATTTCATGTCTCATTTCAGTTACCATCACTTGATAGCCCAAGATAGTTTAATATTCGAAAGAATTTTCGGCTTCGGATTTTTTTATATAATAATAATAGTAAAAATTGTTATTATATTTATTTATTTATTTACGATTTACTTAACTACAAGGAGTCAGTAGGACATAAATCATTTATTTACAGTTATTTGACCAATCAGTTAGTTTGTGGTCTAATGGTGCAATCAGATTTCCCGGTTGTGCGAGTATAACAGTAGAACTTTCTAAAAGCATGATATATTCTAATATTTGAAGCCGGACGATGGCCAAATGGCTAGCAAAATGATACCAGAGTCTGTGGGTTTGAGTCCCACTTTCGGCATGGACGTTTGTAACCGTTCGGGATCGGCTTTAAGCAGTAGGTCCCGGTTTAATTAGCCCTCGTGTAGCGAAAAATGATCGTAGAGCTCTCAACCAAACCAAACCAATATAATAACTGGGATTGGTGTTCAATATCTGTAGCTCCTGATATGATAGGTGTTATAACCATAAAATTATAGCAACTTTGGAAGAGTTATACTGAGCAGACAAATATCAACAGCATAGGTGATTATTTTGTACCGAGATATACGCATAAAAGAATTAAGGTGCTACATCACTATTGATCTCGCAGACCTCCAATTATCGTGTTAAGCTAATTAAAATCTTATATTTAAGATAAATATATTTTATTATAATGAAAATTTCGTTAGAGCTCGGTAATGGGTCTCCAAGCCGAGAGGGAAAAATTTTCGATATTTTCTTTTTTAAAAGATCAAATAAAAAGGTTCCCAAAATGTTCTGTGTTGCGTGGAATCAAACTCTGAAAATAAAATGGAATAATTAATTACTATCCTTTACATATAAAACATCATTTTGATTGAAATAATCAGGTTTACAATCTCAAAACTCCACCTGCGCAATATTATAATTTGTTTGACTTCTTCATTGTCTGAGATTTATGTGTGACCCAACGGTTTATGCATCCTCTAATCAGCTAATATTATTTTAATCTGTTAATATATTAGTTTTCTTTTTAAGCTGAAGCAGTTTCATAAATTTTCTGAACAGAACAGTGCGAAGGACACAATATCAAGAAAATTTTACATGGTGCTTTCTTAAGTAATTTACTATGCAATGGCCGAATGGCTAGGGCACTGGCATTCTGTCTCAGAGCCTGTGGGTTCGAACCTCACTGCTGGCATGGATGTTTGCAGCCGTTCGGAATCGGCTTTAAGCAGTAGGTCCCGGTCTGATTAGCCCTTTTGTGGAAAAAGTTCACCGTAGCGCTCTAAACAAACCCAACCCAACTCAACTCTTTACTAAGCAAAGTGCTTAACTGGTTGAAAGTTCAAATGCATAGTCGTAATTATATTAAACATTCTGTAATTAATTGCAGTCTCCAAAATATTTCAATAGAAATAAAAAAATAGGGAGATAATTCAAACTATTTCGATCTGCACTTTTAACTATTTTGCAGAAATAATTGGGAAGTAATTACGTTGTCGTGTCTATGCACTAGCCATAGAAGAGGGGTGTCATTGCCTCGAAAGAGGTTGAACTTCTACCTGTTGGTCCATGGAAGGTATTCTATTTTCCTTCTACCACCCAATAGAAATTCCAGTGGAGGCTTCCCTCGATCCGCCACCTGGAAACGTGCCCTCTAGGGGTTACAGGCTCCCCCGAGGAAGCCCTTGCGTTGTATGAGATAATTAATTCATTTTTGGTATAAATGCACCGACAAATATTACCTATACATTCATTTATAATTGGCTTTCATCAACAGATTTGAAGGAATTGGCATTCGGTTCAGATCCTGTGGGTTCGAGTCCTATTGTTGGCATGTATGTTTGTAGCCGTTCGGAATCGGCTTTAAACTGTAGGTCCCGGTCTCATTATCCCTTGTGTAGCGTATAAGTTAACGAGCTCCAAAGTAAACCAAATAGATTTGTAGGAACAAAAACTAGAAAATAATTATTTTTCTAATTATTTTTTACTAATATCCTTCGGCATTCGTGTAAGACATAGTTTGTAGAACTATATTTTTAGTTTCTGACTCATAGCCTACGCCAGTCATAATGGGATGTTATAAACGTGTGATGCTTTCAGCTTTATTCAACTATTTATTTATGTAAGTCCCTTGACTATCGAAAGATAATTGCAGCGCTTCAGAGCCAACTATCCAAAACTAACAAACAATTCTTTCAAAATTCATTTATGGCTCAAGATAATATCTTCTGTAAACCAGTTCCAAGTAGAGAGTCTAAAATATAAACATCACCTGCTTAGGTTATAGTTTATCCCCTCGAACAAGTTCGAAATAAACGTGCCCATCTGGCCATTAAGGAATAATGCAACCATATTTAGTCAGGTCAAGTGATTTCCATGCTAAATTACTTAATCCAAGGCTTAGCCCTTTGACCTGTCGGATTATATTTTGCTTGCTTTACTTTCTAATGAGAGAGAAATTAGTGGCCTATAATAAGAGCAAAAGACTAATACGCACATTCAGATATATATATTGGGTACTACATGTGGTGTTCCCAAAAGGAAAACAAACACACTTATTAAAATAAAGAGCATAGATAATATGCATATATGCACCCTGAACCTGTAAAAAGAACTTTCAACTGCAAAGTCATGCCTCACAGATCAAAATTTTAAATTTTAATTTCGTGTCATGCGTATAAGAAAAGGCATGTAATCGCAGTTCTTGATGCCAGATTCGAAAATTGGAGCGTGACTTCACGATTTATTCTGATGGTGGTGCTTTTCAAATATGTTTATTTCATATGAAGAATATTCATTCCTTTAGAACAGACTTTCTTTTAAAAAATCGTTACCGATTTTTTTCTCATACATTTATCATGGTACCTCTAACAATACAATCTCCTTTTTTCTTTAATTCCTGTTAAACGATGGCCAGATTCTTTTAAGAACTGTTGCGGGAAACCTATTTGATTCATACATATAAGTTTTTAAAAACTACAAAATTTTTAACTTTGTATTCCAAAGTTAATGGCAAAAGTGAAGAACCCGAAGTAAACCTACGAGAAAATTTTTTATGGCAGTAAAATAAATTATTGGTGTTGTAAAATAAATTGGTAGTAAAATAAACTATTGATTTCCGATATCGATAAAACTAAAAGGGTTGTTAATTTGAGAAGATGTATTACACCCATAAGTATTGTGAAAAAAAATTCTTTCATTTTGACTGATGATGTAAAATCTTAAGTTCTGTGTCTAAAATTTAAATCCAAGGAGTAACCAGAAACTTAACATCATCTATACATTTGCAGTGTGGGTTGTAATTGTATTTTCTACTTCAGCTTTTCAACAATTAATCTGACCGTACGGAATGCAATATTTTTAATTTATGAACAGGGTTTATGAGTGAACTTATGCAGTTGACGCATTATTTATAAGTTGTCATCGGGGCCAGAGAACAAAACGTATTTGGGAATGACCCATCAATGAAATTTAAGTACGTAAAATTTATAGCCGAATTAAAAACGATATTTTTGT
Source organism: Dolomedes plantarius (assembly GCA_907164885.2). Taxonomy (NCBI): domain Eukaryota; kingdom Metazoa; phylum Arthropoda; class Arachnida; order Araneae; family Dolomedidae; genus Dolomedes; species Dolomedes plantarius. The sequence goes on from OU015492.1 coordinate 143,115,330, forward strand.
AAAAGCGTTTGGATGTAAAAAAAGTTTCAGGTAGACTCTTCTAACGAAACTACCGTGGGTTATTAATGTAGGATTACTTATCATTGCTTACCTGATTTGTATATATATATATATATATATATATATATGGGATTCCCTTCGTGTGAAGGAGTATTTGCACTCATTAAAGCAGTAACCACTCGAGGTATCAACAATAACAAATGTATATTTATTCTAAGTATAGTAAAAAAGAGTATGAAAGCGTCTACAAGCATCTTTCCCCATTCACGTCTGGGGACCCGTCTCCCTCAACAAACAGCGAAGCGTCCTCTTTTTCTCCAAAAAATCTCTGGTCTCAGAAAAGGGGTTGGCCAGCGCGAGTTTCATTGCCCATCTCGGCATCTCAGCTCTGCCAGGAGTCGGGTAGTGCGATTCTCGAGCACTGGGGAGGGAATTCGTCTCACAGCGGCCATTATGACACCGAAGCGACCTCGCGGAGCCTTCCGTTGTTAGACTCAAAATAAATCCTAAAAAAAAAAGAAAAGGGAAAACAACAGTATTTTGCATTAAAATTATTTACAGATCATTAGACCATGGCTTTATGTGATCAGCAGCTGATCTGGTCTTAATTGGCCCTTCATGACAGCCAATCTTTTCTAGGTCGTAACGATCGTTCGACTTCGCTTTTGCAATCCGATAGAGTCCTTGTCAGGGAATTCTAGTACAGGGCCAGTATATCTATCCCTCTTTCGAACTTTATCATCTTCATGAAACTTCTCTTCTATTGTGTATGACTGTGATTTCAACTTACTAGTTCTTGGGGAACTGGACAAATTTTTAGATTCTTTGTCTAAATATCCCTTTTTATTAGCTAACTTGAGAGCTCCAGCAATACCAAAATTAATATCTGGTTCTTCCTCTAAAATAGGTTCATTTTCTCTCACAGATATTTCAGCTAGCCTTTCACCAATGTCAACTTCATTCCAAGCTCCACGATTCTGAGCCTCTAATTCTTGATTCTGTTTTTCTTCTAAAAGCTCTCTTTCTAAATTCTTCATCTTATCTGCCTGTTCATCTCTGTTGTCAGACATACCACAAGTAGGAACTTCACCGAGTATTCTACAGATGTCAGCAACGTAATTCAGTTCTATGTTGATTCCTTTAGAATCAACAGCAGTGTCATTTTCAGAAACATAAGTTTAATTAAGAATTTCAATAAACTTTTCTAGAATTGTGCTCCCAATTTTCCTCTCTTTCAACTTTTTTGCTTTGTTTAAAGCACTGTATAGTTATTTTCCACCTTTTTCTTCATCAATAACAGTGGACAAATAAGGCTTCTCAACAACCTTCATTTCAAGAGCATCACTTGTAAACGTTGGTTCATCAACTCCTCCAATTCTTTTTCCCTTCCGTGGTCAAATCTTTTCCATCATCCAACACTTCAGTAAGCAAATCGTCTGGTTTCAAAAGAAGAGTTTTTAGAATCTTCCTTTTCTTCTTTCGTTTTTTGAATTGCATCATATCCTCGGGAGTGTAGTAATCATTGGCCTTTTTCAGTTCAGGCATTTCAAGTGACATCTTGTTTCGTTGCTTTAATTTCATTCTGATTAACTCTAATTGTTGTTCTCTGCTAGTATTATAAGATTGTGCAATTTCAGAACCTACCTCAAAGAATTTCTTTCTCTCACCCTCAATTACTTCATCATACTTTGAAAGCATATTCTTTTTCTTCAATATTTGAAATTCATCATACTCTGGTTCTTCATAGGTCTGATAATCACTTTTCTTTCTTTTATTTTCTACATTCCTTGAATAGCGTTCACTATCAATAATATTTGTATTTTCTAAAACATCCTCTTCCTCTCCATGGACATCTTTGTCTTTTAAAGTTAGAATAATTGGTGTTCCTTCCTTGAAAACTTCAACATCATGAGCAACTGTAAGTCCTTCTAAACGTCGTGAAGTATAAGCCTTGCTCTTTTGAAACTCTTCCTCTACTAATGCACCAAACTCTTCATCCATTTCTTCTAACTTTTAGCCCTTTTTTCTGCTCTTTCTTTTTCTTGCAGTAATTTCTGATGTTTTGTAACCCCGTCATCAGTGTTACTCAAATGATCATCCGACAATAACTTTGCTTCGACTTTCTGTGGTTCTACTTGATTATAAGAGCTCTGAAATGTACCATCTTCATCATTAAAAGTTGTGGCAAGTTCTTGATCCGCTAATTCTCTTCTATTGATATTTTTTTCATCAGGCACATCACTTTTCTCAAGAGTTAAATCTTCTGAATTTTTGTTACATTCAAATTCAATTTCCACAATTTCTTTTTGATTTTCAACTTCCTCTACATCACAGACTTTTCCAGTCATATCACTCTCCTGATTCGATTGAGAGTTTTGATCATTACGGCACTCGTTTCCAAGATTCGTGTTTTCTTTACCAAAATTTAAGTCATTAAAATCACTCTCATTAACTCCAAAAGTTTTATTTGCTTCGTCCTCTAATTCCTTCAAACCACTTTCACTAATATTTCTTTCTTCACATACACCAATTTCATTTTCAGTTGATTTGTTTTTATCATCACTATTTTCATCTTCACCGTCAGTCGCGGATGGTAACACGTCTATTTCCACGGGACTATCATTTTCGTCTGAATTCAACATAGAAATCTCACTTTTCTGTGATTCACGGCTTTCTACTCTATTTCCTTCACACTCAGGTACAGCTGGTTGTCTAGGGTAAATTACTTTTTTAATGTTCGTTATAAGTCTCATTTCGGGTTTGTTTTCCGGAGATATTTCATTATCATTTACTTTACTACGTGCAATACAAACATAATTAACTCGAAAATTCTTAAGCAAACCCGTTATATTTACACCTTCGTTACTCATGGAAAAATCAAATTGAGACATTACATCCATTCCAATAATCATTTTGTTACACAAATTACTACTTAAAACATAAATATCAGCACATACAGAATAATCATCAACTATTATATTAGCATTAAAATAACCTAAAGGAGAAATTTGATCTGAGCTGATTCCCAGTAACTGTACTTTATTCTGGGTTAGTTTTGGTGATCCTAGATTAATATAAGCTTCTTGATTAACTATTGTAATTTAACTTCCGGTGTCCCAAATAGCATCTACTTCTATTCCTAAAACTTCGACACTTTTCTGAATCCTATTAGGACGATGATGTGAAATTGTTACTTTATTTACCTTCTTCTGAGGACATAGATTTGCCTTGTGCCCGAACTCGTCACATAAAAAGCACCTCAAACCATTGTCTTTAAATTTACAATCAGATGATTTATGCCCTTCCTCATTGCAATTGTAGCAGATAACTTTAAAGTTCGAATCACTTCTCTGTCGTGTGTTAGCAAAAGGTTATGTATACTTCTGATTTCTACTCAAATATGTTTTTGGTTTCTCGTTAAAAAACTTTGTGTCTCTAATAGTTTCTTGCTTCACTACATTTTTAAATCCAGCTTTAAAATCTTTTTTCACTTCATTTCTCCGACTATTATCTTTAATTTTCTCATATACTTTCAATTTGTCTCTAAATTCCTGTATGCCTCCGCATCCGTATAAAATGTGTTAGTTTACATCTAAATCATTAATTCCATTTATAATATATTGTATAATTGCACTATTGTCAATACTTCCACGTGACGCGTTTTCCTTCATCCTAAAATAATAATCAATGACTGGTTCATTCCCGCCCTGTCTTGTGCTTCTTAAAGCGGAATGTAAGTCGGCTGAATTCGTCTCCTAGGCGAATTCTTTAATAAGCGTCTGTCTAATTCTCGACCATGTTTTGACATTCTTTTCGCTGTCAAGAAACAATTTTGCTCTCCCACAGATCAATCTCTTAGCAAAAATAAATTTCTGCAAGTCAGATAGTTGGAATAAATCCGACATATCCTCAAACTCATCAACCCATTTACGAACGGTCATAGATGATGAACCGTCAAAAGGTTTAACTATGGCTTCTACGTCGTTAAAATTTATCATGGGTCTGTTAATTGCGCTAATGGCAGAAGCATTGTTTATATGTACACTATTACTATTGACCCCCCAACCCCGGTTAAACATGTTTTAAGCCAGGCAACACTCCCGGAGGTCGGCTATAACACCAAGACAGTAATATACAATTATGAAGAAGAAAAAATATTTTAGATGAAATAGATAAGTTAAACCAGATATCTTTACTAATATAGTCAACTAAAACATAATTACAAGATGAATAGTGTTTTAATTTTTTAATAAAGAAAAAATCTTAATACTAAGATACAGAAGTACAATAATACTAATTAACTAAATAATTACTCACTAACATTAATACACTATTAACATTAAGATACAAAAATACTTAACTCCTCACCAAGCAAAGAGACACGAAACTCATGCACACTCACATTTATAGACATAGTAGGGATAAATATCGCCGTATTAGAGAAATTTTTGGTGTTGCCAACTTATATATATACAGTGGACGCTCGTTAATTCGAACTCGGTTAATTCGAACTTTCGGTTAATTCGAACTAATCCAAAGGCCCCAAAAAACTTGTATTGGAATTAATGTTAAAAATATCTCATTAATTCGAACTAAATTTTTATCACTTCGGTTAATTCGAACTAAAAATTTGTCAAAAAAAAAATTCTTTTTCCTCGTTTAATGGAGAAAATACACACGGTATTTATTATTTTGTGTCTCAAAATCATCTGTATTTCTTTTCTGTGTAAAGAGGCACATGCCTGCATTCCTAGACTATTGCATGTCCGCTGAACGTTAGTAGCTATTGTCCTTCTTATTAGTGCTAAACGGAAAAAGCAATTTTCCTTTATTTGTATCGATTTTCTTAGAATTTCAGAAAAACCAGTCTTTACTACAGATTCTAGGGAGCTGCGTCAGTTATACCTGCAGTGCAGACAAGTTAATGTGATCTAGTTTTTCTTCCTCATTGTTTGGTGTGAACGTGTAAAAATTCAGGATGTCTACACGTGGAAAGTACAAAACCCTAACTTTGGAGACAAAGGTAGAAATTTTAAAGAAAGTAGAGAATGGCGAATGTAAAACAAAGTTAGCAGCTGACTATGGAATTAAAAAAATCCCTTGTCAACTAATTTGAAAAACAAGGAGTCAATTTTAGATTCATGGGAAAAATTAAAATTTGCTAGAGGAAGGAAACGCATGAGAAATTCATCCCAAGAAGATCTAGAAAAAGCTCTACTGATATGGTTCCAGGATGTTAGATCTCGAAATTTTCCTATAAATTGACCCCTAGTGCTGACGAAGGCTGATGAATTGGCAAGTCGAATGGGTATTGAAGATTTTAAATGCAATGATGGATGGCTTTCTCGATTTAAGTCAAGGCACAATATTTCTTATCAAACTGCATGTGGCCAAAGCTCTGATGTAAACGAAGACGTATGCACTAATTTCGGTAGGAAACTGCCAGGGCTTTTCTCTACTTACCTGCCGAAAGATATTTTTAATGCGGCCATAATGAACAAAGCTATAATGGACTCTATTAAATATCTGAAAGCATTTATTCAGATGGAACCTTCCTCTGAAAATGAGTTGAAATGTTTACTTCAAATCGAGAAGCTGGCTGAACAATGCAGGCATCATAAACACAACCAAACATCCATTTTCCAGTTTTTCTCCAAAGTGTAATTCATATTTTTAATTAAAGTTTACTTTCTACTGCATATCTTCTGCTTCATTTTATGATTAAGGTAAATCTGTATTGCTTTTTAATATGTTTAATTTTAGATAACGTAGTATAATAAATTTTCTGGTGTTATACATACTAGGAGATATTTCTTCTTCAGTGATACACATTTAAAGTTATATATTTTCTCTTAACATCGGATAATTCGAACATCGGATAATTCGAACTTCGGATAATTCGAACTTTTTTCTGAGAAACTTTGAGTTCGAATTAACGAGCGTCCACTGTATATATATATATATATATATATATATAGTATACATACGAGCCCGCTTAATGGAATAGCCAATTTGCCACGAAAAATTATTCTAATAAGCGGGATATTCCATTATCCGGGATCACATTGACACGCCCACAATGTTTAAAGTTACAGTTAAACCTAGAAAGCATTAAAAATTGCCTGAACCATAGGCATATTTAAACTATTATAATTAACAAACAATTATTAATTAAAAGTAAGAAACAATTTAAACACATTAAAATTTAGAAAATTGATGAAAAATGAGCTAATTTTATTGTAGAATATACAAATTTCCCTTAATTTTTTGGAAATAATTACAATGTTACTTACTTATTTGTTGCTAAAGAAGTTGGATATTTTAGAATGTTTACTGTTCTGTGAATGCAGCAAATCTGTTATTTTATTTTCTAGTTTATAAAATAAATGAAAGTCTGTATTTGGCTTCGTTTCCAAGAAACGTCTTATAATATCACAAGCCTTATAAACTTCAACATGTGACGGAACCTTTTTAATGGTACATTCTTCATCAAAATCATCTTCATCGACTTCGATTTGATAAAATTGAGGGTCTGAAGTTTCACCACATTCTACCAAATCATTGTCGAATTTTACAAAATAGGAAAAATTTTCTTCTGTCATTCCTTCTGGTGGTAAATCATTTGTGTTTGTAATTGATTCATCATTTAATTCATCATTTGTTATGTGTGTTGAAAATTTACATTTTAAGAAACAACTTTTTATTGCGTCAGAGGAAATATTATTCCATGATTTGTTCATCATATGAACAGCTGTAAGAATTGAAATGTTTCTAATAATTTTACTAGTTGAGCTATTGATAGAAAATCCACTAGTATCATCCATGCAAGCTATTATCTTTTTAACGATTTCTTTTCTATAATTCCTCTTAAAAAGTGATATAATTCCCTGGTCCATTGGCTGTAAAATAGCTGTAGTATTCGGAGGCAAAAAATGAAGTGCTACATTTTCTAGTCGTACGTCGACTTTGTGGGCTTGACAATTATCGATAAAAAGGATAACTTTTCTTTTCATCTTATTCATCTCATTGTCAAATGACACTAACCAGTTTTGAAAGAAATTAGCAGTCATCCAAGCTTTTGAATTCGCTTCGTATTTAACTGGAAGGGGTTTTACACCTCTAAAACATCGTGGGCTTTTGGATTTCCCGATTACAAAAAGAGGCATTTTATGACTGCCGTCAGCATTACTACAGCATAAAACTGTCAGTCTGTCTTTCGGGATTTTTCCTCCAACAACTTTTTCGCCTTTTAAGCACAAAGTCCCATCAGGCATTGCTCTGTAATAAAGTGCTGTTTCGTCACAGTTATAGATACAAGAAGAACTGTAGTCTTGTAATAAAGCAGGTAATACTACATTTTTCCAAGAACTGGCAGCGGCTTCATCAGCATCACTTGCTTCACCGTGAATTTTTTTGAAAGAAATTTGGTTTCTTGCTTTCCATCTGCACAACCAACCATTTGTAGCTTTAAAATCAGTTATATTTAACTGTTGTGCTAAATCTTCAGCTTTCTGATTCAATAATAATCCACTAATAGGAACATTACAAGCTCGTTTTTCAGCAAACCACCGAAGAAGACCATCTTCAACTTCAGATTCTTTTCCTGTACGTTTTCATTTTTGATTAAGATTTTTATTGCATTTCCAGTCGTTCAAGACTTTTTCTTTATTTTTTAACAATTTCGAAACTTGAGCTTGGGATATCTCAAACTTTTTTGAGAGTTCTAATTGCGTACACTTATTTGCTTTTGCAAACTCTATGACTTTTACTTTTTCTTTTAAAGTAAGATCTTTTCGTCTCAAAGACATTGTAAAGCACAAGAAAGATTACTGATTTAACGAAAGCGAACTGTCGAACTAATCGCCGTAGAAAATGTACAGTTAAATGTTCAAGGCTAGAGATCCCCCAAGTTAAATGTTGCGCTTCTCCGAAGAGATTCGTTACAGTTGGTAATCCACGTCCCCATCAAGATAAGGACCTGTTGAAGTTTCACATTTCCTTCACACACACACCCACTCATTTTCTAGCTCTCATTTGGGGGTGAAGCCTATGGCTCATTCTCTGAATAGGGAAACGTAGGCCAGCGTTTGAGCAATAAGGGGAGGGCAGGGGTTGCGGCTAGCAAAAACAGCAACAATGAATTGCCCTTCAAAACCGAAGAAATCCCCATTTCTTGCGATTGGACACTTTCTACGAAGTGACAAAATTGCTTTGAAAGACATTCAGTTACTGCACATTCATTATTGCACTTTACAAAAAAAAATTCTGAAAAGAAGTGCGCGAAATAGAAAAAGATCGATATCGTCAAGGCTAAATATTATTCCTTTAAGCGGGATAACTTCAAAACAATATATTCCATTAACCGGGAAATTTAACACAGAAACAAATTACTACGGTTTGGGACATTGAAAATTTATTACATTAAACGGGATATTCTTTTAACCGATATTCCATTAAGCGGGTTTGACTGTATATATATATGTCGAACTCGTTCTTCACGCCCATTTTAAACCATGTAGTCCGAACTTCTCTTAGATTACAACTGCAGTCGGCTCTCGGAAATCTTCCATCTTCTTCTACCAGCAGTCAGATGTGGCGAGTGGCAACAACATCACACCATTCACTCTCCAAAATATATTTATTAATCAAACTCTAAAGCTCAGCTCCATTAATGAAATTAATTTAGTCTCACCCCTGTTCAAAATGCGTGCCTGCCGAGCAGCACGTCTTTCCTAGTCGATCATCCCATTGTCTCTGAAGATTTCAACCCTTTTTTCAGCTTCTAGAAATACCGCTCATGCCCACAAGAGCCTTGTTACGTTTGCACAAAGATGAGGCCCAGGTGGAGTTATGGCTGTCAATCAAATCCAACCCTGTAATCTATTTTTCCCGCGATGCTTTTATCCCGATATCTCGTAAATTAATAGTATTTAATTGCTAATTCCTATTTTTTTCTAAGCAAAACCCCCGTTTAAGGTTCCCACGGTTGCCCCCCATAATTAAGGCCTTACTTACACACACACACACACACACACACACACACACACACATATATATATATATATATATTAATATGTTGGACTCAGGGTAGCGCAAAATAGGATATATACAGAGTCCGGTCTACTGAAATAATTACAAATTTATTTAAATTCTTGATTAGATGTTTTTTACAATTATATACAAAGATTGTTAAACAGCCTCTAGACATAGAGGGAACTGGCTTTAAAAGTAACCGAAGTTCTAACTTCAATGAAACACAATTTAGTAAAAGTTCCAGGGTTGGAAGAGCGTTTTCGCGGGATGCGAATATCTCAGACCGTGCTGGTCTCAATAGATGCGAGTTAATAGCTGAACTATCGGAACTCTCCTGGTTCCTAAAAATTAACAAGTCCGAGGACTTAGATGGGTCGGCACGAAGCTTCTAGAGCGGGCTGCTCTGACGATAAAGTAACTCTGGGATGGAGTGTCGCTTTCGGTCTCGAAGACCTCTGAGAAAAGGCTTCTCTGGCTGAGATTTAATCCTCGTCTGAATCTTGATCTTTCCTCTCCGCTCTCTCGAATTTTAGCGCTCCAAGCCCCCCTGGTGGGACTTAGCCTTCGGTTGGTCGGACGACCGCTGTGACGTCAGGGTTCTCTCCCCTGTTTCGTGGATGGAGCCACGATGGCGGCTATTTCAACAGCTGATCTCTGTGCCATTAGTTAACGTTCGACACGGGCGTTGCCTGGAAGTGACTCCTTTTTTTTAACGTCTTTTCGCAGACTGAACGGCGCGGCGTCGAGCTATAGAATTTGTCGGGTACATCTGCAAGGGGTGTATTACTCTGTTTGGAGCATCCTCTGTCTGAGGCGATTTATTGAGAGGTCCTTAATGGTACCTCACAATATGTACGTATGTATATATATATACATATGTGTATGTCAAAATTTTGACGCATCTTGGTACTTTTCTGTTTAACTTGTCCAAGCGATAGACTGGGTTTGGCGCGCTGCCAAAATTATAACTCGCGATGACGGGCGGACGGACAGTTTTAGCGTCTGAAATTTTCCTTTCCGCAGGACCGTCATGCAGGAAAGTAACCCTACGTTAAAAAAATTACCACATATCACTGATGAAACAACATATTGAAATTTAGTTCACATGCTTTTTAAACTTATTAATTTTCTAGGTTATATAACATGGATGGAATAATTTTCCTTTTATTTCGTAACAAGAAATTTATAGATTTACCTGGAAAAAAGAATAATCCTAATGCATCCTAATATCTTTGTGTTAACTGAAATCTTTTTATCTCTTTATACATTAGCTATTTTTTAGCATTTTCTGGGAAAATGTAACAAAAATTCATTTTTATGGCATTACATTAAATATGAAGCTCAATCAAATATGCTTTTATGTTGTAAAAAACAGTAAATGCATATATAAAAATGGACAGAGTAGGAATGCTTTCTTCTTTCTGTAAACTACAGCACCCAGAAATTTCTGTCTTTTAATTTGTTTAATTCACAGTTGGAAGTAAATCATCACAATACTGCACGCTATTTACTCCGGAATGTGCCATTATCACCAGTCTGTGCATTTTATTGCAGTTTGTGACTACCTAAATGGCTTAGTTCCAAAGAAAGATATATTTTTTCCTCTTTCCAGCAATGGCAAAAGTACGTATAAAGAAACTTTTAGGCTGAGCTTCATAACGTATAACTACAGTTTAGTTTTGTCTTCAAATAAAGCATTCAAGGAATTTAGAAATTTACTTATAGCTGAGAAAAAAACATATAAATGCCCTATTCTTTAATGCTTTTGTTGCGGATACTAAAAATTGAAATGCAGGTATCTCACATTATACAATAAACTAACGTGAAGTCTAAATTATCCAACCTTCTAACCGGAGTGGCTTATAAACGAAGTCAGAGCTCTATCATATTATTTTTTCTTTTTAAGAGAAAACGTGAACGTGACAAAATAATGGCGTTGAATAAAGATGAATGGCTGCCCAAAATTTAAAATTCCTGAATTAGCATTTAATATTTTCACCCAGTTAAGATCATGCAAAATAAAGGCCTCTTACCTCCTTAAAAGGCTGCTGTGTACTAACCCTATTGGATTCTCTCACGTCAATATTAAACTTTGGAGAATATTTGTCTATTATTTAAAGCTACATAAATGCTGATAATGCAATAAAAATGGTATTTTCAGATAGCCTGAATTTTTCTGCACCTTGCAACAGGATTCATTTTATAAATTTCGTCCACCAAAGGAATTTAGGAGCGTTTAAAATACACTTGACCAAATATTTCCCCGAATAATTTAAATTTTAAAATATGATTTGAATTTTTTTTTCGAAGCGAAAAATTTCTCAAGGTGTAAAATTTCTTTCTCTGTTACGGATTACAATTTAAAAAAAAAATCTTTAAATCTAAGTCGGCAATTTTTGATCAAATTTTCTCCATGGGTTAATATTGAGGTGAGCGAATCAAATAGGGTTTAGTACATAGCAGCCTTAAGGTAAGATTTATTTAAGGCAGAAATGGGCGCACCTTTAATTTCCTAGGAAATGAAATGGCTCGGGCACAGACATTCGGTAGAGTCTGTAGATTGGAGTCTTGTTAGTGGCAAGGATGTTTCATTCCGTTCGTAATCGACTTTAAACCGTAGGTACCGATCTTATCAGCTCTCGAGCAGTAAAAGATTCTCTCCTAACCAACCAACTTTTTATTGCAGAATATGGTTATAATATTGTGAGTCAAACTGATTCTTTTCACGATTCCAGAGTCATTCCACGTTTAGAAATTATTTTCCATTACGCTTGTTTCGAAGATTTTCCGAAACTTTGTAGACATAGTATTTGTAAACTTTGTAGTTGGTATATTTGAATTCTTTTACTTTGTAGCGTCTGTATTTAAATTAGAGGGACGTTTTTCTAGAACAAAAATCAGTTCTAGACGTTACAGGGGGAATATTATAAATACTAGCCCATTTTGTTGCCTAACATATATACCTCTTCATACAGAATAATTTATTAAAAATCTGATCAAAATTAACTCTAAGGTTTTTCTTACCGAATATAAGAAAACTCTTAAGTGAATTTTTTTGAAGGAATCATGAGTTTTGTTGAATTATCACGTTTCCTGTCTGTTTTTAGAATATTCCATTAATTTGCGGCAGAAATATACAATTGAAAGAAGATGCCAGACACGAATCTATTCTAAATGAAAAAAAAAATTATGGACATTACTGATGTTAAAAACTAGCATTCCATAGCTTGATTACGGTTATCAGCGCAGTGAAGACATATTTCTGCTATTCTGAATGTGTTATAATGGCATAGAGGAAAATCAAGAAAACAATAGAATTTTCATTATCTCCTATCAAGGCATACTTCAGATTCAATTCCAGATGTGATTTAGAAGGAGAAGAAAAAATACGGCAGAAGATTCTCCAGTGTCTAGTTAAATCTTGTAATCTGGGAAGATCGAGAAAGTCCATAATTCACGTGATCCACCAGATAGTTCTTTGTAAGCATGTGACTTGATGGTTTGGAGAACAGAGATATTTACCGGGAATGGGATGCCCATTACCATAATCTTCAGCGAAGAAGTTTTCCATTTCGGTGTAAGTGAAACGCTGTTAGACACGGAAGTAATAAAGTGCGATACATGATTGTTTCATAATTTCCACTTTCATTTTCTGCATGCCATTGTTTTCGCTGTAAGTTAGCGTTCGTGGGATGTTCGACGCGTATGTTTTCATCGGATTCGTGTTATTATGATCCCAGATTTCATTGAATTATATGTGTGATTGGGATGTTTCAGTTTTATTTTACACATTTTTATTTTTATTTTGGAAGAAGCAAAGCAATATTAAATTGCCAAAACTTGATTTTAACTGTACAGTAAGGTTAGAATTTTCAAATATGTTACTTTCTCATATTACCCCCCACCTCTCTTCTTGTATAATTCTAATTGAAAAGGTATATTTGATTAAGGTTATTGAAAGAGAATCCTTCATGCTACTTTCACAGAAAAAAAGCATTCACTAGAGATAGTTGAGTTTTCTTCGCTGTCAACGAGTACACATTGCCCAAAGTACATGGATGATTGTAATTTTCTCAGTTCTCTCCCATTCTCGTTTTCTCCCGATCTCAGTTCTCGCCCGAAGAAGCTTTATTTTGGAAGAAGCAAAGCAATATTAAACTGCCAAAACTTGACTTTAACTGTACAGTGAAGTTAGAATTTTCAAAGGTATTTCTTTCTCATATATAGCCTCCCCCCCTATCTCTTCTGGTATAATTCTAATTGAAAAGGTATATTTGATTAAGGTTATTGAAAGAGAATCCTTCATGCGATTTTCAGAGAAAAAAGAAACATTCAGCAGAGATAGTTTTGAGTTTCCTTCGCTGTCAACGAGTAAACATTGCCCAAAGAACATGGAGGATTGAAATTTTCTCAGTTCTGTCCCGAAGATCTCTCCCGTTCCCGAGTCCCCCCGATCTCAGTTCTCTCCAGAAGAAGCTTTATATTGGAAGAAGCAAAACAATATTAAATTACCAAAACTTTTTTTTAAAGTGTACAATAAGGTTAGAATTTTCAAAGATATTACTTTCTCATATATTGCTCCCACCTCTCTACTTGTATTATTCTAATTGAAAAGTTATATTTGACTAAGGTTACTGAAACAGCATCATTCATGCTACATTTAGGAAGAAAAAAACCCATTCGGTAGAGATAATTGACAGTTTTCTTCCCTGTCAATTAGTAAACATTGCTCAAAGAACATGGAGGATTGAAATTTTCTCAGTTCTCTCCCGAAGATCTCTCCCGTTCCCGAGTTCTCCCGATCTCAGGTCTCTCCCGAAGAAGCTTTATTTTGGAAGAAGCAAGGCAGTATTAAATTGACAAAACTTGATTTTAACAGTACAGTGAGGTTAGAATTTTCAAAGGTATTACTTTCTCATATATAGCCTCCCCCCTCTCTCTTCTCGTATAATTCTAATTGAAAAGGTGTATTTGATTAAGGTTATTGAAAGAGAATCATTCATGCTTTTTTTCAGAGAAAAAAAAGCATTTAGTAGAGATTAGTTGAGTTTCCTTCGCTGTCAACGAGTAAACATTACCCAAAGAACATGGATGACTGTAATTTTCTCAGTTCTCTCCCGTTCTCGAGTTCTCCCGATCTCAGGTCTCTCCCGAAGAAGCTTTATTTTGGAAGAAGCAAGGCAGTATTAAATTGCCAAAACTTCGCTTTAACAGTACAGTGAGGTTAGAATTTTTAAAGATATTACTTTCTCATATATTACCCCCCCCCCCTCCCTACTTGTATTATTGTAATTGAAAAGGAATATTTGACTAAGGTTTTTGAAACAGCATCATTAATGCTACATTCAGAGGGGAAAAACATTTCAGTAGAGATAATTGACAGTTTTCTTCCCCGTCAACTAGTAAACATTGCCCAAAGAACATGAATAATGGAAATTTTCTCAGTTCTCTCCCGAATATCACAAAGCAAAGTTAACTAAAGTGAATTATAAAAGTAATATTTTAAATTAATTAAAGAATTTTTTCTCCTGAGATATTGAATGCATTTTAACTCATATAAGTGTAGAAATTTTTGTTGCGATTTTAGGGAGAAAATAATACAGGGTGTTTCAAAAATAAGCATCCGGTTTAAAAAAAAATCATAACTATTTATCTTTTAATCCGTTTTGATCGAATAATGTATAGGCAAATTGAGGGAAATCTCGAGTTTCACACTGTTGCCGACAAGTAGCGCTAACGCTCTTCTTTCGCCCGCCACTTCATTGTTTGTTAAGATGGCGACTGCACAACAGAAATATTTTTGTGTTCTACGCTTTGCGGAGTGTGAGTCCGTAACAACTGTTCAGAGTGATTTTCGTCGACAAAACCCTGGTAGATTGAAGTCCCCACCTCTCAGAGCATTACGCGATGGTGTAAACAATTCCAAGACACGGGTTTTGTCTGTGTACGCATAACAGCCGAGGACGCAAAGTATGTAGACATGCTCGCAAAAGTTTGGGACGAATTTGCCTACCGCCTACCGTATAGACATATGTCGTGCATCCAAAGGTGGGCATATTGAGCACCATGAATTTGGTTGGTAAAAAAACTTTATAATTAGCCATGTAATATAAAATTAATGTGTTCAATTATGTTCAATACTTTTCATAATATACTCATTTCAAATCGGGTGATTCTTTTTGAAACACCCTGTACAATAAGGCCTCCAAATATTAAAAACATTAAAAAATTGCTGAATTCAAGTAGAATACACTAAATCTCCAGTATGTGGTTCACCTGTAAGTGTTTCTTTTATCTATTGGCTATTTCTGATTGCTTTTACTCAAAAATAATTTTTAATAAGATATTTTTTTATGGCTTAGCTTATCTCTCTATTCTATAAAAAAGTAACTGCCACCGCCGCCGCTGTCAAAAGCTTGTCACGTTATCTCCTCCAAAATCGCTGGGGGTATGGGGTCGAGACCGATACCAATAGATGTAGAAAAATGTGGGAAACAAAGTAAGACATGTCTCATCTTCGTCGGATTTTAAGTTTTTTTAAATTTTATGTTTTGGGGGGAAATATGGACTTTTTCATCTTCAGATTACGATAACTCGCCAAAAAATGATCGTAGAATTTTGATCTTTTTACAATCTAAGACTACAGACATTTCTCTTTCAAAATAGACCTCATTTGTTCAAAAATATTTTAAAACAGACTAATATTTTCATCACAAAATGAAACACAGTTTTTCAAGAAATATTGACTTTTTCATCTTCAGATTACGATAACTAGCCAAAAAATTATCATAGAATTTTGATCTTTTTACAGTCTAAGACTACAGACATTTCTCTTTCAAAATAGACCTCATCTGTTTAAAAATATTTTAAAACAGACTAATATTTTCATCAAAAAATGAAACACAGTTTTTCAAGAAATATCGCCCCCCAAAGTGGATGTAATATCGATTCTCCTCGAGTTTTTATCTTACAAAGAAAATATTTACATCATTTGGAAGCTGAAAGCTTTCTTATTCATATAAACCTCATCCCAAGTCTATATCTTAAATTTTCGATTTTTAATTGAATTTTAAAGCTGAAACAGTGATGATTCAACAGTGAATCCCCTTCGCCTAAGGGTAACAACAGTAAATGGATGGAAGCTGTTGCATTGCCTGAGAATCACCCCTATGTATCTCGCTATTAGCAACTTATTCCTTTAACTTGTTGTGCCATGATTGGCGCTGTGCTTGAGCGCGCTGCTCGTATGCGATAGTCCCCGGTGGACGCTCATTTTTACTAATTATTCTAAATATTTTAATTTTATTCTTTTAATTCTTATATTTTTTTATTTAACTTATCTGAATAGGGCTTAATTTTTATATTTTTAATTTACTGCTGGGCACATATTTTCTGATGTACATATCTTGCTACTGGAGGTAAAGTCGTAAGACCATGGCACTCCAACATACTCAATATACCTTGACCTTGACCCTGACCCTAACAGAGGAGCGAGCGTAGCGAGCCTAGGGGCGAAGCCCCTAGTAATTTATATGAAAGTTAACTATTACACGCTATTTCTGTGGTCCCGCAAAATATCAGATAAATATCATTGCATAGTACATTGCTTATTTGGCTTAACAAGTGATGAAAAAACATCAAAAATTTTATTATTTTAAAAAATGTTTAATGCTTTAAATAGCATATTTTCATTAAAATAAGACAGGTATGAAAATTGTATTCAATCCAAAATAACCTTAAAAATTATCTTTACATTGAACTATCAATAATCTATGTAAATTAATGCACGGCTTTTCATGGAAAACTTGAAAATCATCAGATACAGAAAACATCAGATACAGAAAACATCAGATACAGAAAAAAAAACTGCATACTATGAAGAAGGAACAGCTATGTAGGAATTTCAAGTTTACAACTTGAAATTGCTGTATTAATTAGATACTGTATTAATTAGAACTGAATCAAAATAATAACAAAACCTGCACCGTTGTTCATATTTACTCGACTAAAATGACCGATAGATTCTTTTGTTTACGAATTACCTTGACATTCTTTCTGGTAATTTTCGTTTCCTTTAATATTTTTTGCGTTTCTTCTTTTAAAAAAAAGACCGATTAATTCAACACGTTTTGCGCTGTTTGAGGGAAAAATACAATGTGATATATGTGTAAGTTCTTAAAATATATCAGCAAGGTCTAAACCAAAGAGACCTTTGTATGACAAATTTGTTTTTTTTATATACGAGTAACTACATTGATACGTGGGCAAACGTTTCAACCCTTCTTTTTTTATCAGTAATTTACTGAACACGGCTAAACCTTTTCTTAAGACATTAGAAGTAACGTCATGAATGGATAAATAATCTCATGAATGGTTATTTACCCGCCAGCTATTATGGGTGGACCCCATTCTATCCATTTCGCATTCTTTGTAACAAGCTGTCACCGAATTCTAATAATGTTTTGTGCTTAAAAGAAAAGATGTAAGTCAAGGCAGAATTAGAAGATATAAACCATTCTTTTGATCAAATGGGTGTGGTGGAATCCGGTAAATCCCTGCTGGGGATGTAACACACCTTGTCTCACTAATTGAATGGTAAGTGATACTTTATAGTTTCTGAATAGGAGAGGTTTTTCTTTACATTTAGATACACGATACTTGTGCTATATTTGTCACCAATTAATTATCACTGCCAGGGAAAATAATCTACTAGTTTTGAATAATGTGAGTTTTAAAATTCCGCATTTTGGTGCAAAAACTATCATATTTATATCTTACATATCCAGTATGGAAAGAAAACAAAAATCTAAAAGACCTTTGACATGATTGATTTGGAAAGTGTGTATCAGGCTAACTACCTCGGCAAAAGATCGATTTTAAAAGATTTTGAAAGCCGAGCATTACCAAAGTTGTAGAATGTTCAATTTCATTTAAACATAAAACCTTCCGGTAGAGCGCGTGTGCCCATTTAGTGAGTTATTGCTTTTCTGTGTTTCAGTATCTTTAATTTTTTTTTGTTTACTTTCAGTGTGGCAACAGATTAAAATATTGATTTGATTTTGTGTGTTCTTTTAGTTTGTGATATATTTTTCAAGTGAATATTTCTACGAAATAATAAAGTAACTTAAATATAATTTCAAGGCAATTGAAGTTGTTTAATGATGCTTTCAATCTACAGTTCATTTAATATCGAATTTCAGTTTTATTCAAAGTGTCATATGCATGCGTCTTCCATAGCTATTTAAACATTCTTTAAATGCGGTACATTTCTATTAGCAATCTCTCGTGTAGCAAGAGATGACAGTATCGTTCCTAAAACAATCAGCCCTAGCAAAAATTTGGACGATCCGTTACAGATGACCTGCTTTATATGGTAGGAATACCTTTCATTTTGAAATTTCCCAGATAAGGAAAGTGCACCTTAACTATTTGGAATACAAACTATGTATATGGACGATGGTCGAAAGCACTATGACGGTGGCTTCTGGAACCAGAGTTTGAAGGTATGAGTCCAAAGGTTGAATAAAGTGTTTGTAGCAGTTTGGTATCAGCTTTTAACTGGTTAGTTTAACCCATCTGTTGCAAAAGATGATTGTAGCTTCATGCCAACTATCCAACCAAGCTTCATGCCAACTATCCAACTGTGCTGGTTAGTTTAACCCATCTGTTGCAAAAGATGATTGTAGCTTCATGCCAACTATCCAACAAAGTGCGGTTGGTGGTGATGTTTATAGCCATTCCACATTAGCCTTAAACTTTAGATCTCAGTAATATTAATTTGACAGCTCAGTATACTAGTTACATATTGTTTTCCCTTTCCTATATTTTTAGCCGAAGAAAATATTGTAGCAAAAAAATTGTAAGTGAAGATATTTTATTTTTCGTTCCTTATCGACGGAAAATAAGATTAAAAATTGTCTCAAACAAAAGCGTAAAATAATTTAGCTAATGAAACTGGTTTTAATCTAGTACATTAGTCAGCTGTAGTACGCTAAAAAGCTCTGAATCAGACGAGTAAAAATTGGCCTGCATTTAACATTACATGTCTGGGTCTTATCAATTTAAACCCTGAATATCATTTTATTAACGTTATTTTAATTATCAAAGACAAACATAGACATGGTTCATTAACGAGGTACCAGTGAGCAGGGCTCCATATCCTCTGTATGGATAATTTTTAGTGGCTATATTTCCGTTCTCAGGATTAAAAGAAAAGTGTTGACTTGAAAGTTAAATAATAATAATAATAATAATATAAATAAATAAATAAATATAAATTTGACAACTATTTAATGTGGCAGATTAAAAAAAAAGATACAGCAGACGATTAAGCAGAAATCAGTAAGATAGTATTGAGGTTGTTGATCCATCAAAAAAATGACAAGTCAGAACCAGAATCGCCGGTAATCAGGCTCTGATTATCCGTTAGGCCCGTTCCTAGCCCCCCCCCCCCCAAAAAAAAAAAAAAAATTAAATAAATAAAAATTATTTTAAAAGAAAAAAATTCCCGATTCAATTTTTAAAAAAATTTACCTTTTTTAATAGCAATTTTTTTTTATATATCCTTTTAAATTTGATTTATTGGTTCATCATATGTATGTTATAGTGCATATAAGGGATTAATAAGTTTTTTTGGTTGCATTGTATTGGTGTTTTAATGATGAAGTTAATATGTTGTATTGATTTTTGTTATTTGATTATGTTCTTGGCTTCTACGCTTCAAATAGCCAATTCTTGGTAAAATGGTACTTTCACAATGATTCATGACTATTTTTTTGTCTGTGTCAATTTTGGAAATTTTACTCCCACATCAGTGTTAGGGGGCCCCCATCCTGAGTTGTGCCTATAGTCCAGAATTTTCTAAATCGGGCCCTGCCGGTAATTGTAATTTAGAATTTAGAAGAGGTTGGAGGGAAGTTAAGAATGGGGAAGGAGACCAGGGTGAATAATCAAAGTGGCCTTAGGACGCCTATAGCATTCCCTTGGATCGTAGTTGGGGAGGTTAGTTATTACTTCGTTGTCTATTGAGTATAATCTATTGTAGAAGTTAGATGCGAGATCTTTAATGTGTTGCCAAATGGGTTCGATTCTCAGATCCCCTGTGAATAAGTACGTTTCTAAGGTACCAGGGCGCCGTCCTAGTACCGCGGAGTGTTTTATTTTGAATTGTCTACAATCGCTGGATATGGTTGTCAGACGCTGAGCCCCAAACAAGCACGGCGTGCAACAGGATGGGACGCAGTACGGTTTTATACAAGAGTAGTTTATTATCTAAACCCATTTAATTCTGGTACAGGAGGTGGGCGATATCCTTACGGGCTTTTAAAAAAAATTCTAATGTTATGTTCTAAATTATCAAAGATCATTTTTTTAAAGCTGCTAATCTTCGAAACGTAATTTAATTTTTCTGGTAGAATTATTAATTTTTGCCATGAATGGTGTAGATGTCTGATGGCAAACAATAATGCTTGATTTTATCATAAAGGTATTCACTATTTGCATTCCGAAAATTCCTTGAGAATACAACTGATATTTTATATCAGTCGCAATAACTGTATTTCCTATGATTGTCTGACTTTTTATGAGACTCAAAATGTCAGTTATGAGCATCTTTGTCGTAAACATTCTGTTTCAGTGAATTCTCGCAGTTATATCAGGTTTCGAGTAATCGAACATAAATCTCATCGAATAACTACAGCCGTTGTTCAGAAGAACGAAATCTAAATTCTGAAAGGGACAGCTATGTCGTAAACCGGCAACTAAAATATTCCAAGTATGAGGGAGGTAAAAGGCAGTCTAGACGTATCATATGACACTTTAGTTTCGGGTATTTTTATTTACCAATATTACTTCAACATATGACATTTTACTTTGGGAAGTAATTTTATTCGAGTAATTTTAGACAATTAACAAAATGTTTCAACCTATTCCTTGACTGCATTTTTTTATTTCCGATACCTGGCAAAACTGTAATTCCTTATAAAATTTCGCAGGAAAGATAACCTTAAAAAATATTAAAATCTACCAGTACAGTCGAACCCCGTTATAGAGAACCCGGTATATAATGAACTCACGGCTATAACGAACAAAAGTATTGGTCCCGCTGTTTTCCTATTGTACGTAATTTAATTAGTATTGTGTTAGTTTAATGTAATATATTTTAGTAGATTTAATTCATTAATGATAATTTTTAATAGATTTTAACTTTTTTTAATACATCATTATTGAATACAGATTACAACTAACGTGTTATACATTTTGTGAACTCTAGCATTTTTTTTAACGGTTCAGATATAGCGAACCATCGGATAAAGCGAACAAAACCTTTGGTCCCTTGAAGTTCATTATAACGGGCTTCGACTATATAAAAATCTTTTATTTTTCTGTCGATTTCTTTACTAGCACTTTTCTAAACGAAGAACTAGTTTTTGTATTTTAAATCCTACACACATACAAATTTTGCCGCATATATCAATTTAGTTGCTGATTTATCTAGTGGAAACCAAAAAGTTTTAAACTCACCATGTATAATTTTACATGCATACTTCACATTAAGAAACTGAAGATCAAATTACCGTTCATAGAACAATGATACCTTTTATGCATTAAAACGGTTCCACTGAAATAAAGACTTAACCACTGTTGATAAATCGTTTCAACAAACAAAGCAAAAAAATTCATTGTAATGAAGAATGATGTATTAACAACTTTTCTAAATTACTATATACCTATTTAATTAAGGACTGATCAAAATATTGCCTATCAAAATATTTAGCACATCAAGTTACACTGAATGATTCTCTTAGGTATATTTCCGTCATTCAAACAAATGGAGCAATCTTAGAAAGTAACGCCCCATCAGTGTCCTTCAGGTGTAACAAGAGATAACATCTATGATATATTGACTTGCGGTAAGTTAAATCGTTCAATGTTAACTCCTCTAAAGGCTTCTGAGCTAAAAAATAATAATTCATGCAATCATTAATAAAATAAGAAAATCTGAGGAAAATTCAATTAAATTTTTTCTGAGTATATGAAAGATTTCTTGAAGACTAGGAATTACTTGATTGCTGTAATAAAAATGGCTAAACCTTAAATACTGGTTTCGAAATTAAGCTTCGAATTTTCATAAAAAAGTAACTTTTCATTCGTTCTGAAAGTATTTTAAAACAAAACGAGATCAAATCTTTAAATGCGTAAGTTATAATAAATCTTTAAGGGGGTCCAGGACACAAAATTGCTCGAATTTTCGAAAAAAAATTTATAGCATTAAAAATTTTTGTTTTTTTGCGCTTAAAATAACGTTTAAATCATGTTTCTATCTTAATTAGAACAAGAGTAATTATTATTTTTTTTGTAGCATTCTAATAGTAGCCAATCGTTGTTTAAACCTGTATGTGCGTTTTTCTTCATGATGGGTTTTTTCCCCATTTCTCGTCTTTAAATTGTTATAAGTCAAGAACCGTTAAAGATAAATGGTTGAAACTTGTAACATGTCTTTTTCAATTATTTTACTTTAATCTAATTCAGCAAATTTGAAAAAATATTTACTTTTGAAAATATGATTTTTTAAAAATAAGTTACATAATTTTTTTCGTAATTTTTAATATGAATATTTTTAATTTTTTTAAAAATCCATACTTTAAAAAATGGTGAATCAAAATTAAAACTTACATATTTCTGTTTGATTAAATGAAAAAAATTTTAAATTCGACAAATAATATTTCGAGTTATAACGATTTTAAATTACCCCACTTTTAT
Source organism: Dolomedes plantarius (assembly GCA_907164885.2). NCBI lineage: Eukaryota > Metazoa > Arthropoda > Arachnida > Araneae > Dolomedidae > Dolomedes > Dolomedes plantarius. The sequence continues at coordinate 143,138,124 of OU015492.1, forward strand.
TAAAAATTTTAAATTTTAAAATTTTTTACAAACTTTTTGAGAAGTTTTAGGATGTGATTTTGTTTACAAATTATATGGTTAACCATCACAAAAAAATTCAAAATTTTAAATCAATAAGTAAAAAATTTTCAAAATGTGTACCGAACCCCCTTAAAAAGTGTATTAAGTTTAAATATTTAGCTTTTTATAGGGCATATAGTTATTATTTCTCTATGAAGGTATGTACGCTTAGGCAGTTGGACACACTATTGAGTTTCAAAGGCAGATAATAGTCCAAGTCCAGTTTAGTTTTCACAAGTGGAGTACCTAGGTCGTGATGACTTTATCTCCTATACGCAAGTTATGTTATCAAGGTACGAGTGCTCAGTAGTTAAAATTTAAAAAAAAAAAAGGGATTAAAAAAATATTAAGGTAAAAATTACGCAAAGAGGAAAAAATTATAACTGTAAAGTTAAAAAATTTCTGTAAAGTTAAATTGAAGAGAAGAAATGAGAAGTTTAAAGGTAATTATAATTTGCAAAGAAAAATTAGAAAAGACTAATGATCCACGATAAAAGTAATTAAGGTAAGAAGCAGATAATAGTTCCCAAGCATGCTTACATTTGAAGCCACAGTTATTTCATTTTTCATGGTGACTGCCTGCCCAAATTTTGTAACGTTATAGTACTAATTTAAAACAAATGCATGTATGGCATTTAGCAGAATTTTAAACATTTAAAACCTATTTTAACTGCTACAACACCGTTTTTTTCTTTTGCCTTTCCTCTTTAAACTAAAGTTTATTTGGTTGAGGAATCAATCTTCAAATATCATTCAGTCCATTATTTTAGTTTATAGACTGGGCATAAAGCCCACCACTCCCTTCAACTATTCTACTTTAAGATGATATAGGCAAAATAATAGTTTATTTACTTTGGAGCAAAATCCAGAGCCAAAATATTTTCCTTTGATTCCAAAAATCTGATTTATAAAGTTACTCTAAAATCACACAAGCATTATTTAACGAGTTCCCTGCAATACAGTATATCAATACAATTTTAAGTTGCTTGCATTTGTTTGTAAAAATAAAAAAAAATCAGTTCACATTAGTGCCTTTTTCGTAAGAATGCGGTAAAGAAATGCGACAGAATAAAAAAATCTTCGTTAAAATAGGACCATGAGTACCCAAGTTATATGTTTTTCCATTTTATTGTAAGTTTACGCTTCATTAATTTAGCACAAACAGAGTTTCCAATTTCAACTAATTATAAAGCCTGGTTTTGAAAAATTAAAACTTTTGTTAACCCATTTAAAAGTATTTGTAATAAACATAAAAATGTATATTATTACTGTTGTAAATTTTTCTGAAGAAAGCTAAAGTATTTTTTTTTTCATCAAGCTACAAAAGAAGAAACATGTTTTTCAAATCACACTAAATATGTCATCAAAACAGCATTTTTTTTCTTCATGAGAAGGATGGCTTTTTTAGAAACCTGAGATAATAAGGAATGATTAATTTTTCAATTCTTGAACTGTTAACAACACTAATGGCTTGAAGCACTAATTTATCAGTAAATTATTCTTCGTTTCGGCACATATTAGCTTGTAATATTGGGAAATGGGAGGCTTGTGAAATGGGAGGAAAGCGAATTCCGGTGGCTGCAACAAGGCTGGAATTTATTTATTTTTTTAAAACTATTATTAACACACCGTATATTTTAGACGATAAGACGCACCTCAAATTCATGGGAGGTTTTTTAGAAGAGAATATTTTGTATTTTGTTAGCTATAAAGGTATTTTGTATTTCTTACTCCGTAAAGATTATGTTATATATATATATATATATATATATATATATATATATATATATATATATATGTGTGTGTGTATGTATGTATATAAAATGAAATATTCATTTTATTACAATGTTATCTTCGGACCATAAGACACACCCCAATTTTAAGTCTCTTTTTATGTAAAAAGGTCCGAAATATACGGCATTTGAAAAAAAAAATATTTCTTAGAGATGCTGAATTTTTTTAATTTCAAACAACTTTAAAAGAATTTAAACGTATCAACGACATAATTCAAAATTGAAAACAAAGACTGCTTCATACTTAGCGAGAAAACAAGGCATTTTTCTTCACTCCCATTACAGAACGCAACTTTTCCAGTAATGAACTTTCAAACCACAGACAAAATTAACGTATCATTCATTAAGTTCTACTTCCTTATTTCTAAAGAATAATCTTATCGAAGTTTAACGATAAGAAGCCTAATTACCGAATCCTCAAATAAAATCCCTTATAAATAGATTCGTTGCAACCAGGTTTCTCGAGAACACGGGTCAAACAAATCCTCTCTTGACCTTAGATTTTTTCCGTCCTTACTTGCTCTACCGTAGCAAATGCTAACTCGCTTTATCAGCTTCTAAATGTGGTACAGAGGAGTCAATTTATTACCAAAGGATTAAAACAGAGAGGAAATTAGGGGTTTAAATTAAGAGAAGGAGCCCTTTTTTCATCCTTTTCGAAAGTCCATGTCTCGTTATTAGCATCGCATTTTCATAAAAATATATTTTAAAAGGAGGGATGATAATGCTTCCTATGAATTTATTATGGAATTAAACTAGATTTATTTCTTCCTGGATGTAAATGCTGAGATGTTGGTCGTAAACTGGGCAGGAGTGAAATCATGGAAATTATTTCCGCTAAAATAGCGAATATCCGACGGACTTATGCATATACATGGACACATGCTGGGAAAGAGAAAAGGCTCTTGTCTGTCTCGGAGCATAAAGTTGTTTAAAGTTTGCAGAGACCTTTCCACTATTTCATAATGATTTCCAGTATTTATAGCATGTTTACATCACCTTAAAAAGCTGAACGATTGTCAATAAAATAAGGGAGGACGATAGCAGTAAAATTATTAAATATTTTTTAAACATAATTGTATAAATGCAGTCTTAAGTTGTATTCATTTTTATAATTTTGGTACGGACCATAGGACCATAAGAACTTGTGATTAACTGTGTTACCTATGCCATCGCCTTCTAACACAAGATATTTCATGAGATTGACAACGGAGAGCGAAATTTCCACCGAAATGAGAAAAGGAATGTTCATTTTTAATGTTCAGTTGTAAAACTTTCACGTAGTTCCAAATTAATTATTTGTGGTAAACTTGTGTGTAATGAGAATCAATAAAATTTGTCGCAGTTCGAATGAATTCATCTGCATCATTCATTAGAGGAGGAGCAAAACTGCCAATTTAGTAAACGGATGTATTCATTGTCTGAGACACTCAAAACTTCATTTTCCCAAAGATACTGCTCAATTCTGTACCCATCCGAAACAAACATTTGGCGACATCTGCGTACGGACTCTGGCGGCTAATAGTTCAGAAAGGTTTAATGAAACATGAAAACATTTAACAAAAACTAATAAAATACAAAAATTTAGAGTTCGGCATTGAGATATTTTTCTTCCTACTTACCCTTTCATTTATAAATCCATATCTGATTAAAAAATGTTGGTGTATAGAATGACTCTATCAGGAAGTGTTTTTTCCCCTTTTAAAAAATTCTTCCTAATAGAGTCGTTGCATAATAGTCGTAATCATTTTAAATCTTTAGGATTAAAATGGTCCTCGTAGGATTGAAAATATTTATTCTATCAGAGGCAAATTTTAAAATTATATACCAAAATTGTATTTTCCTTTTTTTAAAAAATTTTCTTAAAACAGACATACAGTCAGTCAAACCAAATGCATAATAGCAATTACTGAAAACTGTAATCAAGATATTGAAGTCCCTTTAAATAGTATGTTTTAGTTTTGTGATAGAACTCTGAAGAGTATTTAAAATTAATAGCATGAGAAGAGAACAAAAATATAGTGTAGCTCAGTATGCACGAATCTAATCTACTCTACGCCTGTTAAATTGCAAAGCCTGTAGCGAAAAATCCTGCTATCCTAAACGCCCAATTTTTTATGCTAATTTATATGACCGGATGTGCATGAAAAATATTCAAGCTCAGATTACACAAAAGGTTCCTTATAGTAAAAAAAAGAGAGCAATTAAGAGTTTTTAAATGAACTCCATTTAGGTATTTAAATAGTATTCGATTAAAGCAATGAAAGTTAAATAGATTTTCAGTTTTTCTTCTAGAAAAAGTCTCTTGTTATCTTGTTCACGAGCCATGTGTTGCAATTCTTTCGGACAATTTGTATTGTATTTCTAACTCTTTCCTCTTATGATGGATGGATAATTCGCAAAACTGATAATCCGCCCTTGGATGATTAGGAACTCATTGTATTCTTTATTTGGTTGTAAGAAAAGTCTAATTTTTAATTAGAATTCTCAGCGTATGAATGCATATGTTAGTTTTCCCGGGGTACATCACTTGATGAAATTTCTTCCGTAATGTACTCTGCTCAGTATTTCAATCCTCTGCGCTTCGATTTGGTTTCGATCTTATTCTAGCCGGAATGCCAATTGTTAAAGGGTCTGAACGCGAAGGTTACTGAAGGTACCTTCGCGAACTGAAGGTTCTTGTCGCTGAAAATTCGGGTGTGAATCCGAAAGTTCTCATTCGTTTTCTGGGTATGATAGCGACATAATAGGCATGAAAACGCTGATTTGATGCATTTCGTCATTCGTTCTCTTTATATTTTTTCGAGTTGTTCACATTCCGAATAATCTCTGAGAAGAGAGAAAGGGACGATAACCGTATCCAGAAGCCATTGCAAAGGCAGGGCAATATGACGAAGATTTCTAGGAACTTCTTTGTGTCATGATTTGCCATTGAATTCATTTCACGATTGGGCAATCAAACATGGCGCCCGTGAAATCAGGTTTATTTTTCCAGTAGCTTTAGGAAAGGGGAGGGGGAGGGGAGAAACAGGTGTCAATCAAATTACTTGTGTCTTGTCGGAAGTGCTTGTGGGCGTTAACGAAACACGTGAGAGTTAAATGTATGATAAACAATGATTTTTTTTTTTCTTTTTGTTGTTCAAACGGGAAGGAGAGGTTGAATAAGAGCAAAACGACTCTACCTCATGGTATTCGATGGAAAAGTACCACACTTTATTATTATCATTATTCCTTCAGTGTGTTTAAAATGTTTTTACATCTGTCCAGCTGATTGCAGTATTTTGAGAAGAATAATATTATGTCAACAACTTTTTTCCCTTTGCTGTTTTGTTCTATTTTTAATTATTTTATTTCTACGAAACAATGTAAAAGGGTATTCTTATAACGTCTATATTTTTCACGTCAGTTCATATGATTTTCGGACGTCAAGAGCGTTCCTTATATCCCTTGCTGTTGAGAAATGGTTGTTATTTTCAATCCCTTTGTATTCGGTTGGTAATTTTTGACATACGTAATTTTGTCTCAGTAAGCTATTGTCAGATCTCTTGACAAATTGAGTTGTGACATTTTGTTCTAAATTGCATGTTCGGAGTGTTTTCAACCTAAATACGATCCTGTTACCTGTCAGCGATAAAGTTACTGTTGTTAGATGTCAGAAGTTGACACATTTTAGAAGCGAAAATAAAATAAATGAAAAAAAAAAGTTTTAATGTCAAGGGACTTCTACTTTCTTTGGCAGGCATATGATCCATTAAAACCAGGAGTGTAAATTAGCAGCACACGCAGATTAAGAAGCTTAATTAAAATTGTAACAATCAATCCATTAAATGCTGTTAATGTGAAAGCTGATCACGTTTTGCATAATCATCTAAAATAAAAAGAAATAAATTTTCTGTTTAAAAACATTGGATATTTTGTCTTTATCCTCATTAATAGCTCCAAACTTCAGCAGGTTTTTGTGAAATTTGTACGAATATATTACAACGGATGCATAATTTTTCTTTCCTCTTTCGAACACGTGTAATCTTATTTATAAACTTTTATTATACCTGAAGAGAATAAAATTCCATTCTGCTAGAACCTTTCTTTTCTATACTGTTAGACTTCTTAATCAAAATTATCTTCGTTTATAGTTTGGAAAAGAAGCGAGAAAATACCAGCTAATTCTTATGTTTTTATAGAAAACTTTCTGGTACAGTAGGAAAGAAACTTAAGTCTTCATGACCACTTAAGTTTCTGAGATGGTTTACAGAAAGACACGCAAAAATAATTGGCAGAATAAATTTACCCCCAAATATTTCTTGTTCTGCCATTTCAGATGCTACCATAAAATCGATTGCCAGGTTCTATGATGTGCAATCGTGTGATAAGAAGATGGTGGGACGACAACATTTAGTGGAAAACATTAAGAGGCCATAAAGATTGATTACCATGTGATAATAAAGGTCCTGACTGTATATAGGTCCCGAGTGTAAAAACTTCCCTCGCCTTTTAACTATAAGTTCATTTTGCAATAGGATAAGGTTACAATATTTACGTGTTTTAATGTTTTTCAGTCGATCAGTTATTTTTTCTCGATAATGATCTCCCAGTGTGTATTCCGCAGAACTTTTGAGTATTACGTAAGGTAGGTACAAAAATCCATACCCAACTTTAGGAAGACAGACTATTCATAGTCCTCGCACACAAGAACTCTTGTATCTTTCTAATAATTAATGAGTGCATGAGGTTTGCACCAAGATCATGATATGGCTTGATGCTGTATGGTCAAGAGACAGCTATCAGAAGGCTTAGTTGTTTTAAGATGAAAGAATATAAATAACTTCCTAAGACAAATATAACTTTTCATAAAAACATTCAGTCGACAATAAAAAAAAACTCGCTTTAAGATTCAGCTATGAAAATCAACGTGTTCTTGAAATTTTATAAACTATACGAGCTATAAAATCTGATTTCCTCTAACACGAAACTTTTATTTCGTGACACGACACTTTCGTGCTGTGTCATGATGGGGATGTATGTGAGCTCCTTTTGTGACACTGCAGCCTCTAACCGGTAGTTCAATCCCAGCCTCTCAATCAAAACTTTTACCAAGAGATAGAGTTCGGTCCATCGACGAAGAGTTTTCGTTCATCGATGGAGTTCGGATTAGATAAAGTCCCTTCCATCAGACATGCTGGACTGAGTATTGCAAGAATTGAACTATTGGTTGGATGTCTGTCGTGGTCATGAGTGGAGTTCACATTGAACCCTTGTAATTACGGTACATTAACTTTCAATAATTTACCTCTCTCGCCCCCCCCAATATGGTTGCCTACTGTTTATCACATATAAAAGAGATTAAGCAGCTTTCCACCACAGTTTTATGAAAAATATCCTGTATTATTCGAATGTAATTACGAATGGTTGCAGCCGGACGAATGACTGCAGCGTTGGCATCAGTGCCGGATTTCTGCCTAGGCCTTCAAGGCCCCGGCCTAGGGGCCCAGCCAGCCTAGGGGCCCCGGTGGCTTTACATTAGCTCAAAAGCCTGGCTTGCCTTATCAAAAAGCTTTATCGAAAATAATATTTTAATAAATATTTTTACTACATATTTTTACTACATGAGCGCATACGTAGGAATTGCGCTCCGAATGCTGTTGTGTACACCAGCGTCAAACTGCTCAGCAAAACGGTCGTTTTCAGCGCTAAAGAGAGTAAAGAATTACTTAAGATCTAACATAGGAGAGAACAGGCTCAATTCACTCTCTGTAATGTACATAGAGTCAGAAATAATGCAGTCAATTGACTATGATGACGTCATTCGTTCTTTTGCACAGAAGAAAGTTCGTCGTTTGATTCTGTAAATTTTATAGAATAACGTAACTATAGTAGCATAGACTGTATTATTCTGATGTTTATTAAAGTCCTTAAAGTCGATTAAAAATTTATGTTCTGTACTAGTGCATTTAATTTGCTAAATTTCCAAAATAGCTTCGAGATGGTGGGGGGGCCCAAATGTCAAGTGCCTAGGGGCCCTGGGTCTCTAAGTCCGGGCCTGGTTGGCATGCGGTACCAGAGTCTGTGGATTGGATGTTTGTAGCCATTCGGTATCGGCTTTGAGCAGTAGGTCCCGGTCAAATTAGCCCTAGTGTAGCATAAAATGACAGTAGCGTTCCAAACCAAACGAATGAATGCATGAATTTTAACCAGTATCAGTGGAGAAAGACCACGAAAGAAGATACTCCTCGTGGAATATTATGTATCTGGCTGTATTTTCGATGCAAAGTTGGCTAACGTTAGGTCCATAGCACTTTACATAGGCTAGGGTTCTAGTCTTTCAGTGACTGTGGAGTCAAATACCGTCGTAAAGATGCTTTGAATCGTCTCTAAGGTATACATCAGTCAGTTTAGCCAATGTATTGCTAATGACCATCTCAACCAACAGTAATCTTAGAATTTATGATACTTAAAGAGGAAGAATAGTTAATAAATTCAAATTTAGTCATACTTTCAAAGCGTTACCATTGTTAAAGCAACTTACTAGTTCAGAGGAAAAGAAATTTCTAATGGAAATAAACATGAGTAATGGATGATGTGAATCCCTTTTAATTGACTAACTCGGAAAATTTTCATATTAAATAATAATAAACTTTTCAGGACTTCTTTCCTCAGCATACAAGGAAAGTACTAAAATTTATTTTTCCTCTCCAAAGTTACTTGCTAAAAATATAGAACATTATTTTTTGTACCTTTTTTTGAAAGAGAAATAATCTTGTGTGCATTTCTTTCTCTCAACAATAGGAGTGGCAATGTTTTGTTTCACTGAATATGATAAAAATAACGCGGCAGACGATACGGTGAAGTTCCTTTTGTCCGGTAAATGGGAGTCCAGATAGTCTTTGAACAATACTAATTGAGGTAAAACATAGAAAGAGGGGAAAAAAGGACTGAAGTATTTTTACTTATCTGATTGCTGTCATGTACTAGATTACAAAATATTTGTTTCGGGGCAGTACACTGAATATGACAATACATTTTTCCATAAACCTATTTTCAATTTGAGTTAATTATATCTTAATCTGTTTTAAATTATGCTTAAATAGATTTATGCGAAGTTGTGTTTTGAGGATTTCTTAAACAAACATCATAGTTTTGACTTATTTTAAAATTTCTTTTCCCAACTCTGAGGTCCTTCCGAAGACATTCTTATGAAAGAAAACACTATAAAGGGGGCACAGGACCTTGAAGCTCGACGAAATTACTATAAATATGGTCTAATTCTAACCACAAAAACTCAGAAAACGAAATTTTCTTTCTTTATGCATATAAAGTACATATCTTTAAATATGTCATATATATAAAAATGGAAATTATAAATCTATAAATTTTCAAATTAGCAGTTTAGAATTTTATATGATTAACTGCTAATTTGAGTTTGCGTGCAGCATTACTTTTTAACTATCAATAGGAAACTGATAAAACTACTCTCATATGTATATTTCATGGTACTCTACATTTTAAAACCAGAAAAATGTGCAATTCTGGAATACTTTTTTTTTAATGTCAGAAAATTATGAAAATAATTGTGACAATTTTTGAAGTTTTCCAATTTTATGCTCAATTTTTATTTTACATAATATTTATTACAATTTTTTTTATTTACATTACAGGTAATTGTATTACAAGTGTATTCTGACCATTAATTATTTTCTGTAAGCATATATCTCAATTTTATGATGCTCGCAGCTCTTTATGATTTTTAGTCACCAGTTAATCATATAAAATTCTAAACTGCTAATTTGAAAATTATTTATAATTTCCATTTTTATATATGACATATTTAAAGGTATGTACTTTATATGTATAAAGAAAGAAAATTTCTTTTCCTAATATTATTTGAGTTTTTGTGGTTAGAATTAGACCATATTTATAGTCATTTCGTTGGGTGTCAAAGCCCTGTGCCCCCTTTTAGCAACATCATTTTAGTATAAAGAAAAATAATTATAAAAATTCAGGAAACTTTTAGCGGATACTACCTCAAAATTCTGAAGGACAAATGGTCCTAAAAATTCATCGACTATAATACAGAATATTTTTTTCTGGGTAAGCATAAAACACACCCTGTTGTTGCTGTTGTTAAGTCCCCTGGACTAGAAAATGCTACACGAGGTCCACGAGGCTATGTCGTGGTAGCAAGTGCAAAATAATACGTCGCTCCGCCTCTCGGTATGCGATTACGTAGTACATGATGAATCTATCGTTCTTCGGCGCGATGCAATCCCACCTCGCACAGAGTATCGCAGTTACGAGTTATGTTAGGACTAACGGAGCAAAAGGAGCTAACGCCATGTGGCGAAAGTCGAGACTCCAACGTCCATTGTCACTCTTAGCCCAGGCCATCGCCCGGTTTCCAGCCGAGACTTCTTGGAAGTGGTGACAACCGAAGCCTTGAAGGTTATACAGTGACTCCCTCGGAGGATCCCACTCCCCCAGGAGACTCACAGTCGCGCTCTCCGTTACCAAGCACCAAGGTCCTCACAACAGACCCCGATGCCCTGGGAGCAAGCCACACCAACCCAACTCTGACCCCTCGGCCATGTCATGTGAGCAAAAGGGAGGCAGCAGTATCCTGACCTTCTGCAAGCATGCTGACTTGGATAGCTAAACAGCGACAATGTGGGAAGGATTTGCAGGAGCAGCAGAACAGGAGCAATGGGAAAAGACCTTTTGTAGAGTTCTCGAAGCAAAACACGTCCTTTCATATAGTGTTTGATTGGCAAGTTTTCCTACCAACCAGGCATCCTAAATTAAAATAACAAGCATAAATTTAACAATCCTTAAAAAATAGCTTTGGAAAAATTGAATGATGTTTGATACATATAGATGCTACGCTATGCGTGCCATACAGAAACATGAAAGATCGATGTAGCAATACAAACAGAACTTCTAATTTTTCTAATAAAAAAATATAGCAAAATACATTTGTATGATGCAGGAGATCATTAGGAAAGAGGGGTCTAGTAGAGAGAACGTGTTCTCCCGTACTTAGCAGTAAAAGATTGTGTCAACCCGTAATAAAGTTTGAAAAGAGAGTGTCCACACATACTTAACAAGCCCTTTTCTTTTTCGAAGAAGTATTTGAGACAGTAAATACCACTCTTGCTCGAGCGATTTTAAATTTTCAAGGGTCCTTAGAGGCGGTGGCTGGCTTTAATTACCCTTCCTTGAGCATTTCAGCGAGCTATTGGTTTGATATCTGGAGTAGGGTTGAGGTCTGACCACTCGCTAGGGCGAATATTCTCCTTCGGGATAATCCTTGAATAGCGGAATTCTCTCACTGCCTTCGAGACGTCTCTCGGGGGCAGTGGGTTTTTATACCAATCGCGTTCTCGTCTTTGAAAATGGATTAAGGTCCGACGGAAACGCGGTAAAGCCTCACATTAGAATCTCATCCCTACAGCGCAGCGCAGTCACATTCAAATAATAGAAGTCATGCACTGGCGTACGGTTACTCCATGATACTACCCCCAAACAAAGGAGCAGCTTACATCATAATGGAAGATTTATCATTTGTCGTATGTATGATAAAACGAAAAATTGATGGGTTTTTCTTTTCTACTCCTACAGGCATCAATAAGTCAGAGGATTTTCTTATACCTAAATCCGTGTTATGTTGAAAAATTGAGACTTATGTATTCAACAAATCAAAAGCAGTAACAAAATTTTCCTCATTCAAAATTCATGATGATAATACGATAATGAAGCAGTTTTAATAGCTGTGATAACAAATTATTCGAGACTGTTGGGAGAGGCTTGAAAATCTGGCCGACTGGCTAATTACGTGGGTAGAAACTGAGCGTGAACTTATTGATTCCATAAGTGATTCATTTATCATGGATTTAACCAGTGACCGTGAACTTATCTTTGCGGGGCATAAAAATCGAGTGGGAGACCGTTGTTCGAACTTCTCAATCTCTCCGACACGGACCTATGTAGGAGTTTGGAGATGAGATTAAGATGTAACAGAAGTTCATGATGTGTGTTTCTTCACATAAGAATACATCAGTGTTGCCAACGGTGTAATGAAATTTACGGCTAGAGTAAAAATTAAAAAAAATCTAGAAATGACTAAAATGACTACTCAAATGACTAAATTTGGGAAAAAAACCCTAAATATTGTTTTTTAAAATAAGAGATGTGGGTTTAAGATGGCGTCCGCAAAATGTCAGGGGAGGGGGGGGAGTCAGATGCAGGGACAATATTTATCTCAGAGTTTTAGAGAAATTGCCAAATGTTGTGCATTTGAGTGAAAGAGTTTAGGAATCTATTGCAGTGAAGTAGACATAATTTCAATAGAATAGAAAAGTATGTGTGACTTTGTGTGTATCACTAATTATTTAAATCTAGTGTGAAACAACATTCTGAAATTAGGATTGCGCATATAATTTTGAATATCAGAGTGATCTGAAATCGTAAAGTAACCATTATTGAAGAACCTACATGAATAAAAATACTTAAAGGAAAATGTAATCTATGGTAATTGTGTTAATAATTACGATTTTCTATCAGATATCTATATAATTTTGTGGAAAACAATAGAAACGCTTTACATGCGTTTCTAATTGATAACAATCTGCTAGCCATAAAAGGGAATTTTCAGTGTTTTTGAAAACAATTATGCCAAGTACAGTTATAGCTACTTTGAAATCATTTTCGAAATCTAAATTGCTTTCATAACTGGAATTTAAAGAAATATTTTTTTTAAATAGTTCTTCGTATCTGATCTCAAGAACAAATATTGAAATTCAGGGAAAAATTTATAATTTATTATTTAGCTTAAGAAAAGTCCATAAATTTAAATTTTAATACTTTTCAAACAATATTTTGTGTCTCGAGTAAAATTCAGAGGCGTTCTAGAGGAAAATTATTTAATTGCAACAGTGTAGCAAACTTGTCAATTGCTGCAGTTGTCTATTGTGTTGTAAAAGACCTCTACAATCCATTAAAAGATACAAGTTTATATCTGCCTTACAACAAACTAATTTGGAGGTAAATTTACTTTGAAATAACTCTTTATTAGACTCGTGCATTTCTTGGGATTTTATTTTCGATCTTCTTGAGGTGAATCACGATGTTTTCTGTTGTAATATGAATTTCTAAATAAAATATTACTTTCCAACTTTCATTCGAAATTTATTCTGTTGCAAGATTATTTAATAATTTACACAAATTTTTACAAATCCTAAATGTAACAGTTTTATCCTCAAACTCCAACTACGTATTGCTGCTCTGAATATCTTATTTACGTTGTGAAATTGCCTTGAAAGCAGTCAAAATAAGCTCCACAAAATGTCTAATAAATAATAAAAAAAATTCGGAATCTTTCTAAATCGGGAATTTTGTCAAATTAAAAATATAAAACCTTAGAGTTGGAGCGTGACCTGTGGTTGAACGGATCTGTTTGTCATCTATGGGTTGCAACATTCTTTAAATTAATTTGTTTCAATGAAAAATATTTTTTAATTGTTCACATTTTTTGAATGTCTGATTACCTGAAAGAATCCTGAATCTAAAATAAAATTATTGTTTATTAATGAGAAAAACATACCCCTTTCGAAACAAGACTGAGGAATTTCTTTTTTATATCCTCATAAAATGTAGTTAAGAGTGTCTTCTAAGCGTTTTTTAGATTTTTAATTATTTTTTTTTATTTTGATTTATGTGATATGAGATGTTTCTTGATTTATTTTTTTTATCAGAATCTTCGTCAGATGATAATATAATTTTATGATAACTTTGAGATCATAAAATTTGTAATAGGGCCTGGTTGTCATCATATTGCGTTTTTGAGGATATAATATAAAAGAAGGCTATAGATATGATAAACACATATTTGCCTACTAGAGTTTCTGACCTGAAATAAGAATACATATTTTCCCCCATAGAGGAACGAACGGACATGTTGACAAAGCTCCTCACATCACCAGAATAATTTAGTCGGTAGAAATATGGCATCGAGGTTAGATTACCCGGGTTCAATCCCTCCTCCTGGTAGTTGGTCGCGGAAAAGGTGAGAGTGAAAAGAAAAGTTATGGTCTGTTGGCCAAACGTATGACGCATTTTCATGTGGTAAAAAATTTCAGCAGTGTTGAATAAATTAATATGTAATATCTTGTGTAGGTGACCTGAAAAAAAAAGAGTTGACTATGTATGGAATTCAAAACATGAGAACTCCTCCGATAGCTGGTATAGTTTAATTGTTAGAATACTAACCTTGATGTTAGGAAACGAGTTCTATTCGTTGCCCTGACTGGTAGTCGTTACACTTGTCAATTTACCTTGATTTCGTCAATCATAAGCTACGGAAATCACTTGCTTCCATCGATCATTTTTATTCCTTTATAATGCTACAATAATTTATTACAGTATTTCAATCTTCGCTTAGAGTTGATCTTTTGAAATGCCTTTCCCATGGAAGAAATTGGACATGAGAGATTCAATACTAAATCTATATCGAACCTAATCAATAGCACTTAGTATTCGTCGTTTGGTATATTCAAATCTAACAACGTTGAGGAACATGAGGTTTTTTGGCAGTTTAATGTATGGCATGGTGTATTTATTTACGAAAGGAAATATCATTTTATAGATTTTCTTTTAGTTTTATCATACAAATAATCACATTAGTTTAATAGAAAAAGAATACAGTGGTTGATTAAAGAATACAGGAATTGATTAATTTTTGAGCAGTAACAAACATTTTGGATTCCCTGATTTATATAGTCAAAGCTGTGAATAAATCTGTTTCACAAAATACTGTTTTAATTTCATTATACTTTGGGCAGTTTTGGAAGAGTATGTTTAATACTTCTCACATAATAGTTGATAATTTTGTAGATATCAAGCATAGGCGTAGCGTCGGGGGGCACAGGGGTGGGGCACGTGCCCCCTCCAACTTAACTTGAAATAAATTGAAACGTTAATAGAAGTTAAGCTAAAATCGGGAAATTGTAGAAAACTTTTAAGAATGTTGGTTTTTTCCCCGTCTTTTCAAACTGTGAAACTGGAGGTTCCGATTATGTCTTTAGCCTTAAAATAGTTTTTATCATTAATATGATCCATAACAAGCATTCTATGGTATATTTTTTTTCATTTTATTTATATTATATTTATTTTTCTCATGGTATAACTTTTGAATACTACACAAACATCAGTTCTACAGAGGCTGTTCACACATTTTTTAGACGATGTATATTGTATTCACAAAACTAAATTACATAAAATTCTTGTGTTTTAAATATTCTATTTGACATCCCTTATTCTGAACTATCTTTCGACACCGCAATTTCCAGGATAATAATGCCTTTTGAAGTGTCAGAAGAGGTATTCTATCCCATTCCTCCTGAACAGCTTTCCAGAGTCCTGTAAGGGTTTTGGTACGACGTTTGGATAATGCAGATTTTAAAAGTCCGAAAGCACAAAAATCCATAGGTGATACATCGGGAGATTTAGTAGGGATATCAGTGAAGGGTATGGCCTTGATACCAGTTTTTTTTTTCCATTCCTTTTAGGAAATTTACAGTGGATTTTGATGTGTGACTGCTAGCTTTGTCCTGATGGAGTCTCACAGATTGATGGCACTGTGGGTAAAGCGATGGTATTTCATTCAGAAAAATTGGCGATAAAATATGTTACTGATAGTATTTGGAGTTAATCTTGACATTTTTTCCACTCTCTTTATTTTTAACTTGCCATTATAAGAAAAACCAGCAACAATCATGAATCCCTTAGAAAAACTTTCTTTCGATTCTTTGAACCATGTACTTAAATTTTTTTCTCCCCTTTTATGATAATAAATGGCTCTTTTTTGTTTCAATCATTTAAATTCACCCATTATTCATCTATTGTGACAATTGTTTTCCATTTTTCTTTGGATAAGTATTTCTCATATAGAATTCTGCAGCGTGTCCTGCGTTCAGCGATATGATTTGGAAGAAGACGATGCACATTGCGTTTTTTTTCGCTTTCTTAAGATTTAAATCAACGTTTATCATTTTGTTTACAGTGGACACCGAGCATTTTAATGATTTTGTAACTGTCCTTTGACTAGGGGGATTTTCTTTTAACATTAAACAACGTACCTTTGCAATAGTCGAAGATGTCCGTTTTTTCCTTGGATACTTGTTTGGAATTTTTGTCCCACTTGAGGCTCCAATTTGACGTTTATTCCTTTCTTGTTGACGATATTACCTATCGACGCTTTAGATATCACAAAACCATGACTCTCACATCGTTTTTGGATAACTAGTATGCATATTTCTCTTCGGAAAGAGCATAAATGTAGCCTTCGAACCACTGCTTTGTTAAAAACGCCATTTTGAATAAAAACAAAACTTTCAAGCCGCAGATGATAATTTTGACTTTTAAAAACATAGTACAATTGCAATTATTTCATTTGCAGCAAACGTTTTTTTAGTACCGCTTACCAAAATCGTCTAAAAAATGTGCGAACAGCCTCTGTATTGTTATTCAATTTTGAAAAAAATCATAATTTTTCATATTTTAAGGACCGTCCGGCAGTCAGTGCACTGAGGAGGGCCCTAACTGAATACAATTCGTGCCCCCCCCCCCAAAAAAAAAAATAAATAAATAAAAGTTAGAAGCACGCTACGCCTATGATATCAAGTGTTTGGAAATTTTATCTCTTTATGGAAAAACTATTTTGGAGGTAGCTGATATTTTCTGTGCTAAGAATAATTTTTCTAAGGTAATTATAGATCTCATTATCGCAGCAATAAAAAATCACATATCTGTGGCGTTATGGCAGATGTTGATATGTCCAAAAAATTCGATTTTGTGTTTTGAGTGGATATGTCACACGTGAAATTGGTTCTTTAATGTGGCAAAAGCTGATATGTGGAATTATGAAATAATACTAAGTTATTCGTAATTTGGTAAAAGTTGATGTTTTCTTTTTCCCTGAACCCACCCCAAAATTTTAGTCTCTAATTGAAAAAAAAAATTTCATTGAAGACCAGCCATATGCTTGAGGTTGAATATGAGTATTAACTAAAGAATTTTTGGATTGAAAAAACTTAATTGAGCGATTTTATATTTCACATATTTTCTTTTTTAATTTTCTTTTTTATTTATATTTTCTTTTTTAATTTGCCAAAAACATGAAAAAAATGACGTATCAACATCTTCCATAACGCCACAGATATGACTCACTCCAAAATTAATTAGACCTTTAAGAATGCCTTTTCAGTAATATAATAAAAACCTCATTCACGATTGTGTTGTCACGGATCTAAACAAAACAAAAATTCTATAGTGAACCGTGACAAGCCCGAAATACACGATTTGACGACACAAACGAGCTTAATTATCCATGCACCACGTTAAGTTCATTGCGCATGGCCAGTCATTAGTCATCAAGAAGTATTCTGATATAACTGAATGGGAAAAGTAAGATATCTGGGGATAAATTATTACGTGTTTGCTCGTACGGTATCCTCAAGCAGGAGGAAAATTCAAAGCTCTGTTTCCTCCAATACATGCTCACAGTCATTAAAAGAAACGTTAAACCAACATCTAAACAAATTTTAATTGATTTTCCTATTCTTGATGACTTGATAATGACTTCCTAATCTCTATTTTTCGTTCGTAAAAGGTTGATGGGATGACTCAAATGATGCAGAGTAGTAAATAATTTTTTCAGCTGTTGTTCTACCTGAATTACGGAGAAAGAAATTTGTTGATTTATCACGATTAATTCCCAAGTGTTGTAAAACTTGAACTCTAAACATACCATTTCACACAAAACATTGAAAATACCTGTAGTATATAAAGAAATTTTACTTCTACTTTTTTTTCTCTTCTGTTACGTTTGCTGTTATCAGTGTTTTGAAAATTTAAAGAAATTAAGATTTAAATTAATTTTAAATTACGCTTTCTACTTCAGAGAAAGATTGGAAAGCAAATGAAAAGATCCTTTCTATTTGCATCAATAAATTAAATTAGTTTTGAAAAATAATTTGTGCTCTTATGTGCTATGAGTAGGGATACGAAATTTTCGTATTTACGAAATAGATGCGAATAAATGCGAAATTTACCAATATGGGCGAATAAATGCGAAAATTATTTTTTCACTACTTTTCGGCAAAAACTCGATGATAAATGGCTTTTTAAGCGAAATTAGGTAATAATAGTAATAATTTATTAGCATAATTGCTTAACTAAGACCATCCGCGGTCCTTAACTGAGAAATCTCACTCTCCTCCGTATTTGCTCCGAACTTCACCCGAACAGTTTGTCCGAATCGAATCTGAAAATCTAACTGTAAAAATCAACCATTAAGTTTTGTGAAACAATTTAGTACATTTAAGAACGTCTCTTGAGCGCCAAAGTCGAGGGTATTTCAGCTACTTAGAGTAGTCAACCAAGAGACTCCTGTTGGTGTTATACAGATTTTAATTGCAACGAAATGCTGCTACCTTTGCAAAAGCAGCTATACAAAGCCTCTATAGTCCCGTTAACAGAGTAGATGCTGAGATATTTTAGTGTGAACAACATAGTAATTGATGGCAGAAGGCAAAGACTTAAGGAACATAACGTGGAGATTACTATAATGTTAACTTTTAACTAAGAATTTTGATACTTACCAATCCAAGTCGGTAAAATTGTTTTCTTTTTAATAAAGGCGAAATTTTTGAATTTATATATATATACTAACTGAAAACCCGCACTTCGCTACGGAGTACATTCAAATTAAATACAACGGTCAATGTATGCAATTAATGCCAATATATATATATATATAAAATAAGTACAACTTTCAATGTATACAATTGATGTAAAAAAACAAAAAAATATATTTATAAAAAAATCGTAAGGGATATTTTTATAGACAAAATAATGCAGAAGAAAAAATTCAAATTAAATCTAATAGGACATACTAAAGAATATAGTACAATTAATATAGTACAGTTTGAGGATCATATCTTTTACTGTATTTTAATATTTTTTGAATAATGTCCAATCGTCTGCTGCATTAGCAAGGAAAAAAAAGTTTTATCTATTTAGTTGTTAGACACGTGACGATAAATTTATTAAGTACCATAAAAAGAAATCACGTGATCAGTATTTAATAAATTAAATTCCAAAAATTTTATCTTTAAAAATTCACCAAAAATCAGAAAATGGAGGTAAAGATTCGAAAAAGATTTCATTTTGAAGAAATTTTTATGATCTTTCTCGTGATATAAATTTTATAACCCTCAAATTATTATTTTGAATGAAAACTTAAAGGTTACTAAAACAGCTTAAAAATTTAATTTAAAATAATCTAAGAAGAATTTTTCAGATATCTTTCTTAGTGCATCCCTACACTAAAAGAAGAATCGCCATGCAAAATTTCAGCTTTTTAGGTCCAGCGGTTTGGTCTGTGAATTGTATGTCAGTGAGTCAGTCAGTTACGGAACTGTTTATATATATATATATATATATATATATATATATATATATATATATATTATTTTTTTGCGAATAAATGCTAAATTTTATATATTGTATTTTTTTATGAGAAATTTACGTATCTCTAGCTATGAGCCTTAATGAATCTTCATAGTACGATTTGACTCAGAAATAGGATACAGAAAAATGTTTGTACGTTGATGCTGTCACTATATGCGATTTAAAAAATTATTAAAATTACATTCTTAGCCATATAAAAATACTTAGGTAAATTATTGTATGTTCTACAGAAATCAGTCCATCATCATCAAGCGATGTAAATGTTAGAGAACACAGTTCAAAATACTACAAATTTCTTAGTCTTTTGACAAGATAACTGATAATCAAAGGTGGTTCAAAGCGGTTCTTCCATTTATGCCCCTTTTATAATGACTATTTTTATTAATAAATGTGGTCTTAAATAAAGACTTCCACACATACTTGAGCAATGTGAAATTTTGTATTAAAATAAGCTTAAAATTCAAAGTATGTTTTACAGTTTGATAAATCGGCTGAGCCAATAACTCTATTTTAAACCTTTCTTCATTTACTTTTGTGTATAGGAAAGGCTTCGAAATAGTTAGTTTTTTGGATTTATAAAAATTTTTATCGATACATTTTTTAACAACTTAATAGGAAAAAATTAACTTTTTATTTCAAGGTAATTTTTACTCCAGGGAAATTATTTTTTGGAATTTTAATTCTAAATCTTAAATCCTGAAAACATCTTAATGAAAATGGAACAAAAGAATACTGTACAGAATTTTCCTGAAAAAGACATTTCAGATGTATCCATTAAAAGATTGTGAATCTGGAAATATTGTAATTCGCGAAAAAGAGACTTAGTGAATAGATATACACTTGGGTATGCATAGACAGTACAACACCAAAATTATTCATTAGGTTATGTAATTATTGTAAAAGTTTGCATTATTAATTAATTTATTCTAAAGATTAATGTTTTAAGCAAAAAAAAAGTGCTTCTTTTCTGAGAATTTTGTGTCTAGGAACACCATAAACTTCATCTTTTTATTTCCTTATTGTACTTAAGCCTCGGGTTTTCTTATTTCTCATTATTTAAGTTTCCCTACTTAAAGGAATCGTTATGTCTTACTTTTATATGCCCAATTAATATATCCATTTATTTATGTATTAACACTATGATATGCTGTTTTTATAAAATGAAAAAATTCCTCGGTGAGATTTGATTAAGTTATTGTTACAACTTTACTTCGATGTTCGATTTTTAAAAAAAAATCTTCATAAAATCAAAGCTTAATAATTAGCACATGTCTAAGAAAGACTGCGACTGCATTAGAAACAGAAAAATGCCCTCGAGAGAATTTTAAGTCCCCTGAAATTGTAAATTTTAATCAGGTGACACGAAGGTTCTATTTTCAAATCCAGAATTAGCTACTCTTAACTAAAACTAGCTCTTTACCTTAATTTTAAGATTGTAGTTGGTAATTTTTAAAGCATATGGACACAACAAAATCTGAAAGATACCTAGACCGGATGGAAGTCTGAATCTAACGCCAATTTAATTGTTTTACTTGGTGGTTTGATCAGAATCATCCGTTTCTTAATAAAGCCAGGTGGTTATTTAAATTTCAGTCGGTGGTAGAACTATGTCGGTTTCGAGTCCTACATCAGGTGGTTGTATGAGAGAAAAAGGAAACAACCAATTAAAAAAAAACTTTTAGCCTCTTGAAAATTATTAAAGACGAAGTATGAACATTCCATACGTTGCATTAGTTACGTTGCTATAAGTTTTCGGAAGTTTCAACTGAAGGTTTCTAGAACTCAGTGTCTGACTGACATATTTCTTATTCAACAATTGTATATTTAAAGTACTTGATAGTTTTCTGAATACGTAATGTTTCAAAATATGTCCATTATAAATGTTAAAAGGTAGTAATATTTTATAGGTTAATTATCAAAGTAATTTGAAATAAGTATAATGTCAACCTTTGAAATTCCTTATTCCCGAGCTTGCGATCAGGAATTATATTGGTAACTTTTAGGAAAAAATGCTAGAGTATTCAGATTACCTGTACACTAAATTTATCGAACTGTAGTGTATAACAAAGTGCTGTAATATGTATAATTGGATTATGTAGACTTTAATAATTTTTATTTATTTTTAAATGCATCATAAGTGTCACAGTTTAAAGTTTTTCTTTTCTTTATTATGTTACGGGAAAAGAACTAACCATATGAAAATTAGGAATTCACTCTTTTGTGTTAAATATAGATTTAGAACTAAAGTAATGGTGGGATTACCGGATGATTAAAAGATGTCCCACTTTTGAAGGAGCCCTCTGCCCCTAGCATCCACTAATTAGGCGAAGCGAACTGTATTTTATTATTTCAGGCAATATTAAGTTTCTTTTAAGAAATTCCATACCCTTATTCAACAAAAATTATCAATCATGGAAATAATTCATGGAAATAATGTAGAGCTGCAAAATATGACCGTAAAACTTTCAACGAACCAGCGATTAAATACCTATGAAAATAATACTCATTTTAAAATATGTATGCTTAATACAAAACAGTGCAAAATTTAGAAAAAATATTGATGACGAAGTGGTTAAAAAAAACTTCCATTCCATCTACAATGACGCATTGTGCAAAATAATAAATCTAATATCACGGTCGGATGTCCTTTATGATTATTTTCTTTTACTTTTTCAATCTAGATTATTCCCTCAATCATGCGAAAAGAAGATAGAAGCCGCACCATTTCCCTATAGAACACTTCTTAAAATCTTCAATCGGCTCAAATACACGCGGGATTAGTGTTGATACGTTTCTGGATTAGCACTTTAATCAAACATGAACTTGGAAGTTTACAAGTAAAGTGGAATTTTAGTTTCCGTTGCATCTCACGCGCAGTCTCCAGAGCGGATATGTGTGGGTGTTGAACGTTTCTGCAGTTGTGTAAAAAGTACTTAGGCTGGGCTTAGCCGCGAACTCTTGTGGACAAGTAAATACCCACTCTCAAACCCAACATAAACCGCATACTTCTGCTAATCCTATTGATGCTTGTAGTATAAAATACACAGTGTGAGACAAGTTAACAAACAATTACTGTAACCGTTCGTCTAACTTTTGGGGCCATCTTTGAATATTTAACGAAACTTTTATATATATATATATATATATATATATATATATATATATATATATATATATATATATATATATATATATATATATATTCTATAAAATACTTTGAAACATGTTTGTTTAATACACAAAACCAGCAGAAAACCCGTACTTCGCTACGGAGTACATTCAAATTAAATACAACGGTCAATGTATGCAATTAATGCGAAAAGTATGTATAAATATAATTATAATAAATACGACGATCAATGTATGCAATCGATGTTAAAAAAAACCAGAAAATATATTTATAAAAAAATCGTAACGGATGTTTTTATAGACAAAATAATGTAGAAGAAAATATTCAAATTAAATCTAATAGGACATACTAAAGAATATAGTACAGTTTATATAGTACAGTTTGAGGAACATATCTTTTACTGTATTTTAATATTTTTTGGCTAATGTCCAATCATCTGCCGCATTAGCAAGGAAAAAAAAATATTTTTTGTTTATTTAGTTGTTATGCACGTGACGATAAATTTATTTAAAGTACCAGAAAAAGAAATCACGCGATCAGCATTTAATAAATTAAATTGTAAAAATTACTCTTTAAAAATTCACCAAAAATCAGGAAATGGAAGTAAAGATTCGAAAAAATTTTCATTTTAAAGGAATTTTTATGATCTTTCTCGTGATATTAATTTTATAACCCTCAAATTATTATTTTAAATGCAAACTTAAAAAGTTACTAAAGCAGCTTAAAAATTTAATTTTTAAAAATCCAAGAAGAATTTTTCAAAAATCTTTCTTAGTGCACCCCTATACTATAAGAAGAATCGCCATGCAAAATTTCAGTCCTTTATCTTCAGCGGTTTGGTCTGTACGTTGTATGTCAGTCAGTGAGTCAGTCAGTTACGGAACTGTTTTATATATATAGATAATGTCGTTTGTTCATCAACAGAAAAGTTTTAAGTACTTTTGTAGAACTGTAAAAAACGTTTTTATCAAGATGCTCGAAAAATGAGAATGAATTTTTATTTATTCAAAAATTAATGTGTTCATCGTAAATTTTTAATTTTAAAAACAATTCTGTAAAACTTATTTTATTAATGAAAAGTTGCTTTTTCAAGAAGCAAAATTCGCCATATATTAGACGAATATTCACAGACAATTTTCATAAGTCACTCGACACTTGAAGTTAATTTAGTTAAGAAGCTACGTGGAGCTTTTTGATCACGTTAAAATTGTTGACTCCATTGCCTGCATAATTCATAAAATAATCTTTTTTTCTTCTTATTTTCTTATACAGTTTCCCTGTATCTTTCGTCTGATTAATTATGTGGAAAGAAGTGTTTGTTTTTCTAAAGACTATCAGAACCCAGCCATCTCCATAATGGTGTCATTATTACACTTAAGGCTATTGTGTACTAACCCTACTGAATTCACTCACCACAGTGTTAACCTACGGAAAAAATGTGTCTACTATTGACAGCTACATAAATGCTGAAAATCCAATAAAAATGGTATTTTCAAATAGCCCGAATTTTTATACACCTTGCAACAGGATTCATTTTATAAATTTCGTCTACCAAAGGAATTGATGAGTGTTTTAAGCACATTATACCAGATTTTTCCGTGAATAATTTAAATTTTAAAATATTATTTGCATTTTAAAAAAAGCAAAAAATGCCCCAAGGAGTAAAATTTCTTTCTCTATTACGGAGTACAATTTTTAAAAAATCTTTAAATCCAAGTCGGCAATCCTTCGACATATTTTCTCCATAGGTTAACATTGAGGTGAGCGAATCCAATGGGGTGAATACACAACAGCCTTAAAGTTTAAGAATAAGGAATGTTTTGAAGTTCTGTATAAATTTAATAGTTTAAAACTCTTTCTGAAACAATATTTTTCTTCTATTAATGTCAGATTTGCAGCATGATCGAGAATAAAACTCGGTTATTGTGCTTCATTCACCCCGCATTCTTAAGAGAAAAAAAAATTTCGATTTGCGTGATGATATTCCATGGCTAGTTGCCTTGAATAAATTATGCATCATTTTTATTTTCTTACAGATGGTTCGTAGAAAGGGAATTAATTTTTTTTATTATTATTTTTCTGGTTTTGCAAAACACGGGTCATGGAAACTCAATGTAATTCTGATGATTTTTGCAAGTTTCCTACATCTGCATATTAAAAAAAAAAAACCTCTGAAAGTTATCTCTACTGTAATTTAGACTCTTTGTAACTCATTTATTTAATGTGTACTGAACTTTCCGTTTCTGCAAAATACTGAAAATAATTCAAAGGAAGGTACGTGTTCTAACGCTGTCAACGTTAAACCGATCAATCTATATGTATAAAACAGTTCCGTAACTGACTGACTCACTGACTGACATGCAACGCACAGACCAAACCGCTGAACCTAAAGGGCTGAAATTTTGCATAACGGTTCTTCTTATAGTGTAGGGGTGCACTAAGAAAGATTTTTGGAAAATTTTTCTTGGATTTTTAAAAATTAAATTTTTAAGCTGTTTTAGTAACTTTTTTTAAGTTTGCATTTAAAATAATAATTTGAGGGTTATAAAATTTATATCACGACAAAGATCAGAAAAATTCCTTTAAAATGAAGTCTTTTTCGATTCTTTACCTCCATTTTCTGATTTTTGGTGAATTTTTAAAGATTAATTTTTAGTATTTAATTTATTAAACGCTGATCACGTGATTTCTTTCTCTGGTACTTTAAATTAATTTATCGTCACGTGCATGATAACGAAATAGACAAAAAAAATATTTTTTTTCTTGCTAATGCGGCAGACGATTGGACAGTAGCCAAAAAAATATTAAAATACAATAAAAGATATGTTCCTCAAACTGTACTATATTAACTGTACTATATTCTTTAGTATGTCCTATTAGATTTAATTTGAATATTTCCTTCTTCATTATTTTGTCTATAAAAATATCTCTTACGATTTTTTTATAAATATATTTTTTTGTTTTTTTTACATCAATTGTATACATTGATCGTCGTATTTATTATACATATATATATTTTGGCATTAATTGCATACATTGACCGTCGTATTTAATTTAAATGCACTCCGTAGCGAAGTGCGGGTTTTCAGCCAGTTTTACATATAATTAGCTACTACAAATTCCCTTATGTTTTATCTAACTATCGCAAAATACACTAGAAAGTTTCATATTTTCAGCTGAATAATACTCATGCATCTAATCTTATTTATAGGTAGCTAACGTAAAACTTTCTCTCATGCACTAAAATAAAATGATGCTTGGTAATCCAATAAACCGTGTAATCTAGAAACAGTGTTGCAAAATTCTACACACTAGTTTTGGATGAATCTACCAGCCACCCTCCAGCGGAAAAGCATTTGATGTTAATATCGTTGAGAATAATCTAGAAATACGAGACATTTTTTAATATTTTATGGGCGGAATTTCCTGTCCTTTGTTAAAGCAGGTAGTAGAGTTTATTCTCCCTTTTGCTGTTTTTAATAAAAAGTCAAAATTCTTGCTTTTGTTGGTTGTCATGAGATATATACTGGAAATATTCTTCTGCCTATAGCTATGTTCTGGGCTTTATTTCAATAAATCATTTCCTGTAAAGATAAATATTATATTATTTTGAAAATTTATTATTTTGCTAAATATTATTTTCCTGAAAAATATTATTTTGCTAAATATTATGTTATTTTGAATTAGGTAAGATAATATAGTTCTCTTACTCAGTGGTCCCCAACCCCCGGGCCGGTCCCACGGACCAGTACCGGTCCTCGGATCAAATGGTACCGGGCTGCCCAAGGGACATTAAATTATTTCCATTTTATTTACTGTGGTGTATTTCTCTCGGGTTTGTGTGACTTTGTCGGGTTTGTGCTAATTTATACCTTTGTAACAGAAGAAATCTTGTAACTATTTTAAATTAGTTTATTGTTTATTAAACATTTCAAGATTATGAATTAAAACTGCAGTCATAAAATTGAAAATAAATGCGCTTTCCTGAAAGAAAGAAAAAAAAGAAACAAATAAATAAATAAAACGAGTTTGAACAATAAATAAACCTAACGTCATTTATACATCAAAATTATAATATGATCAATTATTAAATCAAAGCAATAAAAAATATAAACAATCAACGTTCCTCAGCGGGCCGTGGTAAATTATCAAACGTGAACGGTCCGCGGCAATAGAAAGGTTGGGGAGCACTGCTCTAACTGATTCTGATTATTTATGCGATTACCAAAGGTTCCGGAAAATGTCGCAGCCGGGACCACTTGCTTTCTGGACTAGATGTTTCGATTCAGAGCCGGGCCGATCCATCGTGGCGCCTAAGGCAAGCTTTAAAAACGGTGCCTTTTCGAATTTTTGGAGTGATTCTAAGTTAATGAACGTGTACAGTAAAACCTCGTTTATCCGGATTAACTGGGACCATAGGCAATCCGGACAATCGAAAATCCGGACAATCCGGGTAATATGGGTAATAATCAAAACAAAATCCTTAACTCAGCGGACTTACCGCTCTTTCGATAATAAACTATGTATTGTAACAAAATTACATAGTATTGTTTACAAGACATTAAAAGATATAAAAATAACTTTTCTGGGTCAATCCAAGTCAACACTCTGTGCCACTCTAGTAAAGCTTTCTTAAACTTGTGACGGATGTCGGGTTGAAAATCCTTTTTTTTTTCAAACTAGAACTAGCTCTTTTTAAAACATATAGTTTATTATGACGGAGCACAGCACTGACAAGTACAAGAGACGATATATATAACAGGTAGAAGAACAATATTTACAGGAACAAATTATTAACGTAACTTCAACGCTCAAAAGCAAATACCAGCTACGTTCGGAGTCTACAATCACCTCCGAACTTTTCTCTCTAAAAATATATAAGACACGACCGGAGTCTGCAATCACCTCCGTCGTTCTCTGTGACAGCTTATCAGATACGTCTGGAGTCTGCAATCACCCCCAGCGTTCTGCGTAGTACCCCTTCCCCTACGATAGGGGGCGTTATTCCATGTTATAGTGACTCGCCTGTCTCTACAAAACTCAACAAAAATCATTTTATTACCATAATTTATTGTACAATCTATGCAGGAACTGTACATTGAATCAAACTAAAAAGCGAATGTTTGGCGTACTTATAGTTACGTTCTTGCTATCATAGTTAAAAATTATCTAATGTGAACATTAAATTAAAAAAAATGGCTACAAGTCTGATCTGGATTATCCTGCGAACCGGATCCATGAGGGCCGGATAAACGAGGTTTTACTGTATCTCTATTTAAAAATAGTCTACTTTAAGAATAACAATCATTTTGGAAAAAAATATATATTAATTAAAAATTTCATGTATTTATTGAAAAAAATAAATAAATTTGTGTATAAATATCGCTGCATAATATTTGTTGTGCAATAAAAATAATGACTCAGTCATTCTTAGAGCCTTTAGCAGCAAATTGTTTGATTGCATCTCTATAATTAATTTTTTTAGATACCGTCTTTTCTATGAAAACTATTGCTAGATCTTTCAATCGCTCTTGGGTTATTGTTCTTAGATAACTCTCTCAAATTTTCAGTTGAGAAAGACTGCACTCAGCTGATACTAAACTTTCAGGTAGTGTTAGTAGAGTTCTGACAGCTACGACAATGTTTGGAAATATGTATTCAAAATTTTTTTCTCGTAATCTCAAATTCAGCGGTTTATAAAAAATTGCTTAAATATTCGCTTATATTTTTACGCATTTATTCATACGTCACATTTGACTATTAATATTTTTTCGTTATTCGTTAAAAATGTCGTATTTTTACTGTTGGGATATCCAATACTCATTCCCCGTTTGTCGCCAAAGGCTGCGATAGAGCTCAGCCGCCGCCAAGGTTGGCGTACTATTATCTGCCTCTTTTCTCTCTGGCGTGCGGATTTGTTTACAAGAGGGGCCAGTCTAGGGATGCGGCATCGATGTTTTTACAAAAATATCGATGTTTTAAACATCGATTTATTAAAGCCGGTGTTTTACGTTGTCTCGATGTTTTTTTAAATGAAAAAGTACCATAATACGTAATAAAAAATTAACAACATAGCATAATTTTCACACTCAGTAAATGTAAGTCTGAATTCTGAAAAGGACGAATACAAAAGGGGGAACGATTCCCTAGCAACGAGACAAATGGCAATCAACAACCAATGAACCAGTCAGAGCGCTTGGAATGTTCTTGACACTCCAGAACCTACCATGGGGTTTTATTTTATAAATGATATAAACAGGAGAGCGGCCATTTAAGTTTTTGTTTTGTTCTGGTTTTATATAAGTTAACGTTAATATTATTAGTGAGATGCCTCCCAAAAGTACCGTCTGGAAATATTTTTGCAAAACCTCTGACAAATTGGCGAAATGCAGTATTTGCCTTATGTCCCTCAAAACTTATGTCAGTATCACGAATTTATCTGGACATTTGAAGACAAAAAATGGTGATATTTACAACGAGTATTTTGAGTCATCATTGAAGCCCAAGGCGAAAAATAAACTCCACAATCCAGATGCTGCGGCCCCAGATACTCCAAGCACTTCGGTGACTGAAACGGAACATAGAGAAGAAACCGTAAGTTCGTATTCCACTATTCCTAGGTTCCATCGAAAAACTTTGAAAGACAGTCCCACAAATGTGATTTTTTAAAAAAGAGTGTGTAGATATGCACAGCAAAGTTTCTCAAGCTATTCGTTACATGATTTGTAGAGATTCTCAGCCGATTTCAATCACTGAAGACGAGGGTTTTAAACACTTGTTAAAAGTAACATTTATATACTGTTCCATCACGAAGAACAATAGATTCAATGATAGATCAGAAGTACGAAACAGTGATATGTATGTTAAAAGAGCGATTGAGCAATGTCTCAAATGTGTGTCTCACAACAGATATTTAGACTGAAACTTACCGGACGAGAAGCTTTCTTGGAGTAACAGCTCATTTTATCAAAAATTGGGTACACGAGTCTGTAATTCTCGGAGTCATGAGCTACATGAAAATCGGACATCACAAAATATGGTTGGTCATCTCACAGATACTTGCTCAGAATGGGGATTCACACCAGAGAAAGTTACAGCTGTCGTTACAGATGGGGTAAGTAACATTATAAGTGCGGTGGAAAAAGCATTTGGGAAAAAAAAACATAGATACTGTTTTGCCCAGTTTCTAAACTTAATGGCACAAAAATAATATTAATCCCTACCAGACAGTGTTTCAGTTATAGATAGTGAAAACTATTGTGAAATGGTTCTAGCATAGCGTGGTAGGAAGTGATGAACTTCAGAACTTATGCTCATTCTTAGCGTATCGACAAGGTGGAATTTCACTTTTTACATGTTAGAAAGATTCCTTCAGTTAGGGGAGGTTGTTGCAAGTATTGTTGAGTTTTACAAGTTTTGACAAGAATTTTGTACATTATTCAAATGTGCAGAACTCGCAACAACACAAGCATCAGGGGAAAAGTTCGTGACAGCAAGCTGTGTTATACCGATAGTAAAAATGATGCGAGATAAAATAAATGCAGTGTCGTGCTGTTCAGAGCTAGGAAAATAGCTGAAGGAAAGTGTTCTAGCTCAATGCAATAAGAGATTTGGTGACACTGAGAACTGTCAATTTTTTTTGCAATGGTATCTTTATTGGATCCACGGTTTAAAAATCCTCACTTCCAAGACAAGACTGTATTGAGTACTTGGATCAGAAAGCTAAACAATGAGATCAAGGAAGAGAGTGAATCATCGGATTCTGAGGACGGACCAACACCAACTTCCTCTCAACGTAAACCAGTTTTTCTAAGATTGTGGCAAATAAATTTAAAACTTAACAATATTACTAGTTGGAACCCGTCAAAACATGACGGCTAGATAGTAAATAAATGTACTAATACAAAAATTATACTCAACACATCAGTGCCAAATGTTGAAAATCATAATAATGCGCAGAAACAAATTAATGTGTTTAAGGGAACGGTGGACTTTTATTTCAGCAATATATATATTTCTGTAGATTATTAGTACCAAAATAATTTTTTTCGAGTAAAAAATCATTTATGAAGCTTCTACAAAGTAATTTATAATGGGTAAGTGTAGTAATAAATTTTAAATCTGTATTTCTCAAACCAGATTTTTCAAGGTTTTTAGATTTTTTAAATACTCCATGCTACTTAATTTTTCTTCAAAATTCATGAAATTGATAAGGAATAATTCTGATACTGTTTACAAAAAAACTGGGTATGCATTTTACAATTCGACTTCATTAAGGTAATTAAATTTGTTTTATAACTTTTCAAAAGGCAAAATTTTGATGAAAATCGGGATGGAATTCAGAAAAAAAATCTCAAAAATTAACTATTCAAGGGATTAAAATAATTGAAACCCAGATTTGTTTATTACACAGTTTAAAGAGATTAAAAGGCAAAATCGAGGAAATATCTCAAAAATTAAGTAGCAAGGAGCATTTTAAAATTTTGTTTATAAATTTCAAATTTTTTTTAAAATCTTAAAATTATAATGAGATTGGAAATTTCTTTTAAAGTATTCTATTTACTTATATTAAAATGTGCATATGTACAAAATTTTGTATCTCTATGATGAAAAGTAAAAAAAGTAAATTTTAATGTCCACCGTTCCCAAGGGGCCTCGTTCTTAGTGAGTATCTAAAGCCAGATTTAAAAACGTCACTGAGCATGCGCAGAAAGCAATTTTTTTTAAATTGTAAATTATCGCTAATTAAACAGCGCGAAATAACCAATTTCCATCAGGTTTAGTCTTTCATTTCACAAACATAATTATCATAAAAATAAAAATGGCAGTGACATGTTTTAATTAACATCTAGAGAGACTGCTCGGAATAAACGTGTTAAAATTAAAACATGTCACTAAGCATGCGTAGAAGCAGTGAGTTTCTAAAGCCAGATTTAAACATGCCACTGAGCATGCGCAGAAGTCAATTTTTAATTGTAAATTATCGCTCATTAATAGAAACTGCGGGTACAAAAACCAAATTTGACAAATCTACAGATTACAATCTTTCGTTTAAGACCAAAATGAAGTAAATCGATGCAGTAGTTTTCTCTCACGGACTGCCCAAAAAGTCGGTTCAGCAACTTAAATATATAGATTTACATGTATGTATTTATTACTTTGTGCAGAACGTGATTTTTGGAAGGATCACTTCAAGATGGTAGAAGATAACTGGAGTGTAAGGAAGAGGTCGAAGCTGTTCGAGGAACTTGACAGCTAGTTATAGGTAGTTTGTGTCTGAACTTGCAGTTTACTTCAAAGCTCCTGTTTTAAAACTAAAAGACAACCCACTCACATTTTACTCTGTTAATTATAATTATAAGAATTTTACATTGGTTAAAGTTGCAATTAAGTATTTGTCAGTAATGGCGACATCCGTCCCATCAGAAAGAGGTTTTTTTCCCTAGCTGGCGGGATAGTTAGTGAAAAAAAGAAGTCGACTTAAGGGGGAAAAAGTTAACAAACTTCTTTTTTTTTAAACTTTAAATTATAAATATAGAGCATATAATAATTATATGCCCCAATAATTGTTAAATAATTATTTACAGTAAAGAAAAAATAAGCTTATTTAGTTTTCCCCCCTACCCTGGTTTTGCATCAGTACTTCAAATTAGTGTAAATATATGTAAATTTCTTTTTTATTATTTAATTTGAAAATAAAATATTTGTTAATAAATTGTTCTTATTATTTTTTATATTAAACTCTGTTGAAACAAACTCAAAATTCTTTTAAATGATTTTGCCTTATACTCTATTGATATGAAACCAATCCTTTTGTCTTGTGATAAGTCATGAACTTCAGAATTTTTCCTTTCTTACTAAATTATTTAAGCCTCTTGGAAGTAAATTATTCGCCAACTTCTAAATAAATATAACAATAATTTTTCACATTCAATTTTAATTAGAAAACATCATGGATTTTTCTTTAGTCGGCTTTCATCCTATCAATAGTTTTTATAGAAATAATTTCTTCCTCAATTTTCTGGTAAAAGTAATAAAATCCATCATGGAAATTCTGTGATATGCGCTGACTCTAGCAACCAAGTTTTTTTCATTTGTGTCAGCCCAATCAGAGATAAAAATTAAATCCCCCCCTCCCCCACGACTAATTGAAGTAACATTAATGTCAAAGATTACTAAACCAGTTTTAAGAAATGGTTGTTCTAAAACATCTATGTTTAAAAACATCGATGGTTTTGGGGCGATGTTTTACTACCATCGATGTTTTATTATTGAACATCGATGTTTTATTATTGAACATCGATGTTTCAAAACATCGATGTTTTGTTGTCGATGTCGCATCCCTAGGCCAGTCCTGTGGGCGTTCCTCGTTTTAAATCTTTTACTTAATATGTATAGTTGCTTCTGTAAATAAAACCTGATGTAACCCCTCTGCTAGTCATCTTTGCAGATAACCTAACATTTACTATGTCTGATTTTGGCGCATCTTTCAATTCGTCCCATAGTTGAGGCGTCACCTATGGGATAGGCTCTGTCCAAATTTCCCTACACTACAAAAATGCCCATAACAAAGAAATGTCATGATATTTTTTTTTTGTTTCGAATTATTTAACAACCAGCAGGATATACAATTTTGCAGCAAAAAGGACATTTATTTTAAATCTTTTTGTAATATTTTTGAAAATAAAATCCGATCTAAACATACATAATTTGATGTTTTTAAATCAAAAGAAAAAAATTTTCATAGAAGAAAAATGTTTTTAAGAATGGAATTTGTAAAAACGGGACAGTTGAAATGTTAGTCAGCCTCACTTGACGATGACCAGAAACATAACTTTTTCAATGGAATCTGTTATTTGCAACCTTTGATTATGAAAAGTTGTTGCTACATATGGCAATTGTTTTTGGAACTTAATCCCCACAATTTATACACTGCAGAGACTGCTGGCCATTCCTTTGAGGGGGCAACGTATAGGTGGCCAGCATTACCCCCTACAAGCCAGTCCCATAATTTAGAACCGAGTCAAGTGACGAGAACGGAACACTTGACCCCGGACCTCCAGAGGTAAATTTGAGAACTTGGAGGACATTGTGTAATGATAGATTTTTCGTGGACTAGCCGCCATTAGTGTACATGGCGATGGATTTGCAGCGTCGGACATTGAACCAGAGACGTTCAGATCACTGGCCCGCTGTCCTTGTCAACTGGGCCATCGCACCCCTGATTTTGAAAAGTTGTAGAAGAAAAGATGCAAGCATTTACGTAATGTGGGCGACAGAAACTGTGAAAAAAAGCGACAATATTTTATCATAATCAAAACACTTTTGTTTCTGATTGTTAAACATTTATTTAAAGTTCACATGAATGGAAACCTTTTATTAGCTCTCAGCTATTTCAGTAATCTTATGATGAAAATTCAAGGTATTTTTAGTGAAGAATACTAGAAATCTCTCAGAAACTGTTGTGATAATAATCCTACCAAATACTCTTATAGACGATGATGAAGATTTAGATTGTTCTTACAGATGCATCCAAAGATGTCGCTGGAGAAACAGCAGTGCATGGGAGAGCTAATGATGATTTCTAAGTCAAATCTAAAAACAAATACTTTACTCTTGAATAATCCGAACGACCTACATCTAATTCTAAACAAAAAGAGAGGAAATGGATGAAAAGGAACTCAATGATCTAAATTTAGGTGGTAAAAACCCACAAGATGTGTTTTTTTTTAATGAAAGAAATGTATTTTTCGCCACGGTGAAGTTTTGTAATGTATTCTATGAAGAGAAATTTTCCCAAACTGTACAAAGAGACTTATAGATTCTCTTTTTCTCACGGATTATAATAGTTTATTTCAGAACCAGATTTTATGATCAATAATAGAAGCTACCATCATTCCTGCCAAAAGCTTCTACGACGGCTTCACTGTATTTACCAATAAATTTTAAAAAACTGCATGATAGTAGTAATTTTGATCATCACAACACTTTAGAAAAACTGCTGCTAAATCTAAAAATACACTGACCATTTTTTAAAAATATGATAATCTTTTTCATAAAATATTCTGGGACTATCCGACTGCCATCGGATGGTCTTGAACCACGAATCATTGTATGGACTGATATAGTCTTTTCGAACTATCTTGGCGGGGATGGGATTTCTCATTTTGAATTGTCTTGTCTCGCAATTCTAGAAGCGTCATTTGTAAAACACCTTTAAAAAGCAAACCTGTCAGATTCCCCTTTTAAAGTTTGAGGTCTAGAGTCATCTGATGATTATTTTTACCCAGTGCTACAACTAACATTTGAGGCGGTGAAAGGCAAAGTGGTTTAAGTCAATAAGTGGTGTAAGTCCAAAGCATTTTAATGTAAAAACTGCAAAAAATTCCACTATAAATTGAATAAATTATAATTCATAATAATTGTTATAATATTGCAAATAATAATTATTTGCAATTCCACTATAAATTGAACACGGAGATTACATTTTGCCCTCAAATAAAAAAAAAGTTGAAACACCACTTTGCCTTTCATCGCCTCATTTTTTCAGAGACAAAATACAGGGTTCTAGTTTTGGGCCACAGGCTAAGAGAAACAATAAAATGTAATTATGAAATGTATGCAAAAGTATGGGAAATTTACAAAAAAAATAACAGTATAAAATTTTGGTTATACCGAAAAAAAATTTATAAAAAATTTCGAATATTAAACTTGAAACTAAAATTAAGCCTGTTTTTGCAAAAAAAATCCTCTATTTAGTATAGATTAATACGTGGATACTGAATTGCATAGTTAATGAAGGCTATTACCTATTACCTAAAACATTTTTAGCATTTCTGGTAAAACATCTCAAAAACGACCTACGTATCAATATATAGTGAATAAAACTGTCTTTTATGTAACCTCTCATGCTAGTTCTTAGTATTCGCATGGTTATATAAAGCAAAAAATGAAGTAATGTTTAAATATTTTTTTCTGCTTTTTTTAATGTGAAGATTACAAAATTAATTGCAGTATTTACTTATGTGTATTTTTATAAATGATAATGAGTTAAACGTATAAGTATTTTATTAAATTTACTTCTCTAAAACTAGTAAAAATACTAGGTTTTTTGGTTCTCATCAAATTCTAGTATTTTCGAGTCGATATACTCATCTTACCGATCAACTGGCACTTGAACTATATTCCGGGATATGTTGTCATAAAAAAACATTGCTTATGCACTTACTTGATTCCGGAATCATCGTGTTTGAGCTGGCATCTTAAAATAAAAAATGTTTCCTAGAAGGGAAAGCTGATGCAAAAGAAAATGAATCTTCTATTGTTCTGAAAAAAATTCCACGAAAACAGTTCCTCTGACTAACAGTTCTGCGTATATGCATGTGATACATTAATTTGCTCTTCAGAACAGTGAAAATTTTTTCCCAGATTCTAGATATTGTGTTCATCATACTTCAAAGCTATGATACTTATCTTACATCTATTTTATATCATGAGGAATACATAAGGCGATGGATTTTAAAATTTTCCTCCTCCATAATTAAAAATATATATATTAGTTAATACTGGGCTCTCGTATTAACTAAGGTATCTAAGGTGGTAGTGTTGCATGTAGCTGAACTTTGTAGCAATCCTTAAGAAATTTTATGTTAAAATATGTGATTATATGCAGAACTGGGATACGTTTGGACAATTTTGAAATTCACTTCATCATTAAAAAATAATACTTCCAAAAATATAGTGATCAAACTAGATTTGTGGATACGAATTAAGTTGAATTAAATTCTCCGAAATTTTGGGGGAATTAGTACTTGATATTTTACCTGCTAGACGAAATATAAAATGACTAGCCGCTGCGCGACCAGCATGGTCGCTTTTAGTTTTATACTTACTTTTGCAAAACAACTCAACTGAGAGAAACATCAAGTGCGATCTCGGCCAAAAAAATTATAATCATTGCAAAATTCACTACAAGGCTGATTCTAAAACATGGTGATTAAGAAAATGTGAATTTCCATTATTTCAGAACAGAGATAAAGATAAGACTGAGAAATTCAACATCAATGATTTTAAAAATTGCATTCCTCTCTATATGCAATATTTTTCAAAATTATGATAT
Organism: Dolomedes plantarius; assembly: GCA_907164885.2. Taxonomy (NCBI): domain Eukaryota; kingdom Metazoa; phylum Arthropoda; class Arachnida; order Araneae; family Dolomedidae; genus Dolomedes; species Dolomedes plantarius. The sequence goes on from OU015492.1 coordinate 143,174,743, forward strand.
CTACACTTTATCATTACATCAAATAAGAAATTGTTGGAGAAAAAAATTTTCACTTTAAAAAGGAGTAAAAATTGAGCAAGTACTAAAAAAAGTGTAAAAAATTAACTCTTACTTACTATTAAGACATTAAAATGCAATGATTAATATTTTGCTATGATATTCCTTGTTAAACACAGCTGACGTTTCATAAATAGGAGATACTACAGTGACAGAATCAAAAGAACGGACTCTAGATAAACCTACATACAACTCATGACTAAACACTGTATTTGATAGGTCCAAACATATTTTGTCAAAAGCTTGTCCTCTTACATACATTTAGAAAAACCGATGGAACGAAAGAATAAATTGTCTCGTGAATAAATTAAAATTATTCAAGAGTAAAATATAGAAATTAAATTGTACCAAATTACGTGCTATCGTCAAGCTACTACACACACGAGGTTGGCCGCTAATGTTTACATCTGGTAGTTGCAGCCGTTGCCATTTGGAGTATAGAAATATCGCCGATTTTTTTGCCGCATACCTACGCGTTTTATATATATAGATAGAATTCCCAGTCTCCCAATGATTTTTGCATCTACAGATCTGAAATTATCATGAATCGTTTTTGTATGCCACAGAATGTAATTTGAGGTGACCCTGTTTAGTCTAACCAGAAAATTTTGAAAATTTCGTTTTCCATTAGTTGTCAAATAATATTGAAGTTTCCGTCGTAAAATGCTCTTTATTACTTTTCCACTTTATGAGGAGAGTTGCCAACATTTTTCTTTTCGGGTTTCGTGCCAAAAAGTATTAAAATATAACTAGTTAGTACTCGTCAAAACATGACGGCTGGATTGTAAATAAATGTACTAATACACAAATTATACCAGGTTTCATTCTATATCTCTCAAACATAATAACAAATAAAAATGGCAGAGGGAGAGCTAGAGAGATTCCTAGGAATAAACTAATTAACGTGTTTATACGGCCTCGTACTTAGTATCTAAAACTAGATTAAAATATGTCGCTGAGCATGAGCAGAAAGAAATTAATGTTTTTATGCGGCCTTGTGCTTAGTGAGTATCTAAAGCCAGATTTAAACATGCCATTGAGCATGCGCAAAAAGCAATTCTTAGTTGTAAATTATCGCCAAGTAACAGAAATCGCGGTTACTAAAACCAAATTTGACAAATCTATAGATTAAAATCTTTCATTTAAGACCAAAATGAAGAAAATTGATCCAGTATCATTCTCTCACGGACTGCCCAAAGAATCGGGTTAGCAAATTAAATGCATAGATAAATTAAGAATTTTTAACTCAGTCATCCGATATATGTATATAATGTGCTTTTTTCAAGAATTGATATTTTAGTAACAATAGTTATTTTTTCTAATGGAAATTGTAAATATAAAAATAAGACTCGTATTCCAATCGCTCATTATCAAAAAAAGAAAAGGTGTCTACTAAATTATTCAATAGCAAGTCAAAGAAACACTAAGCAATGGTTACAATTAAAGGGGGGAGATTTTAGGTCAAACTGAAGCTTTATTTTACAGTTTTCGATGCTAATAAGGGAGGGAAATTTAATGATGTAAATCTAGAACTGTTTCATAGTTGCATTTATGTAACACCAGCTAATTGTTATTTTGCTAAACCTGAATATTTGTTAATTGTTTAAACTGAGATAAAATCTCGTAATGTCAAGTGTTATCATTTGTATTTTAATTAAGTGTTTTTAAAAAATAACGTATGAAAATTTCTTTAATATATTCAGACACGTATTTTTCAAACTACGAGTAGTGACAGTTTTGATTTATTAATGGTTTTATACTCATAGTTTCAATTTCTGATGACCTGTTTTTGGACTACTTTCCCTTTCGAATTTATTTATGACGAGGGGTTGGAAAGATCAATACGTATGAAGCCATGAATGATCTAAATTCTATGCAGATGCTTTCTTAGATAAATCAAAATCACAAAAAGTGTAATTGAATTGGATATCTGTAATTTAATTTCACAACATTTAAACATCTTCAACTAAACAGCAAAACTTCTCCCCAGAGTCACTAATATATTATGCAAGTTAATATTCAGTTTTGAATTATCTAATAACACAGTGGTATACAAATATAAGGAATTATTACCAATTTATATGCAATATTTATGAAACGTAATATATACAGGGTGATTTTTATTAAACTGATACTACTCAGAGCCAGCCAAAATTCACTTCAACACCGCTTTATGCAGCAAATTCATTTCTCCCTCCTTCAATATGACCTCCATCCTGGTAGACGACCCATTGCATCTTGAACACTCAGTTCTCAACGAATGTAACATGTCACCAGGAATGTTCATCACAGTCCGGGATATGTTGTTATTTAGGGCCTCCAAGTTAGAGAATTTACCAAGATACACCTTGGACTTTAAATAACCCCACAGAAAGAAGTAACATGGGTTAGATCTGGGGAGCTAGTGGGGCCATGCAAGTGAAAAAAAAGCTACCGATGACCCTTTCTTCTGTAAAGCGATGACGCAATAGATTCACCGATCTTTATACCTCAAAATACTGGCGTTGCAGTCGACTACGTACTCATAAATTTGCATTTTATGCAAATTCTCGGATGCGTCGACAACAACTACGCCACATCTTCCCCTATCGGCAACTCTTGGAGCTAATTTTTTTTCATGGAAACTCTTCTCCATGTCGTCCTTAGTCCCTCTATCAATTTTGGTGGAATTCAGGCTGATAGATCGCGCTACAGGTGGCTCTAAGTAGTGTCAGTTTAATAAAAATTACCCTATATATATATTGTCACGTAGAAGTGTGAGATATACAAAATAAACCAACACGCTATAACGGTCAAAGAAGTTCCGAGCAGAAAGCAATCACATTACTGATCTGCCCTCAGCCCGAGGGAAGTCTTTTATATAGAACTTAAGAACTTTCTAGAAATAAGGTAAATTAGCATAACAAATTAATATGAGGTAAATTAACATAAACAGGAACTTTCTCGAAATTTTGAGAAAAGTAACATAAATTAGAATGAAAGAAATACCAGAAGTTACTGACTGGATTCGAACCGATGACCTGTCGGTCAGCAGTCCAGTGCTTTAACCATTTAGCGGTGCTGATACTTGCAGTTACTTTCCGAATGTGGCTATGTATATATATATATATATATATATATATATATATATATATATATATGGATTCATAATACTTTCAAACGATCCGAGGTAGTCTAGGGAAGTGCGTTGGGCTTTGGAGTGGGAGTACTCAGTTCAAATCCTGACGAACTCCATTAAATACCTTCGTTTCTAGTCCGGATATAGGCACGTTAAATCCGTAGACCAGAAAGTTCTATGAGGTCAGAGTGGGCAGGAGAAGGTACAAGCCCCCCCCCCCCAGATGTCGCCCCTGAAGATGCTAGTTTAAAATTGAGGTGGCACCAGGGGTTAATGTTGGTTCACATATACAGTACCCCCCCCCCCATTGAAAGCAACCGACAATTCTCGCTGTTAAAGTGTCACCGTCTTCATTGAGAAGTCACCCCGCAATGGTAAGCAACAACAACAACATTACCCTTTCAAACTCTTTCGTTTTTCTGACCCGTAACGGTAATACCTTTGTCAGTAATTTGAATCAGAGTTGGTTAGAGAGGCATCAATATGTTACACTTTTTGTACTTGCCCTGCAACATGCAAAATGCAAATTTTAAAATTTGCGTTTTCTGTACATTGTAATTTTTTGTATAATGTTAATGTGATATTTGTATTTTTGAAACCTTTCAATTCAGATGGCAATCAGTCGCTAATACATATTCATTTTTCTTTGAAAAAAAACCCCTTTTTTCTTCTTTTTTTTAATTTAAAGATTTTGCTATGTAGGCAAGAAAAGCCTTTCTATGAGACACAGAGAGGTTTGCTTTCTGTTTGATAAGGCCATACGTGCCAGAAAAGGAAAAGCACTTTTATAAATCGCCAGATCAATAGCAGAAATGGGGATGTAAAGAAATACTCGTATCAAAAGTAAGAATTTTAATTATAAAGTCTGATTAAAAAATTATATATCTATAGATACATCCTACACGCATACATAGCACTTTGACAGCAACAAATAGGCTAGTATAATATAAAAAAATGTAATGTATGTATTTATGAATTTAGAGATTGTGATAGCTGCATTTTTTCTTATCAAGAACTTTTTTTCTTAGCTACTTACTTGATCACGTATAAAAGGTAAATCATCTGATTAGAAACAAACATTTTTATTAGAGTGGTTTCACCATTAAAAGAGTTTAATGAAATTTTACATTGCAATTACCCCTTTTCTCTACAAATTTTTAGGGTCTTCGGAGCACACTAAACAAATCATTTTCGAATATCTAAAACAATTCGTAGAATATATTTTTTTTTCAAGCGAAACAAAATAAAATATTATATTAAAAAATAAAAAGAGAATTAAATGTAAAACACCATGCATTTGATTACGGCCAGTTATATTTGTTAGTGTAGTTAATATTTTTCAAGAATGTCTTGCTGTTATTCAAAGGAAGGTACGTATTCTAACGCTGTCAACGTTAAACCGATCAATCTATATATATAAAACAGTTCCGTAACTGACTGACTCACTGACTGACATACAACGGACAGACCAAACCGCTGGACCTAAAGGGCTGAAATTTTGCATGGCGATTCTTCTTATAGTGTAGGGGTGCACTAAGAAAGATTTTTGGAAAATTTTTCTTAGATTTTTTAAAATTAAATTTTTAAGAGGCACCATAAATCCTTGAAATAAGATCATAACATTTTCAAGAACAGCAGTTTCATTGTATCTGGTAGAGATATTTACCACCAATGTCCTCACGAGTTCAACATACATAAAATTAGAAACGGTACTTTTTCATTGGTATTTAACCCATAACAGTCCCCTGTGATCCGGATTCCCTACTGAATTCAGTTTCAATTCAATTTTAGTCAAGCATTAGGGCACGATAATTTTTTTTAATGAATTATGCTATAAATACGTGTGCAAATCACAATGTGGGCCTGGAAAAAGCTCCTGAAGTTTTTATTGCGCGAATCTGCCATTAATCTATATAGTATATAAAACAGTTCCGTAACTAACTGACTGACTCACTGACTGACATACAACGCACATAACAAACCGCTGGACCTAAAGGGCTGAAATTTTGCATGGCGATTCTTCTTATAGTGTAGGGGTGCACTAAGAAAGATTTTTGGAAAATTTTTCTTAGGTTTTTTAAAATTAAATGTTTAAGCTGTTTTAGTTACTTTTTTAGGTTTCCATTTAAAATAATAATTTGAGGGTTATAAAATTTATATCAGGAGAAAGATCATAAAAATTCCTTTAAAATGAAATCTTTTTCGAGTCTTTACCTCTATTTTTTGATTTTTGGGGAATTTTTAAAGATTAATTTTTAGAATTTAATTTATTAAATGCTGATCACATGATTTCTTTTTCTGGCACTTTAAATAAATATATCGACACGTGCATAACAACTAAATAGACAAAAAAAATATTTTTATTCTTGCTAATGCGGCAGACGATTGGACATTATCCAAAAAAATATTAAAATACAATAAAAGATATTATGTTCCTCAAACTGTATTATATTAACTGTACTATATTCTTTAGTATGTCCTATCAGATTTAATTTGAATTTTTTCTTCTACATTATTTTGTCTATAAAAATATACCTTACTATTTTTTTTATAAATATATATATATTATTTTTACATCAATTGTATACATTGATCATCGTATTTATTATAAATATATTTGGCATTAATTGCATACATTGACCGTTGTATTTAATTTGAATGTACTCCGTAGCGAAGTGCGGGTTTTCAGCTAGTTTAAAATAAAAATGAAAATTTTGAACCTTTTAGATTGATTTACTTCATAATGTTTAATTCCAAAATATCAGACTTAACCTCTACCTCTTTTTCAGCCCTAACATTCATTTTTTATGAGAGAGAAATCATTTCGCCACGAGAAAAAGTTATGTCTATTATTTTGGCACCTTTTTAAATATTTATGCATTTATATAAATAATATTTGTTCTTTGTTTTGGAACTATTTCTTTCAGTAATGCCAACCTATCATTACATTTATTCTCATTCATACTTCCTTCTTTTGAATTTCCGACAAAATTTACCACACATTGACCACCAACGAGACACTCCTGGGAACTTGACACGGCGCGCAGAAGGGTATTTGTTATAATATCACGCATAGTGCGGAAGGCATTATTTTATCAGTTGACAAATCACACGAAACTTGGAGAAAATACTTAACTCACACTACAAGTCTGTGATCCGTACACTTTTTGTGGTGCATGAGAAAGACGCATAACCGATCGGATCTTTTCGTCTTTTTTTTCCCCCCTTTATTCTCTTGCGACAGTTTTTTGACTTAAAAATAGAGCTTAGAAGGCACTGGACCGAACAGGACGTGCGGCAACGGGTCATAGTGACAGATATTTCCTCCGAAACAATGAGGGATGTCTCGGAGGAAGGGAGTTGGAAGAAGAAAAACCATTAAGTGTACCTTGTAGGAAACGGGAAATCGGTGTGGTGGTTTTTGTTTGTAGGTTTTACATTGGAAATGTTAATGTTACTTTCTTTGCCAGGTTAAGATCACAGTATTCAAGGCTTGCGCCATGTAGCGGACATATTTCCCAGATAATTACTATGTATCAAATAATGTTAACTGGTTATAAAAATTAGTGATCGGCGTGGTGGATTTTGTTTGTAGGTTTTACATTGGAAAATGTTAATGTTACTTTCTTTGCCAGGTTAAGATCATAGTATTCAAGGCTTGGGCCATGTAGCGGACAGATTTCCCAGATATTTACTATGTATCAAATAATGTTAACTGGTTAGAAAAATTAATGATCGGTGTGGTGGTTTTTGTTTGTAGGTTTTACATTGGAAATGTTAATGTTACTTTCTTTTCCAGGTTAAGATCACAGTATTCAAGGCTTGGGCCATGTAGCAGACATATTTCCCAGATAAATACTATGTATCAAATAATGTTAACTGCTTAGAAAAATTAGTGATCGGCGTGGTGGATTTTGTTTGTAGGTTTTACATTGGAAATGTTACTTTCTTTGCCAGGTTAAGATCACAGTATTAAAGGCTTCGGCCGTGTAGCGGACAGATGTCCCAGATAATTACTGTGTATCAAATAATGTTAACTGGTTAGAAAAGTTAATGATCGGTGTGGTGATTTTTGCTTGTAGGTTTTATATTACAAATGTTACTTTCTTTGCCAGGTTAACCCGCGAGAACTCGCACCGGGTATGACATACCCGATACATTTTCATTCAATGTTTTTGTTATCTTCTTCTTATCGGATTAGGCCGAAATTTCGTGTAGCTGTATTCAAGGTCACATTCTTTCAGCGGGGTAAAAACTAAGTCTGCTCAATAAATAGATTTTGAGAAAAATATTTCGACGGATATGTCATGCCCGTGCGAGTCCTCGCGTCAGTCAGATCTTACCTTTTTTTTCTGTCAGTTTAGTGCATCATAGCGCGATTTTTGAATTACGACGAGGAAATAAAATAATTGCGACACCTTTTAGAGACTGTTTCTAGTGACAATGAAGCTTTATCCCAAGATAATGATGCCTCTGAGGATAGAGAATACTGTAGCAATCACGATTCTTCTACTGAAATTGAGACAGAAACCGAAGATAAAGGTTCACTGTCAACAGCCGATTTTTATATTGGTAAAGATAAAATTACAAAATGGCTGAAGAAAAAATACCGACTGGCTGAAGAAAAAATGTAAGAAAGCCTTCAAGGAACGTAATTATCAAGCTTCCAGGTAATACGAATTATTCAAGAAATGTCGCTTCTCCCGTAGATGCATGGAATGTTCTCTTCAATAGCAACATGCTAAATATGATGGCGCCTCAAACAAAAACAACTTATTCAAGTCCTTCAATGGAACTGGAAATCACTAATAATGAACCGCCTTCAAAAAACTCAAGACAAAATATAAACGATGTTAAATTTGCCCAAGTAATAAGGACTGAAAAACAAAGTTTATGTGCCAAAAATGGGAAAAATGTCTGTGTTGAACAGTATATAGTTTGTAAAAATTGTCTATAAAAATGTAAGTATTATTAAAATTTACTAAAAACCTTTAATTTATTATCTTATGTTCCTTAGTTACGTAAGGTTTGAATATAAACAATATTAATTGATATTTAAATAGCAGAAATGAACTAGGGTATGAGATACCCGGCGCGAGTTCTTGTGTTCGAAATTGGGCGCGAGTGCTCTCGGGTTAAGATCACAGTATTCAAAGCTTGGGCCATATAGCGGACAGATTTCCCAGATAATTACTATGTATCAAATAATGTTAACTGGTTAGAAAAATTAATGTTCAGCGTGTATTTTAAGTCTTACCTTTCTGGGATGCGGCTACCTCCATACTTGATTCCTCGCCCAGAAAAAATTTATTGTAGGTCCCGCAACAAATCTTGTTTGTGTCATGCGAGATTCATTAATTAAACACTTAACACTAGAAAGACGGCTACGGTCATTTTGACGGTTTCGAACATACTATTGAGCGCTATGTCTGTAATTTTGTCCTCAGGCTTCTGAAATTTTATGACTTTTTCTAATTTTACGCGAAATATGCACACACATGTACAAAATTATATTCGATAGTAAAGAGGGGGAGCAAATGTGTTGCATACCCACTAAGCCGTCAATTTGAGCCGTCAAAACAGGCAGAAATCTTTAAAATAATACCGGAAAAATGTTACTTTTCGTCTCTTCCCCGCTTTGCAAATAGAAACATTGGCTCTTCGGAAATATTGGTTTTATAAAATAAGGACTGCACAAACCATGCATATATTTTTACGGATAAACCATACCAGGTTGTCGGCTTGGCAAACCTGCATAAAAATTTATCTAAATATATACTAATTTATTATATATTGGTATGAAATAGTTCAAAATAAGTATTCAACCATTAGAAAAAAAAATTAAATATTTTAAATTCTTGATTTTATTTTTAGCCGTCAAAATGACGGCGTTCAGTCTTTTTAGTAAGAACAACATTCCCGTCTTTCTAGCGATAATTAAATTTTGCATTGCTTGTAATGCACACTAAACAAGTCATTTTTGAATATCTAAAACTATTCATACAATATTTTTTTTTTGCAAGCGAAACAAAATAAAATAGTACATTATAAAGAAAAAGAGAGTTTAATATAAGACACCATGCATTTGATTACGGCCAGTTACATTTGTTAGTGTAGTTAATATTTTTCAAGAATGGCCTGTTGTTTTTAATTTAAAATAAAAATGAAAAATTTCAACCATTTAGATTGATTTATTCCATAATGTTTTACCAAAAAAATCAGACTTAACCTCTACCTCTTTTTCAGACCTAACATTCATTGTTTATGATGGAGAAATCATTTCGCCACTAGCAAAAGTCCCTGGTAAACAGATAACTTATTTCACTACTGGGTTTAGATTTGGTTTTAAAATACTGTCATCCTTAAAATGCTTCAGGAGTTCAATCTTACTTTTCCTCATGATATTCTATGTTTCAATTTCCAAAAACTGCTATTCCTTTGCAGTCATCCCATCCTCAAACAATTCATTTTAATGATTCATGTTAACAACAGCATTTCCAAGTGCTCCATTAATTTTCAACGTTTAGTGCTTTATTAACAAACCGCGACAAAATGACAAACCAGCCGGTACTTCGTGACGCACCGGGAAACTGGAGCAAACCCAGTCAAACCGGGACGTATGGGAGGACTATTTAAAGATCATAGAAAAGGAATAGGATGGGAGGAAACAGATTTTACGCAACCAAGATCTCAAAATGGGTAACTCTTCCCTATTAAAAAAAAAGAGGATGATAGTTTACATTAGATACCATTTGAGCACTGGAGTTAGCGTAGTAAATAGTGGAATAAATTGCTTGTCCTTCAGTAAAACGAGTTATTAAACTTTGTAATCAATTCCGTGTATAACCTTATTAGACCATAAAGAAATACGAAGATGTTTTGTCGCAGGTAGTTGAAGTGGCTTCGACTGGGAAATGGATGTAAATAACGTTCGTGGGCGAGCTACGGGAACAACTTAGTTGCGTGCTTTCGTACTTTTGAAGCATAAACGAGAGACGTTATTAGCTGTCATACGATTGGATGATTTCACTAACGTTTGGTGTTAAATTATTAACAGAAAATTTTTATATTCTCTTCATTGTCTTGAAATATCTTTAAAACTGTTTGTCAATCTAACATACACTTTAATAAACTAGTTACACTATATTTCAATAACTTTTCGTGACAATATGTTACACTAATTCTCTCCTTTTATATCAACCTCAGCTTAAAGTACATTTCCAAAAGGATATAAATTTTATGATTTAAACTGCTATTTAGTAAGTAAAGGTTTATTTAGGAAAATAATAATAATAATGCATGTCTTACATATTTTGCTCTTTAACTGTTAAGAGAATTTTTTTTATAAAGGCATAGGTATCTGGAGTTTTTTTTTTTTATCTAGATGATGTTAAGAAATTCATAGCATTCTAACAATATTTTGTCTGCAATCTTTGAGTGTAGTCTCTAACAAGTCAGTGGTACTTGAAATATTAACTTTTATTATAAATGTTAATATCTATTATTCCTTCGCCCATATATATAAAAAATTATCTTTAAAAAGCTCTGCAGTAAATTTCTCTTTTTAGGATCTTTTAGAGTAAACTGTCTCTAGAAAACAGCAATAACTTTTATTAATTCTCCCACATGATTATGTATAATCTATTTAGCACTAACGCATTAATACTTATTGCATTTTTAAAACCTTTCTAAAAAATAGAATCTAAATGAATAATAATAACCTTTATTATAAAAGTGTCACTGACACAGTTTTTTTAAATAATTCATAATAGGGGCTTTGAGACACACCCACTTTAATTTTCTGATAAATACCTTATAACTGAAGGGCTGCATGTTTACTATAATGCATGTATGAGAAGTGGATAATCAAAATTCTCCTTTCTTGAGGCGATAAAAGTTTTTTGCATTTTTTTACCATATCTATGGTGTCCGATAAAAAGGGATTAAGTCAAAAACCGTGATTTAAATACACCAAGTTATTGGCTTTTATACCAATCGCAGAAATATAATTTGAGTCTTTTGTACAAAGAAATGTACTTTTGTATACAAAATTGATAGACTCAAGCCTTTTATAAAAGTCAAAAGATTTTTTTTATCAATAAAAACAAATATCTAAAAATCACTTTTTTTTTTTTACTTTAGCCTTTTATACCGGGCACCATAGATATAATTTAAGTGCAACCTTCTGCTTGGCAACAGTTTCCGACTGAAGGCGGCTTGTTAAGCAGAAGATGCTTACGGTATTGGTTTCGAAGTTAAAACCCTCCTTCTCTTCTCGTGTGTGCAACTTTTATCCTTTATTAAAAAAAGACACGTCAAGAGTATATACATAGATTGTTTACTCTATAAAATAAAGGCACTTTTCCGAGGAAAGTCACAAACAGGATAAGGCTTGGGTTTCATATTTTCTTGAATGCAAGGAGGCTTGATCAGCAGATATACGTATAAAGTACCTTTGAAACCAAACTCACTCAACATTGCAGACTTAAAAAATGTTAAAAGTCGGTAGTAAAAATTTTTAATAAGTTTCCCATTCCTTTGAGGACAAGAGAACAGAGTTGCAAATATGTTTAATAATTTTAAGAATGTTTTAAATTATGTGAGTAGATTTTATATTATAAACTCTACTTGATGTTACGGGTCTTCAAAACACAATACTTTGCATAAATAAAACAAGAGTTCTATAAATTCCCTCCATGCTTGCTTCCCACATGCCGGAACTTTATTGCTTACGTAGTATACTCGTATTCTTACAGCAATTGGTAATAATCTCTGAGAACCTTTAGAATCAGAGAATAAGGTATAAATATTTTCCCCTGTTCAATTTACTTTATTGTTTAAACAGTGCCATCTGCAAATGTCAACTCTCTGCATATATAAGGAAACAGTTGAATTTATCTAGCTATTCCCATCGTTTGCCCAAATATGGAAAAGTGCTGATTTTGTCTCAATTTTTTGTCTTTCCAGTAGTTTACAGGTGGTTTTTGTTATTTGTACCCATGGTTTTCTCAACTTAATATTTTTTCAGTCTCCATTCCACCACATTGTGAGTCAAATAATGGGGGTGGAGATAATTTATCTCGCTGGAGTTTGTATATCAATAAGTCCTCATTTTTGTAAGATGTTACTTTACCATTAGTTATGTTAGAGATTACATTACTACAGTAAATTAAATTTTAACAGAAAAAAACCTCCATGAATGGTAAGCATATAAATCTACTGTTAAAACAAATACAAGACAAAAATTTGGAAAAAGAAATTATGTGTAGAGCGTCAGCTTATAAAAGAATGTCTAATAATAAGCTATTTAATAGAATTTCATTGCATTATTACATACCCATGTACCTGCACGTGAGTGGGCTTTTATAAATTCTCGATTTTGAACATTTTCGCAAGTATCGTTACACGAGTGTTGGTCATCTGTTAAAATAACGGACATAGTTTTTTTTTTCAGCTTCAAACTATATGCCACGTTAATAAGAAAGTGAAAAACTTTCTTGAAAAGCTTATTCAAATCCATTGAATTCCTCTGATAAATGGAAAATACTCTCTCCGAAACTTAATTGTATGAAAAAGAAAGTGAAAAATGTGAACTTAGAAACGCAATGTTAACTATTAACCGTGAAGCAGATCGCTCGTACTGTGACGTGAGTTTCCTCGGGTAAACAAATGCACTGCATATTAACGCAATTAGCCGAAAAATAACTCATGAGAAATATACATACTAACACGTCTTTACCGTTGGCATATAGAGCCTAGTCTCCCAGCATAGGAAACCTTAACTTCCTGTATTCTTCGGTTAAGTCTTCTTAACCATTCGTGCACAACAATAACAGTTTGAAATGCTTTGTTATCTAGAATAAGAATTAATAAGCGTAAAATTTTTCAGGTAGCAATTTTAATATTTATCATGAAAATATTTAGGCTTTTATATTATTTTTTTAACTTATTAAACGGTTCTAACCATTTTCTTCAGATATTATTTTTCCCTTTCACTCGTAAAGTTTTCATAATGGCTTTTTAGCAGAGATGCCAGCAAAAAACGAGGAAAACCACCGTCTCCAGGGCATCATTAACAAAAACCACTTCCATTTATTATCACTTAACGTTACATGTATTTACTTACGAGCGATCGAGCGGAGAAGTAAACTTTTTTCTTGCAGTTTTTTTTTATTTCTCTACTTACGTATGCACCTCTTCCGTATTTTTTTTCTAATAACAGAGGAAGAAATACATCAAAATATAAATAATGCACTTTTTTAATATCGTAAGTCTTCACAGATAGGCATTATTAGATTTCCTTTATACATATGCAATTAAGAATGTTTCCATTGTTTGGCAGAGAAATAGCTGTGAACTGAATTATTTCCATGCGCATGTGTTAGGTAACCTTCCTGTAAGAACAATAGCATCTGTTTTAAAGCAACAGTTTGTGTCCACCACAATACCAGTGTGGATTGTGGTACATTCGTGGTCAGATATGTTTTAAATTATTATTTTATTATATGAGAACAATGCTATACTCAAGAGTTTCGTCAAGGCGTTTGATCTGAAAAGCTTCCCTAGGCTTTCAAAATTTACTGTAACTGCAGTAACAAGTTATGAATTAGTCATTCTTATGAAATCATGCTAAATGAAAGATAACAGGATATTGATAATCTGGTATTAGTAAATCTTCATAAAACATTCTGCTTTTAAATTGTGCAGGAAATAAATACAGGGTGTCCGGGCTAAATGTATCCAAAAGTCATGACTTATTTTTACGGAACTACCCGTTAGAATTAAAAAAAATTAAATAGAACACCTCACCAAGTTTTAATATCAATCATAGATTTCAATCATAGTATCATATATTTTGATGTGTGCACCTTTTGTAACACGACAAACGTCTAAATGGTAATCCAGTTCTCTCCAAGTGTTTCGTAGCATATAAGGAGTTATTACACGAATTGCTTGAATGATACGCTTATTCAACTCATCCACAGTTTCAATTTTTTGTTTATACACAACGGATTTAATGAATCCCCAAGCAAAAAAGTCTAATAACACCTGATATGCCACGAAACACTTGGAGAGACTGGATTACCATTTAGACTTATAGTCGTGCTACAAAACGTGCCACATCGAAATCTATGATACTATGATGGAAATCTATGATTGATATTAAACTTGGTGAGATGTTCTGTCTATTTAAATATTTTTTTAAAATTCTAATGAGTAGTTCCGTAAAAATAAATCATGACTTTTGGATACCTTTAGCCCAGACACCCTGTACTTTGAAATGCTTTGTAATGGAAGATGGTAGAAAGGAATATTTTAATTAACAGCATACTTTATTAACACTGGGTTCAACTGGGTTACCACCAGTTGAACATTTTCTGGGAGATAAGCGTAGTTTAAAACAGATGCTTATTTCTAACAGATAATCTATTGTGAAATTGTATAAAGAAATTTCCTCTTTTAATGCACATTTGGACAAATCAATAGTTACATTTACCATTAGAACTTTGGATATCATTAATACTTTTTCTCTTAAATTATTGACTAAATTAGCTGGGGAATAATTACTAAAATATTATAGTAGAATATGTACATTAAAAAAATACTTTTGTGTATATTACTTCGTAGGTTTTATAAATTTTAGTTAAAACTAGTACTAACCGGCAGATAGATTGCACAGGGAAACTTATTTAACTTCTGTTGTTGCTACTTATGTGTCCCACCGGCAGGAACAATTTAACTGCAATTCTTGTTTAGATTTTAATATTTGCAATTTATGGTAATTGTAAAATAAAGCAATACCTATTTAAACTATTAACTCTAGAGTATTAATTCCTAAAAGCAATGTAATAAAATTTGGTTTATAATTTCATATTATCTTTTTCTTTAAAATTCAGAGGCTAAACGACTTGTCTTCTTCCTTATTTTAATGAAAAAGGAAAGAAAACAATGACCGTTTCAGTCCAAAAACAATGAACCCTATATCCAGCGTGCCATATTACCCACTACTGCCTATCAGCTCCAAGCGCAACTTAAGCCCCTTGTGGAATCTATACGATAAGTTTCTGACCTGCTTTCACATTGTTATTACGCCCTGCCATACCATTCATTACCGTACCCGGGTAATTTATCCATTAGTCATAGATGGGTTTCTATTTCATGCCACGCACATTCTCTGTTGCACAAAGACCCAGCCTTTGGAAGGCCGATTCAGGTTTTCTAACAGTTGGCTGTTTTGCTCAAACCATTTCTGGACAGCTCGGGATCAACTTGGAGTAGCGTTGTTGTCTTTATTGATCTTATAGCCATACGAAAATATTTTTTCTGTGATGATAGTTTCGAAATGTTCCAGGTAATCACTTCCGGTTCTGAGATCTTTCGTTGCGATGATGGGACCAATTCTGTTCCATCTGGAAGCTCCGGACCAGAAATCATCACCGTTCTCTTGCTTGCAGAACAATACCAGTGTTGTATGAAAGAAGAGTTTTGTGCTTGTCTTACGTCACTCGGGAAGAGTAATAAATCGGCTGTGATCAGTTCATGTACTAGGCGTATCTACATCTGTGAGGCCACGCAACGGTATTGTTTGGTAGCGTCTTAGGCACCGTTTCCGATACGCCGTAAATAAAAAAGTTTTGTAACTTTATCTGCGATTTTCAAGGCCTTCAAATTTAGTGATCATAGGGCAGCTCAACTTCTTTGCGACCTGTAACACTGTCCTTTGTCTGCTTTTACGATTTGTATTCACGGGTCATTTTAAATGCAATTTATAGCATTCGATGAATATCTTTGATAAATATCCTACGGGTTTTGAATGCTTTCGTTTTCTTTTCTAGATTTTTTTAAGTCTTAAGACTCCTCTTGGGCACCGTTTTAGTCCATTTTGTATTTCTAACTGTCTACTTCCACTCTGTCTTTTTCCCATAGTATGTGATCTCTTGACGTCGTCAATGGCTCTCTTTAACGACATCCTGAAAATGGGAGAGCTTCTCTGAAAAAAAAAAATCAACCACAACATAGTTTCTTCTTGAGCATTATTTTTAAAAAACATGTGTGTTGAAAATATTTTAAAACAGTATAACAGTGCAAAATAGAGCAAGTTGCTGTGAAGTCAATCGGTTTCTGTGTTTATGAAATTTAGTCTCTGAAGTGATTATTTCGAGAAATTTCATTTGACTAATTTGTTTGGTAATTTCTCTAGAAAATTACCGAACAGTATTACAAAATTGAGCAATAGGAAATTGCATAGAAATTGCATAAAAAGTAGTATATTGTTATACATCAGAAGTTGGAACACAAATATAGAGGACACATTAAAAAAAATTATATATATATATATATATATATATATATAGACACAGTGGAACCTCGCATAACGAGCATAATTCGTTCTAGAATCTTACTCGTAAAGCGAAACACTCGTTAAGCAAAATATTTTTTCCCATATAAATTAATGTAAAATACAATAATGCGTTCCATGCCCAAAAAATACTCAAAATTTTACATGTAACGTTTATTATTTAAAGAAAATTATTTTTACATAAATTGTTAAGGAGCAAAATCCTCCATATGTAGTTTATTATTTAAGAATTTATGACACAAATCTATTTTTTTTTACTCGAAAGCTATCTAGCAACATTAGTTTTTCTCGGAGCTTCAATATTTGGTGAAAATGTGTCACCGCATTATTACTGAATAAATTTATAACGCGCATAGCCACCGCCTTATTAGGGTGATGTTTTTCAACGTACGATGCAACAGTTTCCCATGCTTTCATCATTTCTATTATTGTGCCAGTAGATTGTTGCTTTACTGTTTCTTCGTCCTCTTCCACCGACAAACTGTCCTCTACAACTTTTTGCTGTGAAAGACACTGCAATTCTATAAGCTGTTCGGTGGTCAGCTCTTGGTTGTGATCTTCCACAAGCTCATCAATATCATTGTTATCCACCTCCAGTCCCATGATATTGGCTTCTCGAACTATGCATGACTACCCTTAAATACTTCCTTTTTCGGCCGTGGATGATTCTGGCATGTTCTTACTTAACAAGGTCTGCGAAAATAACTTTCCCTTTCTGGCAAATGATGTTTCGTTGATAGTATCGTCTTGTAATTTGCTTTTCGTTTATCCATATGAGAAGCAACCTTTCAGTATCGTCAAGAATACGTAACCGTTGCGTATATATTTTTGTCACTCCCTTTGAAGCATCTATCTCCTTAATCTTGTCCTTGTTCTTGAGGATAGTGCAAATAGTTGATGTAGACCGATTGTATGGGCGTGCTAGATCATCCACGTTCACATCTCGTTCTTGCTGCTCCACAATTTCACGTTTGATTTCTACGGTTATTTTTTTCTATTATAGCTGCCTTCTTGTGGTTTATTCGTCGGGGACATTTTTTAAAATCGTCGGGGACATTTTTGGTTATTTTACTTTACACAAAAAAATCACAGACAATATCTAAACACAAGTTTTGAAAATATGTAATCACAAACTGCACTAACATGCTAGAGCAACGAATCCTAAACACAGACTGATGTCAGACTGACGTAGCACTGGCGATGAAAGTTCAAGCGCACGTGCACAATCGAGTGCCGTGAAGAGGAGACTTCTTTCCACGTCACTCGTTATGCGAAATGTTGCTCGTTAAGGGAGCCATTTTTTTTACAATTTATTTTGCTCGTTATGAGAGGTGCTCGTTAAGCGCGGTTCCACTGTATATAAATGTATCACATCCTGGCAACAAAAGTGACACAAGTCAAAAAATGGCAATTTTGAGGTGGCAATTTTAAGTCATTAAAAATATGTATGAAGTGCTCCATCGTGCACGAAAAACGACGCATCTCTATCTCGCAATTTGTCTACCTGAGGGCGGTTGTATCAGTTTTACTGTAATGCTAGTTCAAGTATAGTATTCTTTAAGTTGATTTTTCTCAATGTTGCATTTTTGATTTGTGTCACTTTTCTTGCCGGGGTGCGATATATATTATGTAGGTACATCACGGACGCGATTTAAACACTTTTGTAGTCGTAGCGGTAAAACGCACTAGAGGAAAGAACAGGAACACACTGAAGAGATGGAGTACTTTATTCAATGGAAATGTACTTCAAGACATCAGAAAAGGTACACAGCAATACATAGTTGAACGAAAAGGCACAAGCTGACAACATGATGTTTAACAATAACGGCAACGGACAGCCCGGGGCTGCCGGGGCTTGCGTATCGAATACGGTTACATCATAATATAGTTGGAAGCAGTACGCCGACAAGGGACAGAAGATGAGAGAGCGCGAACCAGAAGTCAAAGGCAAGGCAAAAAAGAAAGGTCGAACCACGCTGCTCCACGTTTTTTATACTATGGGGTCTCTAGGAATTTATAATTCTTTTAATTGGTTAGCATCGAACATCCGTCTTAACCATGTGAAGGTTTGTCCCAATGTCGCAAGACTTTCCGAATCGGTGTGGCGTGGCGAACTAAGCACACGCCTCTGACCCATATCTGATTTATGAGGTTAAAAATAACTTTACCATGCATTTGGGATAATATAGATTGATAATTAATTTACTTCTAGGTCGCAATTTAAAATAGGGACTGTACTTTATTGAAAGGGTGAAAGGAATTTAGAATTCCTTCACCCTTTCAATAAAGCAAAAAGGCAATTAATTCAAAGGCAATTAATTCAAAGGCAATTAATATTGGAGGGGCGGAACAATTAATAATGATGGGGCGTTATATATATATATATATATATATGTGTGTGTGTGTGTGTGTGTGTGTGTGTGTGTGTGTGTGTGTGTATGTATATATATTAATTATTCAATTTGAGAATGAAAAAATTGTAAGGGATGATCTGCTGATATCACATAAAAATTTCTATAAATACAGCTGTATAAACAACACTTTAGAAAAGGAATGCGATTCCTTTTTTGAACCAATAATGTAACATATCCAACAATTTTTCAAGTGATTAATTTTAAACGGCTATGTCCTTCAAGGCAAGGGTCACTAGAGTGGTAAGTTAATGTGTTTCATCCGATTTAATTTGAAGTACAGTGGCATAGATAATAATGTATTTCATTTACTTTTATCCGGCAGCAGTTGTAACTTCTTTACTATATTAATTATTATACATGACTTCTCGACCATTCCAGCATACACGAAACGGATGACGACTCTATATTAAGATAGCTTGACATCCGCTGACAACAAAAGAATCTAACCGTTATCTTACATCAAATTTCTAACCGTTTCTTACTCCCCCATTCAGATTTTCAAGGGCCATAAACCACAAATACAGGTCTGCTAGATTAATTAAAAAACTTTCCATTCATTAAGCGCCATTTAGGAAAGCTCCTGTCAAAGACTTTTCGACATGTCAAAAGCCGTCATCCTTCACAAAGATATTTCCAGCCAAGCGCTTTGAAAGAAAGCGGCCTTTTCTTCAAAGTTTCAGGGTTCTTTGACTTCGCTATAATACAAACCTAGCGACCCCAAACATATCAACAAAATTGTGAATGTCACTTTATGGTCAATTCCCTCGTGCTCTGGCAAATTCATTTCCTAAAAAGAAAATGGGAAATAACCCATGTGGTACTTACAACTCTCTTTTTTTTACGAGTGGTGTACCTCATTTACAACAGATTCAATTATAGACTTTTTTTTATTATTTCCTGAGGACCATTTCCTCATACAAACCTTGAAGAACAGGATTAATCTAGCGCCGTAATGTTTCCATTCTAGTGCACACCGAGTTTAAACTAAAATCAAATAGCACTTAATTTATCTGGTTTCAGGTAAGGCGGGATTTACATGACTGGATTCGGAAAAAAAAATCTTAAAACTCCTACCTCGTTAAATGCGAGTATTCTAAGGGTTACTGTGATGACATTGTGCTCGGCAAACTCCTGGCAAAATGGAACAAACATATTTTATTTATTTTTCCTTAAACATTTGATTAGATATACAGTGAAACTTCTCTAGCCGTCCACCCCTCTAAACGGCCACATTTTGTTCAGAACTGATTAAAGACGCCATAGAACTAATAGCATGGAAGAAACCCCTTTCCCACGGCCACTTTTTTTCGGAGCCATTACTGTCCGCCGTAGTGAAGTTTCACTGTAGATAGATTTTTTTGCATTCTTTTGCATTCTAAGTAACTGATTTTTTTCCATACAGTAGTGGACATTATTATAATTTTTAAAGAATTTTTTATTAGTAATAATTTCCCAATAGAAATAAACAAAGCTGATTTGGTGAATCTTCCAATAAAATTTTTTTAATCTTGAGATTTAGAAGGAATTCGTGTTTAAAAAATCCCGATTCTGACTATTTTGATTGACGTAACAAAATAAAATTGTCGGTTGTACGATGCAAGGATTGTCAGGAATATTATTTATTTAAAAAATGGATTTTAAAAAACTGTTTCTTATGCTATAGAATGTAAACGATAAATTAATATAGCGATTGCCTTACATTGCCTGAGAAATTCAAATGCGAGAACATCGAAAAAGAAGACGCAGGTTTGATACCCGGACCTGGCAAATAATCGAGGCAACTTAAAAAAATCCTTAAGATAATTTTTTCCCAGTAACACTCGAAGTAAGAGGAATATTATGCAAACTTGATACTTTTTGCAAGGCACCTTCTACTTCTACACGTTGTTTCCATTGTAGACCCCTTATAATTAAATGTTTGATAGCTTTACGTATTTTGAAAATGATAGTTCTATTTTAAGTGGAAGGCGTGTTGATGTTTATTTTATGTAAGTTTTCAGATCTGAGGGTATTGGCTCCATTTTCCTTCCTATTTTTCTCATATCTACACGTTATTTCTATTGTATACCCCTTATAATTATATGTTTGATGGCTTTGCGTATTTCGAAACTGGCATTTCTATTTTCTGTCAAAAAGCCTGATGTTGATTTTTCGTAAGTTTTCAGAACTGATGGTATTGGTTCCATTTTCCTTCGTACTTTTCTCACCATAAAAGAAAATATATTCACTTGAACGTGTGACAGTTGAATTTGAGTACATCACCATTAAGCTTTCTAGATTTTAAAAATGAATGTAAAAAGTAGGACAGAAAGGCGTAAATGTATAGTTAATGGTGAACTTTTGTAAGAATGAGTTATTTTCTTTTAGCATCGAGTATTTCAAAGACGAGAGTAAAAGAAAGTTCCCATGCATATTTTTTTTAAAAATTTGATTAACTATCTTTCGAAATAACTCATGCCTAAATAACCACATGAGAAAGACAGAAAAGTGAGGTGAAATATTTGTGTTTGATTGCGTAACGCTTCAAACAATTCAATGTCTCTTAGCGTTGTTCAAGGAAACTGCTTATCAAAGAACTTGCCTTAACTGTACTTAACCGTAAAGAACAACTTAAAAGTGATGTCAAGATTTTCGTTGGAGTGGAACACTTAATTGAAGAACTAGTCTAGAAAACCTGAAAATTAAGCAAGCCTAAGAGAGTAAAAAAGTTACTTTTAAGCCTTAAAAAAAGCATACAACTAATCATCTGAACAAAAATTTTAGTGAATTTTTTTTATTGAAATGTACAAACAGAAAATTCACATATATCGCTTGGATTACTTTCATTTATATAATAGGAAATATAAATTTAGTTTACAGTTAATGGATCCCTATATAAACCAATAATGTACAAGAATTATGCACTAACAGTGGTACATTAGACTATAACTAAACTTATAGTAGTTTTCGTCTTTATATCTGCTCTATGTAGAAATGCAGAGATCTTTTGATGGTATTCTTTTAGTACAGCAAATGATAAACTGGGAAGGGGCAACACACACACAGACAAACGCACGCACGCACACACACACACACACACACACACGCGCGCACGCATACGCACACACAACTATATGCGAGACCAGAGGGAGAGGAAGACATTAGGGTATGCGATGGTTGTAGTCGTTGGATTGAGTGGTTATTTCATCTAATCAATACATCCCAGTTGATGGGAATATTCCTTTTATTTACACGAGCACATTCTGGAAAATACGGGTATTTATTTGAGATTAACATTTTTGAGGAACAGAGAGAGTTGAAGAATATTTACAACAGCTCTATATATTGAAGAGAGAAGTTGTTCGTCTCGACTAGTTCAAACCGTTATATGATGATGCTAAGTGGCGCGCAGTTCGACTCCCTCACCAGGACAATGGGAAGTTAGTTTCTTTTTGACAAGTGATCATATATGGTGTGATATACACAACGACAGCTAGGTGCCACGAGTACAGGCATGGAAAGGACAGGCACAAAATGAAATGTAATGGTAGGGTTTTGTTTAATAGTTACGGAAACGAATAGACAAAATTAAAGGAATAGAATTAATAACTGGTGGGGCGTTATTATTGCATATTATCGTTTGGAAGCTATTGTATTATTTATATCGGATTTTTAACTTATTTTACTAAGTTCGCTTCTCTCGCGCTATTCAATAAAAACATTTTATGCAGTACCTCACGCAATTTTCATTTGAATGTTTTTAAAAAAAACATTCGAATGTATTGTGATCAAGTGTATTGTGATAAAGAAACTGAATGTAACTTGATGGAAACTGGGTTGTGAGTTTCAGAACCTTCCGATTTAAAAGGAAGAAGCGGTTAACGTCAAGCAAAGATCTGTCATATCGATGTAGCTGAAATGTTCTTAGCAGCTACATCGATATGACTACATCGTCAGCTACATCGATATGACTCGGAATTAAACTTGGAGACATCTTTGAATGCTTAACTAGGATAGGTTAGATTTAGAAATTAGATTTAAAAAAAAGTGTAGCTATGTGATTTTCTTCCATGTATTAGTTGTCGAAACGAATATAAGTAGGTCTGTCGTAACCCGTTGGATCATCCACTATTCATAAGTCATGAAGAATGCAAGTTCATTTTTGTATAGCCCCAAATGAAGGTTCAGGTTGACAAAATATAATTAAAAATAGCAATCCATTCATTTAATCCAAGAATAAGAATTAATTTACGCTTATTATAAGTCACTTCCCTGAAATCTGCAAAGAATGCTTTTGAGGACAACATTTTTGGATGTTTTGCCCTCTTTCAAAATAGCATGAACATTTTAACTTACCTTTTTTCTTCAAATAAAACTATTCTTAAATTACTATTTTGTAGATACGCGATTTAAAAGTATATTGATGTATCAATAACCCTATATTTGCATGACAAATCACTATCATTTGAAAGTAATAGATTTTTACACAAACTTGCCAAAACGATAATCCGACAAAATTCATTTTGATTTATTGGAATTACAGTACATTTTCCTGAATAATACTTCGTTATGTTAACAGCAATTTAAGACTACCATAACATTTTTCGTAGATTATTTAGCGACATTTAAAAAAATTGACTCGGTGATTAAAAGTATACCCATCGTAACCTGTTGGATCCTCCACTGTTCATACAGGTTATGGAAAATTCAAATTTCAAAACTCCGACAAATAAATTCTCGGTTTGAGATAAATTTAGTTAAATATTTCAACCCATTTATGTTATTCCAGAATAAAAATTAATTTTCTCACATAATTTCGAGAAGTAACTTCTCGGAGTTTAAGAAGAAAATTTTATGGGGACAAAATTTTTGGTCATTTCCTATTTTACTTTCCTTTTCTCAAATGAAATTATACTTAAATTATTTTTTAGTAGATCCATTACGAAAATCTACATTAACATATCAATAATTTTATTGTCTAGTAATATAAGCTCGCTCTCGTTTGATAAGTATAATTTTACACAAAACCAGCCAAAATCGTAATTCAACTTAAGTTTTCAGTTTAACAAATTGAATTGAAGCATATTTTCCAAAATGGTACTTTAATTATCTGAATTCAATGTAAAGGAACTATTTAAATTTTTACATATTATTAATCTGGGCAAAAAACTACTCTCGGCGATTAAAGCTATACCGGCTGCAAAAATTTGGGTCACCTTTCACTGAAAAGAATTCAAGTTAAATTTCCATATTTCACCCAATAAAGGCGAAGTTTAAAATTTTTTAAGGGGATGGTGGACATTATAAAGCAATTTTTGAAAATTTTACCTCAGAGATATGAAATTTTGTATTTATATTCATTAAAGTATAACTATATCAAACACCTTATAAAATTATATAAATATTGCAAAAAAAATTTATATTTTAAAAATTGAAATTTTTATTATTTTTTTTAATGTTTCTTGCGATCCAATTTTGAACTTCCCACCTTAATTTTGCATTTATATTGCTTATAAATACATTTTGAACAGAGTTATGTATTATTTTGTGCTTTCGTTGAATAGTTAATTTTTAGGAAATATTTTTATGCTGCTACTCTGAATTTTCGTGAAATTTTTGTACTTTTCTACACTTAATTTAAACTTTGATAATCTTAACGATGTCGAAACCTGAAATGGATACATAACTTTATTTTATTGTATAATAGGAATCATTATTATAAATTTTATGAAATTTCGTCAAAAATTGTGACGCGAGGAGCATTTCAAAGACTTGCAAATCTGGAAATTACTCATTTTGAGGAAAGCCATTTAACAGAGATTTTTTTCACTAAGCCTTTTATATTTCTTTTCAAAAGCCGCCAAGCTTTCGTTTTAATTTTCATTACATATTTTAAATGTATTTTATTCCAATATTTATATATTTTTTAAATATTAATACACCCCAAAAAAAATTCCAATTTTTATTCGATTTTTGGTAATTTGAAAGTCCACCATCCCCTTAATTAAATGTTTCAACCCATTCTTTTATTCAAGTACTGTGTTATACTATTTCCATTATTTTGAAAAATTCCTTCTCCGATCATCAAAGAATGCTATAGGGGAGGACGATTTTTAAAAATTATTTTACCATTTTTCAAAAATACTTGAAAATTTTAACTTTTTTTTTAAACTACAAATACACTTTGTTATATTGTAAATCCTCTGTTTAATTGTTTAAATGACAGTCATTTTAGACTGATATATTTTCACATAAAACCACTATTTCAATAAAACTCTTTTTTAATTTAATGGTATTGTAATTCATTTTCCAAGAAGTTTTTTTCATATGTTAAAATCAATATGAGACTATCATGCATACATTTCTTCTTATTTACACTTATAAAACAATTTAATCGGTGATTAAGGCTGCTGTGTACTAACTCTATTGGATTCGCTCACCTCAATGTTAACCTATGGAGAAAATGTGTCCAAGGATTGCCGACTTAAGCTTAAAGATTTTAAAATAAATTGTACTTCATAATAGAGAAAGAAATTTTACACCTTGGGTCATTTTTCGTTTTTTTTTAGAATGCAATTAATATATTTTAATTTAAACTATTCGGGGAATAAATCTGGCATAGTGTGTTTCAAACGTTCCTAAATTCCTTTGGTGGACGAAATTTATAAAACGAATCCTGTTGCAAGGTGCAGAAAATTTGAGGCTATCTGCAAAAAATTTTTTTTATTGGATTATCAGCATTCATGTAGCTGTAAATAGTAAACAAATTTTCTCCATAAGTTAACATTGAGGTGAGAGAATCCAATAGGCTTATTACATAGCAGCCTTGAAACTCGAAGCATGAAAAAATCTTTATAAAAAAGAAAAATATTCATATTACATTTTAAAAAAATTATCACAAATGAGAGAGGTGGTATCAGAATATTTCCTACCGAAAAGAAACAGTATTATTCTTCGTAAAAATATGCCGCCTATTTAAGTGAAAAAAAAGAGTTCTAGACAAACAAAACAACAACACAATGACCCCAAAGAGTAGAAAGTTCTAAAAATGAGTTTCCGTCCCGCATTAATTGGCTTTAATTCTTAATGGCATCCATTTACATGCTTAAGGTAGGACTCCACTTTGATAAGAAGCGCATCGGGAAGATGATTGTCCTCAATTAATTTTTTTGTAATCATCGTTTATAAAAGGAATAGATGCTGCGGGAAAATTCCAGCAAGGTCGCTGAATCGAAAGGGAGAATAATCTAAGAATATTTATGGTACAAAGTTTATCATTGATGATAAATTGTACGTACATCTGCCCGATAGGTGACTTGACAACTTTTGGTATGAATTATGGAGACAGGTGTGTTCTTTTCGGTGTTAAAATATACTTATAAGGGAGGAAAAATATACCTATTTTTGCTAGAATGTTCTTAGCACGAGCGTTGCTAAATGTAATCATACATTTGACCAGATAATTTCTTCCGAAATAGATGGTACATATTAAATATTGATAGGATAAAGTGATTTGCTCAAATTTTCTTCTCAGAGTTTACAAAATAGTTATATACTGAAATTTCATGTTTTTGATGCTACTTAATACGAAATAAACTCATTTATAGGATAAAATAACTGTATAAATGGGGTTTGTAGATTTCACGATGCCCAAGAAAAAATTTTACTCGAATTTAAAAAAAAAATTTAATCTCTAAATTAATAATTAAATATAAGGAATCTAAATTGAATTATTCCATGAAATTTATAGACCTTTGAGAGAATATTTCTAGTCCCGTATAAAAAGCTACGATATTTTTTTCCCTGTATAGCGTAAGCCAGTGCATATAAACATCCAGGAAAAAGCATAAGACATCATTACACACTATTTTTGCAGTCCATTTACAGACAGTAGGGATTTCAGTATGAAGCAGACGATAGCGTTAACTCTTGCATGAAAACCGCAAATGCATTACTTTGATCACCCCCCCCCCGCCCCCTGTTGACTTACGTTTTATATCGCAGACTACCACAGGACGTCATTGAATAAAGACGAGTATGTAAAATATGAGAGGTGATGGCCTGTATAATTTTAATTTTCAAAAAAGAAAAGTTTTGATTTTTTTGGTGTATATTAATTTCTGTCTGAAAAGTTTCGTGAGATATATATGGCAACGCATCCATCCGAGTGACTACGGGAGAAAATATACAGCAAATCTTATAATCTAAACAATTTTTAAGGACTTTTTATGAGCAATGAGAATTTTTTTATATATATTCTAAGGTTTGAAATCTACGAGCAGTAAGTAGATGAAGTTCATTATTATAAATTCTTTGCATTGGCAGTTAAATTGATTGTTAAGGTTTTTAAATCATCAACAATCTGAATATGTACTTACGAGAAAAGCATATTGACATCCTACATGACGGAATACTGGTGACTGTGAATGAGCATATTCCATGATTTGCTTTCGGCCAGTTAAAAGCTGGAATCCGAATGTTCGAGGATAACATTAAAAATGAAGGTCTATAAAGTCCCTGAAGTGTCTAAAAGGGAACTAATTATACAGAATTCTAGTTTTATGAGTGAAAAATCATAAATTCAATTTTAAAATTTTAAACTTCTAACCTTTTTCTCATAGTTCACTTCTTTTGGAATTTATGAAAATATATGTGCGATTAATTGTTTCTTGGTGAATTTTTGAAACCAATTATTAGAATATCTTTTAACATTAGGACTCCTTTGGGTTTTAAGGTCTTTACAATTCCTTATACGCAGTTAGCGACAGTCAGAGGTTGAAAATCCTATTAAAATGTTTTTGAGATTTTGAAAATATTACCTTATTAGAGCTTTCTACCAAAAAAAAAAGAAAAGAAATACTTTGGTTCAACCATGCTTAAGGGATAGCACTATCCACTAACACGCGTGAAAAAGCAGTCGAAATTTGAACTCTCGATATCATTGACTTCAGTTTCCTTTTTTTGAGCTATTTTCGTAGCATACATCTTTCTAACTTTATGAAAATCGTTATCAAACATTTACTTTTCACCCGCATAATCTCTTCTTCTATTGGTATCATGGCATCCCATATTACTTTCACCCTGTTTACATAAATTACAATTCCTTTGACCTTAGTAAAAAAGTGATAAAGATATTTACACTCCCCAAGTTAAAAGTATCAGTAATGATCTGTATAAATAATGATTGAGTACAGAACTCTTAGAGCTCCTTTACACGTTTCTCGGCTTTGACACTTTTATGGGACTTAAATTACAAAAGTATGAAGAATAGCCATGTTTTTTTTTTCTTTGTCATCAAAACTGCATGTTAAAGGAGGGAAACTTTATCATGTAGCAATAAATTCCTTGGCTGTGCCTATGATTTAATTTTTGAAGCAGAAAAGTATAAAAATTTGTCTTTATCTTAGTTTAAAAATGCGTTTGAGAAAATCCATTTTCATACTTTTACTCTGCGTTCAGAGATTCGAGATAAAAGTATCAATATTGATCTGTATAAATAATGATTGGGTACCCCTCCTCTTTAGAACTCTTAGAGCTCCTTTACACGTTTCTCGACTTTGACACTTTTATGGGACTTAAATTACAAAAGTATGAAGAATAGCCATGCTTTCTTTTTCTTTGTCATCGAAACTGCATGTTAAAGGAGGGAAACTTTATCATGTAGCAATAAATTCTTTTGGCTGTGCCTATGATTTAATTTTTGAAACAGAAAAGTATAAAAATTCGTCTTTATCTCAGTTTAAAGATGCGTTTGAGAAAATCCATTTTCATACTTTTACTCTGCGTTCAGAGATTCGAGATGTTTAAAATGCTCTACATGCACAATCGATAGCTTAAACTGCTTCGGCGAACGACAAACAGGACTCGATACAGTTAAGCGATCACCAGCCGAAAAGCAAACAAACAACCAAGAAAAAAAAATATCGGGAAAAAAAATGCTTTCTCATAACGTATGTTCGAGCTGCCACAGGAATACCACTCTTGTCTACGCCATCCTTAACGCCGGTGTGGGATCACCCTCTGCATGATTTCCTCCGCATAAGCGGTCACCTGCAAAATTACCTGAGAGAGAGAGAGAGAGAATCGGGCGGAATTATTAAAGAAAGGTGATATTCATGGATGAGACACCGCTAAATAGCGTCGGATGATGAGGCAAATGGGAGTGAGAGGAAGGAAACGCTGGTTGGACGCGCTCGTGCGAGACACCTCTCCACAAGCAGAAAGAGCAACTTTTACTTTTTTTTCCCCCCTCTCACGACGATGCTAATGCAGGCGGGCTGTGTATTTAAACACGGTATAATACATATTATAAAGGTAAATGCTTGCGCGTACGTGATTGTACAGCAGAATAGTCAACGGGGTTGTATACTTGTTACTCGGCTGATTTTCTTTTAAGAAATGTTCGCGTCGGTGCCCCATGCAGATGCAAATACGGTCTCCTGGACGATCAGAATTCCTCTCCTGATCCGCCCAGTCGATCTAAAAATTTTCCGTTCGGTACCGGTGGGGGGTTATACCTTGTTTGCTCCGCTTAAAATGTTAAAATTAAGCATAATTTTTTCAATTCCTACTATTAGTTCACACTCTCTCTATATATATCTTGTTCAAATTTTCAATCGCTAATAAAAGTACTTTTTATTCATCCACTCAAGTTCAAATACATTTTTTTTAAACTTGTAGTGGATGACACTTGATGTTAATACAGTTTTTTCAAATATTAATTCATTAATTAAATTTAATTAATTCAATTCCTACTATTAGTTCACACTCTCTCTATATATATCTTGTTCAAATATTCAATCGTTAATAAAAGTACTTTTTATTCATCCACTCAAGTTCAAATACATTTTTTTAAACTTGTAGTGGATGACACTTGATATAAATACAGTTTTTTCAAATATTAATTCATTAATTAAATTTAATTAATCAATTTTAGTTTTAGACCTAGAACGTCTCTTGCTCTTGAATAGTAATTACCCTCTTGTTACTGTGGAAACGGTAACACTGCGGTATCGCGGGCTTCTCCCGCCCTGTAGGTTGCGAGATCGAATCCCCAACGTGACAAACTTTTTCTCTCTCTTTCCCCCCCTCCGAATCTCGCACAGTAGGCAAGGTTCTGGCAGGCAATCCTTTTTTTCAATTCCTACTATTAGTTCATACTCAAATTTTTAAGTAGGAACTGACTTTTTAAGTAGGAATTGACTTTAAAAATTTTTTTATATATATTACTTGTTTTATCTGGTATTTTTTTCACGTTTTCCTCTTAAGTAAATGCCTTCTTATGGAAAGGACAAACGGCCATAAAGGGATCGCGACTGAATTTGATTAATCTTGATTCTTTTATTCTAAAATTTAAATAGAGCACCTATTGTCATAAATTGAGATTCTAACTTCGGGGGGGGGGGATTATAAAATCAGTTATAATCAGATTAAAGAAATGCCTCACTGGATCCAATTTTGATAACGGGTTTTAATTATTTAGAATAAATTAAAAGTTACTTAAAATTTGGATAATTGAGCTTTTGGGTAATTCTTGGATCTAGTCATATAACTTTTCCCTATGCTTGGACGTCAGAAATTTTTGCCTGACATAGCTTACCCTTTCAGAAACAAAGCTATTAGATCGCATCCGGAAGTAATGCAGAGAAAACGATTCAAAGACAATATGATGATATGCATAATATGGCGACTGCAAAATGTCAAAGGTCCCAGGGAAGAAGAGGGTGTGGTCATTGTGTTTTAAGGTGGTCTGCAAGTTAGAGATTAGTATACTAAATTTGGTGCAGTTGAAAGTTTTGAATGTACAGAGAACACACAGATATATTTTCAACTTAACATGCATAAATACAATGTGTATTTAAAGGTTCCTTTAATCGTTGATCATTCTTTTATGGTCCCAATGGTAATCGAATTGCCAAACAACCATTTCTGGAAACTCTCATTTGCAAAAGCTTTTTAAAATTCTCGTATCTACACTGCTGGCCACTGTAAATGCAACACCCTGAAGGAAACATGCAAATAACATGAAATTTACAACATGCATTAGCGGAGGTGAGATATACAAATGATTAGAATTTCAGCGCAGACGCACATCACGTGCGCCTGTGGCACCACTTCAAAGCGCTATTTAAGGCTTGGAGATATCGACGATTTCAAGTTCGGCAATTGTGTTTTTCTTGTGGTTTTTTCAAAAAACGATCAATTATGCCTCGTCGAAAACAGCGATCATCTTTTGATCAAGTATCCGAGTTCGACAGAGGAAGGATAGTGGCCTACCGAGATTGTGGATTATCTTTCAGGGAAATCGGTAGTCGTGTTGAACGAAACCAAACAACCGTAATGCGGATATGTGATCGTTGGATGCAGGAGGGTACGACGGACCGGCGTGTTCGATCGCATCCACCTCAGCGCACCACTTCACGTGATGACAGGCAAATTGTGCGCATGGCAGTGACGGATCACTCAGTCACATCACGAACCATAGCACAGCACATGCAGTGCTATGGTTCACAGCACATGCAGTGGCTGTGGGCAAGCCCCTTCAGGCCCTTCAAGCCCCTTCCCCCGCTCTCCGGATCTTTCGCCGATAGAAAACATGTGGTTCATGGTTGCTCTACGATTGACCCAGATTCCATCCCCAGCTGCCACAGCAGATCAACTTTGGCAACGTATGGAAGCTGCTTGGTCTGCTGTACCCCAAGAACTCATCCAAAGTCTCTTTGAATCAATGCCGAGGCGTGTGGCATCGGTGATCTCCAAGAATGGCGGCTACTCTGGTTACTGATTTTGGCAGGAACCACACTTCACAGAAGTCTATAAATTTAATCATTTGATACTTGGTCAACATGTTATCTACAAAATAAATTTTGTTGTGATATCTCTTGTCTTTCTTGGTGTTGCAATTTGGGTGGCCAGCAGTATATATTTAGTATGGGCTTGTTAAAATAATGGTCGTTAGAAGAAATAAAAGGTGAAGATTTATTTAACGCTTTCTCTTTTAGGAAATAATTTCTTGTTCTTAGTATTATCTTGAGGGCCAAGGAGGCATTGTGGCGCGCTGGCTTTCGGTGCTCGGAAAGAATCCCGGCGAAGCGCCACTAAAATACCTCTGTTTGTGTCGTCCCTTCATAGGGGGTAATGCTGGTCCGCCTATATGGTGATCCCATAATAAAATGGCCAGCAAAACTGAGGTGAATAACAGGCGAATGTCTAGCGACAAAGTGCCTTCGCATTAGAAAAAAAAGTATTATCTTGAAAATTTATTATGCTTGCAAAAATTAGTAAATACTCATATAGAAGTTTTTGCATCTCCGGTTTTCCGAAAGTTCAGTTACGGTCATTAGGATTTTACAAAGAAATCAAAATTTTTCCCTTTCTAAAAAAATGACACAAATTGTGGGTTTAGGGTTTATTTTGCAACAAGTAAGAAGACATATTTATGACTTGCATGCCCCAATACTATAAAACAACGGGAAGAGGTTTATAATTGTCTCTCTTTCTCCTCAACTCCCTAGCCCCACTCCATCCCAACCTCGAAGACTCAGCTGCACATGCCATTGTCATCACCACCATATCCTCTTAGGCTTTGTTCACATTGCTTTCAGAGTGTTACATAGCATCAGCGATAAAAATTTTAACCAATAACAGAATTCAATTCATTGACCACATGATAAGTCTAACTAATCACAGATAGTCAACAATCGCCAACGGGGTAACGCAAGAGATGCAATGTGAACAAGACTTTAACCTTCCAGAATGCTCGCAGTCTAACCAATTCTGATAGATCTCTCTCTATACACAATTTTTCATACATGCTTTTCTTTTATACATGCTGTATATTTATCCTACCATCCCTGCTTATACCATACCCTTTTTTTTCTCCCAAGATTTAGACGTCCTATGGTATGATTTAGAAGAGTTTTTCCTGGAGTCAGGAAATGCTAAAAAAAAATTACAGGTAGTCTCTTCTAACGAAACTACAGCGGGTTTAACGTAGGATTACTTATCGCTGCTTACCTCTTTTGTATATATGCATGTATGTGTTATGTATATATGTATTTATATATATGTACGTATGTATAAATATATATGTATGTCAAAATTTTGACGCATTTTGGTTGAAATTTCATTGAAATTTTCCTTTCCGGAGGACCGTTATGGAGGAACGTAATCCTACATTAAAAACATGTGTAAATTTGTGATTGTTACTCATTTGATTCGTGTCATTCCGGCTTACAAGAGGTTTTGAAAAGGAACGATGTAAACTTTGCAGTAGGGGAAACCCATATTGCGATAATAAGAATAGTGAGGTTTTCACAAACTTTTAACTGCAAAATAATCTTTTCTTGCTTAACGATTCGGTTATATTTTAACATACATACCTTTTGTTACAGATAATTTTTTCCTACTTTTTTTCCATATTGTTATTCACAAAATTTCCTTGTTGCACGTCTGAATGAAATTCAGACTATAAATGAGAATAACACAATGCTTTTATTTCATAGAAACTATACGTACATTTCCTGAAAAATAAATTTAAAAAATCCCTTCAGTTTTACTTTTTACATACAAATGTTTACTTTACTTACAAACTGATAGTAAGAGAGAGAAAGTCATTCATATCTTTTTTTTCAAAAATGAAAAAGAGAGAGAGAGAGAATGCCTTCTGACCACGTGACTTTTTAAACTATTTTAATATTTTATTTTATAAAATTTGAGGATAGAAAATATGTCCTAATCAGCACTTATAAGAAAAATGGTGTTATATCAACCCTTCCTTTAAATATGCAGCGATCTATTAAGCTATGAGAAATTTGTCTCTTTCCCCAGAATCAGAAATAACACATATTGGATAAACAGAGGAAAATTAAACCTGTAGCAGATGGGAAAGTTAAAAATATTCCAGAAATTTCAATTAAAGATTTCCCAAAAAATCAAAATTACCTAGCAAAATATTAATAGGGAATTAAGTTGTCCATAAATTTTTCTCTGGACTTATCTCCATATTTCTCTTTCGTTCCTGAGGTAAAGTGAATATTCCTTATTTCTTTTTTTCCCTGGGTAAGTAACCCTTATAGGTTTAACCGATTGGGTATCACTTCTCTTTTCTATATCTCTAACTCTGGAGCGTAAAAAAGGGGTGAATAATCCGCAAACACGATATCAAAAGCTGTCGCGTGTCAACCATGTTCCTCACGTAGCACTAAGATGCGAAAATAACAAATTTGACATAAAAGTACTGAAATTCTTTCATGTGTTTGATGAGCTACCTCATTTTGTATGGAACTTTTGCCGTCATTCAGAACCTCCAAAGTTTTAGTGACGCAATATTGGGATGTCATGTGGCCACCTCGTGTTTACTGTTCTAAAATCTTAGGACTGGCAAAACCCCTTCAAACACACACTTTCTGCCTCGGCATACATATTCAACACTTATTTTTCACACTGGGGTCATGGAAAAGGAGCCAACAGGTTCTTTCGATTCGGCACACGAACATCGCCACGGGTGCTGTCACATCACACACAGATGCTGTGGGAGAGCCTCAAGGTACCTCGTGGACAATCCGTCACAACCTCAGTCATTTCTCGCGAAATTTATGATCGGAACACGCACTGGTGTAAAAGGGATGCGGTACACGTAACAAGATGTGATGTAAATGGGCGATGTTGGCAATCTATCAGCTAGCTTTTGGCACAAGTCACCAGAGGGCTTGCACACTTGCAATCTTTTACTTTCAATGTACTTACGTACTCCTTAATGGATACATCTGACTTTTTAAAGTGCCGAAGAAGTGCTAGCTGTTGATAAGCATCCGTACTTACGTATATTGTTATCGTAACTTTTCTTCTAAGTATTGAACCAATATATTTCAATTAATTGTGTTTACAAGATTGAGTAAAATATATGTATGTGACACTTTCCTTAAAGAAAAAGAAATGTTTCGAACCGCTGAAGCGAATATCTCCAATTCTCTCAAAAGCTTTATTTCTGTCTCTTGTCATCTATACTTTTCAGGACATTATTAAAAATAATTCCCTGATTCTTATCTAAGCCAGCTCGGGCTTCATTTCTGAACCTGTCTTCACTGTAATGTCCTCTTCATATTTTGTCATGAATTACAGAATAACAAAATATGTCCTCTTCATATTTTACCATGAAATACATTTCAGGTTACGTTTTCTCTACCCAAAGAAAATGCTTACTTGTTAATTATAAATTTTGTTCATTCATTGGGTTAAAGTTATTTAAAGTTTTGGCGATTTTATGATTTATTTGCGTCGCACAATTTTCAGCTTTCACTACCCCAAGCTGATATCGCATTTATCTGAATAAAATATTCTATCATAAGACTTCAGTCGGGTATTGTATAGTCTTTCAATCTCACTGCCACTGGGAAATCACTCCTAAATGTTAACGGCAAGGACAAAATTAGCACTGAATTCTACACACTGTGGTAACAACAAAAAAAAACTTCTTTTACAATCATATTCCACACCAGTAAATTGCCATATTCACTATGCAGCTTTAAAAGACCTGCTAATCTACTCCTTTTCTCGCATGTTCGCAAATGTCTGTGTGTGTACAATCAAGCCTTGTTGTGGGGTCACCTCTATAGACTAGATTGATGTGATCTTACAAGCCGGGAAACCTAATATGCTCGGCAAGTTTAGTATGTTATTTATATTGAGAGCAGTACCTATCTAAATAATGAATTAGAAAATTAAATTTCACGGCTCAAAATCACAAATAATGTATTTTGTTTCGTAAAATCCTTTTTAATGCTTTACGTGTGTTTTATCATTAAAAAATCTTAGGTGCTGTATAGTATAGTCTCTACTACAGGAAGGAGTTTATTATTTATATATATATATATATATATATATATATATATATATATATATATAAAATATGGCTTGGTACAAGAAGTACCTAAGTCAGTTTTTTCAAAGATGACTTTGTTTGCTTATGTCTCTTTAAAAAAATATTATTTTAATGTAAGATGTACCCAAGTCTGTATAATGGTTTAGAAAACACTTTTAAAGCATCGGATAGACTTGGGTACTTCTTACATTGAAAATAATATTTTTTTAAGAGACATAAGCAAACAAAGTCATCTTGGAAAAAACTGACTTAGACTTCTTGTACCAAGCCCCAGATATGTGTGTGTGTGTGTGTGTGTATTAATGTATGTGTGCTTGTCCAATCGCTTTCAGCAATTTTCACGAAACTAACATCATGCATATCAATTATGAATAACCACTTGTTGGCAACATTTTCCAATTGCAACTATGTCATTTCGTGATTTGTATGCTCTCATAAAGAAGTAATACGCATTTCCAAAGCTTAGATAGCCGATAGATATATGATAATAGGATTCAGCATTGATTGAAACATCGCAAGCACCTGACTATAATAGATCAAAACAAATGATTTTTTTCAATGAAATATTCGTGTGGGCATGCAGGCAAATTATTAGCCATCAACACATGAGAAAAATGTTACTTAACCTTCAGCGTCAGATCGATAACCTTCAGTGATTTCACTACGCCCATCGTATGGAAACAAAAGTATCTTTTTCCCCTTCATTAATCGATAATAACAATGACAACGCCTATGCAGCTTGATCAAATATTGCTTTAAGCACCGTTATAATGAAATCCTTTGTTATCCATCAATCATTAATTTGGTAAGCCTTCGGGACCTTGGGACATAGTCCAATTTTCTCTTCTGGATGCTAATCATATATATATAACTTTTAAAGTTACCGTAGAAGTCCAAGCTTGTGTCCAAGGATTTGTTTAATAACAAAGAGGAATGTAAAAATAAGAAAAAAAAACTGTGATCAACACAAGCTTTATAATTTACAGTATGTGCACGTCACTTACATCAAGGAAGAAATGGCAAAAGTTTTACGCCAAATAATTTTCCCCTATGTGTAGAAAGAAGGAATGTGTACGTAAGTGAATACATGCATGTATGCCTCCACGAGAACTTTTGTTGTTTCTTAAATTGATCCAGAATTCTTGACAGTAATCATCATATCTAGCGACGCGACGTGGTCAAAATATTCATATTAAGAAGGTTTTTCCTCAACTTCTGGCTTGATAATTACAACCAATGAAATTCCTTCACTTTGGCCAGAATCTAGCCTGAATATCCCTAGCTCAGTAGCAGGTAAATAAAGGATATGAACTACGCCGGAATTTCTTTTCCAAGTAAATGCGTAACTGTATGTTCTTTTTCTCACTGTCTAGTCTTCAATAAATGTATTTTTTGAGATATCAAGGATTAGTTCGCGTCACAACTGACTTTATTGTGACTTACTCTGTAATGGGTAAACGCCGATTTTTGGACTCCCTTACATACATGTATATATGTCTCATAAAATATGTATGTTTGAATGTAATTTGGTATTAATGTTGTGAATAGTTATTAGCTGTATTTGAACTCATGTATTTCATTCTTTATGCACCAAAGTTGGCTTTTACAAAGTTGACTCTTTGAATGATTACGGCAAAAATTAATATTCTTAAAAATTTCATCAATATTCAATTTTATGGATAGGGAAAAGAGAAACTAATTTCTAAAAGTAGTAACTTAGTGAGGATAAAATATCTAGTCTATTTCATAACATTTTGAATGAATTACCTAAAGTAACACATAAATTTCAACCGCATATCTTTCTTGGATATTTTAGAATAAACAGGTATAACCGACACACTCTCCTTTAGTAAGCACACCACAGAATGGGTATTATAACATTGCACTTAATCATTGCTCCCAGACCTGGGTTTTTCTATGACCATATGGATTCATGAGTTTTTTTTTTTTTTTTTTTTTTTTTCAAAAATATCTCAAAATCTTTGTTTTTCCTTCGAAAGTTAAAAATATAGCTAAAATTTATATTTATTTCTCTTAATAAGCATAATTTAAATACAATAAGACAATTTAATAAAAAAGTACGGCTTACAATGACATTAGTGTGTGTTTGAATGTAAAATGATTCAACCACCTCAAATGATAAAAAACGCTAGTTACAAACATGGTCTATGTCTATATTAACACAATTCCTGGCTACTTTCTCATTTTGTGATGTGAAGTCAGCCTTTTGTCATCCTTTGTGGAAGCTGTAACGCAGTGCTATCAGAGTGTTTTATGCAGCATTGATATTAATTACTTTCCCTGATAGTTTCAATTGCCAAGCTAGATTTTTTAGATATCATCATATGACAGAATAATGAAATCAGGATATTCAGGCTTTTTCATATTCATACTCATTTCCAGGTTCAACAGAACCATAAAACGTACCAAAATGGCGTCTGTCTGTTAGTCAGTATGCTATACGTCAGGGGTTCTCAACCTTTCAGGCTCTGTGCCCCCCTCTGAACACTGATGTGAGGTCACGCCTCCCCCTCTACCCCCTCCATATGTGTTCAATACAAGTAGTACAATCGGAATTTGAAACTGAAGCTGGTTATTAAAGGAAAATATAGAATAGATAATTTCATACACAAAATTTAATATTACTACTCATATCTTAATTTGGAACAGATTATTATTAGAACATATGAAATCAAAGAATTAAATACAGATCAAATATATTTGTAATAATAAAGGATCTAGGTGAGGTTGGCATGTAATACCAGTCACTTTCACAACATTAATGAGAGGGCTGGCACTGTTTGTCCTTGACAAGTTTTGAAATATCAGGTTGTAACTCTGACAAAGCTTACCTCAGGTCACTTTCAATGTCCAGTTTTGCTCGATATTTTGACTTTATGTATGCTATTGCTGAAAATCCAGATTCACAGAGATATGTGGATGTAAATTGCATTAACAACCTCAAAGCTTCCAAAGCAACTTCTGGTTAAACAGGAAAATAGCGTAACCAGAAATTTTCAACATCCATGTTTTCAAATTCCGCGTTTACATGAGAATCACATTTTAGGTCGATTGCCTATTCTTGAATATGATCAGAAAGTATATCCACTTCGATTTTAAAAGGATCTCTTGTCAACTTAAACTCCCAGTTCTCTGAACTAATATCTGGAAAATAGTCTGCAAATTCATTTTACAATGCTACCAAATGCCCTGATATAAGGTCCTTCAATTAATTTATCTGTTGCAATGGGAGCTTTTTTTTCATCATCGAGGAGGTCGTTCAATCTTGGAAAGGATGAAAAGTTTAGCTCTGAGCTCTGAAGACGGCGTTGTCAAAGAGTTATTTTTTCTGTGAAACCCTGAACTGCATCATAAGTCTTCAGAATGTTTTTCTGACATTGTAGCTACGACAATTATCGTGTGCGACAGTTATTGTATTCGTGTTCGTATGTCGAAAATACGTTACGGTGACATTGTGACCGCAAAATTGAGTACAGAAAATTACAGTTAGTTTCACTTTTTATTTATTTTTTTTTTAAACTCACGCCTCCCTTGAAATTATTCTACGCCTCCCCAGGGGGGCGCGCCCCCCAGGTTGAGAACCGCTGCTATACGTTAACAATGGTTCAATTTTGTCAAAAATATTAAGATAGGCCAAAAAAAGTGAACAAATCAAATGTATAATTTTTTAAAAGGTATTTGAAAGAGTAGACGATTTAAAAGAGAAGTGGAAAGCAAAGGATGTTTATACATTAAATGCCGTTATTGCTGCCAATTAAAGTCTATATGTATTGGAGTCATTCCGATGTATGATACAGAATCGCTGAATAATTGCCCTTATTGAAATGTTTATTGCTATTTCGTTCGGGGTTTTAAATGCTTTTTGCTTATATAATACAATTACGCTCACATATTTCCATTCCCCAAGAAAAAAAAGTTTACAGAGTGCAGCTTTATCAATCAGTCCATTCACATTAGATATACTCGAGATTATGTGATATAAAGGTGTTTGTCGTATCTGTAGACTTTGTACGTGGTACTAAATCAAAAACAGGGATAAACCTTGCCATGTGAAGCAGAGCTAAGTGAAAGTTAATACCATCTATGTTTTTTAAAATTTTCCAATGCATTGTTGTGACGAAAGTGAAATGTTGAAAATTCCTTTGTTGTACTTTGCTGGAACTTTGTTTTGGTATCTCCTCCTTACTGCATTTTTCAAACTAGAACTTAATTGTAGCTTTTAAATGAGTTCCGAATAATTTTGTCATAAGGATGCAATTTTATTTCGGAAATAGATCGAACTGCAATTGGTAGAACTCTTTAGAGAATGCCATGTGACTAACGTCTTTGTTTAATTTATATCCCTTCTTAAAAAATGCCGAGTACGAAAAGATGTGTCATGATCCACCTCAACCCATCTAATAACCAAGCTGATAAAAAAAACTGACATTCCAAATTTTACATTAAGAGTATAGTTGTGTCTAAATGCATAGTTGACCGGAAAGAAGGGGTCTTTTTATGTTTTAAGTACAGGATGTGAGCGCAAGTGTGATTTGGCCAGAAACCACAATGTGTATCATTTAACGACAGAGGGAGATCAAGGTGAAAGGAAGTCACGCAAGCGTATGATCGCTAGCCGAAAATTAACGTCACTGCCAATGTTATTAAAAGCTATGAGAAGTTTAAAGTGCGCTGAGTTAACCAGGGTTACGCACAGTTGGGTTAATCTACTTATTGGGACGGATGCTCTCCTAGGGGTATCCTTCATATGAGGAAGTGCCTCTCCCTTTCCCGTCTTTACATTACACTCCAGAGATAGCCTGCTCATCATATTTTTAAGCGGAAGAGTTATCAGTAAAAGTAAGATTCATCAATGCCTAAAGAATAGTTGCGTTCGGAACTTTTTTAAAGGAAGAGTTATGTTTGAGATATCATGATATTTATGCATGACTTAATCGTACGACGTATCTATTTAATCCAGACAAAAGCCTAATCTAAAAGGAAAGGGAGAAATTCTGAAGTACCATCAAATTCCTTCCTTTTCACTAAACTTAAAAGTTCCTAAG
The DNA here is from genome assembly GCA_907164885.2 of Dolomedes plantarius. NCBI lineage: Eukaryota > Metazoa > Arthropoda > Arachnida > Araneae > Dolomedidae > Dolomedes > Dolomedes plantarius. Next base: position 143,215,619 of record OU015492.1, read on the forward strand.
AAAATTACAGTTTTAGGAAAAACAAACTTAAACGAACAAAGTGGAAATTATATAATATAAAAGGGAGATCGTAGTTTTGAAATATTTTTGTTGCATGGAATAGATTGCACAAATTAAGTGACATATAAATTTTACTATAATTATCTCAATGAGCAGAAGGGAAAAAAATTCTGGGGAGTATGAAACATTTTACAGAGGGAAAGTACATTCCAACTTAAAAAATATCAGCAATTGAATGATAAGACTCATTATCACGTGTACAGCTTCAGTTCAATTAACTCTAATCTTTACCTGAAATTCGACTTTCTGAAAGTTTCAAACGAAAAAGAATGCCTTTCTTTATCAAATACAAATATCATCTTCATAAAAAAATCGAAATTTTAAAGCAATTCATATTTATTTTATAAATTAATATTTTGATATGGCATATGCCTCGTTTCATTCTTCAAGCTGACCAACCGTTAAGTAATCCCCCCTAATATATATATATATATATATATATATATATGCACATACATATTTTCAGATAATTAATTCGAACGTCTATTGGGCGCTTACGATTTTGTAGCTCTCTTACAATGTAACGGAAGGACAGCAGTTCACCTTACTTAAATGATCCTCCACTGAAGATCTATAAACCCCGAAGCTGATCCCCTTTATATTGTCCTCCCATTATATCAAACCACTTTATGTCTACTAATGCAGAAACAGTTTAAATAAGTATGTTCAATTCATTGCTAACCTCTTAATATTTGGTGAAATTGTACTTCAGTGACATACTAACAAAATGTCAACTTTCTCACTTAACTCCAGATTTTTAAAAATAGCACAAAAAGGAGCAATAAAAGAGTTTTTAAGATTCTCTCTCTACTTATATGTATTCTTAGATACTTAGTTTTATTTTATCGCCGTTCCATTAAAGAGTGGGAGAATTTGTAAAGTATTTTCACTTTGCCATATTTCTTTTCTTCATCCTGAGAACTCAGACCTCTACGGTCCTTTTCATAATTTGTGTCTTGCATTTCAAACTATGCTCTAATGCACTCTGCTTTTATGGATATTATTCGAAACATACTGACAGGCTTGAGAAAAGCAGATTTAAGTCCTTCTTTTGAAACCAGTTTCCAGCCGAAACAATGAGTATAGAACGTGTTTATTTCAAAGATACATGCGAGATGAACAAAATCTGTAAACATCAGTGAGCAGAACACACCCAGAAGTACATTGCACCAGAAAAATTCCTTACTCTCATTTAGGGTCTTTAACATGATTTTTCCTTTGGCTTCGAGCAGATTTTCCCCGTGAAAAACTCCCCAGAATAAATGCAGATGATGGCTGAGACAAACGATTTAACCAACTGTTGATGTATCGTCTTGATAATGAATCCGCCTCGGGCTCAAAGGGAAGGTGAAGGTTGACCCAGTGCCTCATTTGTGGTGACAATGTGAGGATGATGAGTTGCTGAACATTGAATTTGTATTACAAATACAAGACTGGTTGTAATCAGTTAAAGGGAAATGATCAGATGATTGTGACGGAGGTTAAGTTTTCAAGCGTATTTAGGACGTTTGAAAGGATTGTTTGGCGGGAAAATTGAGTGGCGTGTCTGGTAGTGTAGCCAAAAAACAATATCGCAAAGTGACGCTCTGATGATTTATATCAGTTGCAGCCTTAGGGGCATATGACTCAGTTCTTTCTATGCTATCGCGATAGAGAAGATCGAGTTGTTATTAAAAATCTGAATTTTCCTGCAGGAGGCTAAAAGGCTGTCCGAGCCTCTCAGTAAGGAAAATTTGCAACCACTGATATCAGGAGATTCAAACCTTGACCATATGGTGTCGAGCATAAGATTGGAGCATAACTAGCCATATTATGTTGGTAAAAATTTGGGGATTTGAATCTGTGGTGTATTTTGGTAGCAGGAAAAGCAAACGTACCTTAACTGCGATAAACACTTAGGGGCAAAATTAATATATAAATAAATAAAATTCAAGGAATTGTTTGTTTTTAGCCTTTTTGCTACAAAAGTCGTCCTCTAGAATTATTGTCTCTAGTCCATTTTGAAATAAAAATTCATTTGATATGATCCGGCAATGTTTCAAATCACAAGCTCTTCACCTGGCTTTTTATATTATACGAGAAGCAAATTTATAACTGTAAAATAAATAAATGAATAAAAATAAAAAATGAAATATTTATTTATATGTTCGGATTTTTTATTGCCATTAAAATTGCATATACCTTCACACCGCTCAAGTCTGCCCACATTGTTTTACGAAAGGCATACTACGATCTTCAGACCCCAGTTTGATATTCCTTCCTTCCTTGTAACTTCTTGCGTACAAAATACAGGGTGATCCAAAATGAATATAGTGATTACAAACGGCTATAACTATTTAATCGGAAAGAATTTATCGATAAGAATTACACAGAATGTAAAAGGAAGTTCAAAATTTTGCTTACATACTTTATAAATGTTCTATGCGACTCCCCTTGGTCATACGGACAACATCTAAGCGGTAGTCCATTTCACGCCATACAATCTGAAGAATATGTGGAGTCACCGACGCGAGTGCCTTAGAAATGCGCGTATGCCACAGCTAGATACGGATTTCACGGATTACATCTTTCTTCAAGATGGAACACCCCCATATTGGGGTATGGAGGTTCGCACATTTTTAAACCAACATCTTCCAAAGCGTTGGCTCGGTCGAACTGGAAATGTCGACGATGTGGTCTGCTCTTGGCCACCTAGATCTCCGGACTTGACACCCTGCGATTTCTTTAGTGGGGTTCTGTGAAAGACTTTGTGTATGTGCGTCCTTTGCCGAAAACAATTCCAGAAATCGAAATGCGCATTTCTAATGCGCTTGCGTCAGTGACGCCACATGTTCTTCAGAATGCATGGCGTGAAATGGACTACCGCTTAGATGTTGTCCGTGTGACCGAGGGGAGTCACATAGAACATTTATCAAGTATGTAAACAAAATTTTGAACTTCCTTTTACATTCTGTGTAATTCTTATCGATAAATTCTTTTCTATTAAATGGTTATAGCCGTTTGTAATCACTATATTCATTTTGAATCGCCCTGTATTTTGAATCATGACATCGGGCAACGGAGTTTTCTTGCCAGAAACTTTTAGAAAAATTTATCACGCTTATGTTTTTACATTTAAAACGGACTCGGAAGCAGGGGCGCACCCGAGGGGGGGGGGACAAGGGCCCCCCCCCCAAAGTAATAGAAATTGCATTATGAATATTGAATTTGCATTATAAATAATTTTATCCGTTCAACTCCCTTCCCCAAGATTAAATCCCGGGTGCGCCATTTCTCGGAAGTAACAGTTAGCCCGTCTGCACACGGAGCAACTCAAAAGAAACTGATAACTGACTCGAATCACAAACCAGTCCGTGTTGAGTCGTAACCTATGTAATTGAATGGAGCCACGCACACGGCGCAACTGGCAAAAACCGTCGACCGGGTTTGTAACCAGTTGCGCCGTGTGCGTGGCTCCATTCAATTACATAGGTTACGACTCAACACGGACTGGTTTGTGATTCGAGTCAGTTATCAGTTTCTTTTGAGTTGCCCCGTGTGCAGACGGCCTTAAGCATTTTTAAACAAAATCTTTCAGAGGTGATCATAATTTGGGTACTTGTATGTTATAAATACGTCAATATAAATGTAGTCATTACGTATCGCGTTTACGAAAATTTTAACATCACTGATAATTTTTCAGAAATTTAGGAGTTTTCGAAGTTAGTTCGCATTGATCCAAACACCAATGGCGACAGCAATATTCCTAATAAGTATTAATACTTATACAGAGTATGTCTTTGCATCTATATCGAAATAAATTTTTAATTTTACGGAAAAATTCCTAGCCATATTTAGCGTCGAACAAGACTTATGCGGCTGAAATTTAATACGGCGTTTGTCCTTATGATATCCTCTACTGTAAATAACAGCACATAAGCGCACCATTTTCACTTGCGACTCTACTCCGTTCATTCCAGACCTCCATATGAGGCGTTGAAAGGCAAAGTGGTGTAAGTCACATTTTGAACTTTTTTCCTTTGAGGGCAAATATGTAATCTCCATGTTCAATTTATAGTTGAATTGTAAATAGTTTTATTTGCAGTATTGTAATAATTGTTATGAATTATAATTTGTTCAATTTATGGTGGAATTTTTTGTAGTTTTTGCAGTTAAACTCTTTTGACTTACACCACTTGACTTACTGACTTACACCACTTTGCCTTTCACCGCCTCATATGTGATACAGTGGGTCATAGGGTACTGTTATGATATTATTGATAGAGACTTGATCCTCTTACCAAAGTGCTGCCGCATCATAAATAAGAACTAGAGAATTTTTTTAAATAGGTAAATATCAGGTGTAGGTTGTAGATACGACAGACAGAGGCCTGGGTCCTATACGATAGGATCTCCTTCATGCCATCATATAGACGCTATGACACATATTTGAAACAATGCAATCTCGTAAGATCCGCTCTCCCTGCATTTCAAGCAGGTATCAAAGCAGAATATGCCATAAATTTTTGTTTTTTAAGATGTTTTTAGATTTTTTAAATCCGATGATGGTAAGTATAACACCACTATAAGCTTTAAATAAAACAGTAATTGACAGAAACAACAGCAAAAGTATCCTTGTGAGACTTAGAATTTCTTGAAATCAGGTTTTCAAGAAATCATATATTTTAGGATTCACTGCAATGCAGTTTTGTGAGAAGCGTATTCACAATCTATGCAGCAAAATTCTTTCACTCCATTACATTACATTACACACTAAATTATCAAAACTATTCGAAGATGCAAATACTTTTGAGAAAACTGGTTGTGTAAAAACGTACCATTTTCTTGAATTTCTACAATTATGCCTCGATATGTAATATTCAATTATTTCTGATCAGGTTATGGAAGGAATACCACGTCATTCATTCTGAAAAGTTGTTGCCATGCCAAAGATGAGCATGAAAGGATGGATTCGATATCCAACGACCGATTAAAGATGTTCGATTAAAGATTTTTTAAAAATTGTACTCCGTAATAGAAAAAAATTGTACACCTTTGAGCATTTTTCGTTAAAAAAAATGCAAATATTTTTTAATTTAAATTATTCGGGGGGGGGGGGGGTTGATTTTGGTATAGTGTGTTTTAAACGCTCACAAATTCCTTTGTTGGACGAAATTTATAAAATGAATCCTGTTGCAAGTTGCAGAAAAGTTTAGGCTATATGAAATTACCCTTTTTATTTTATTATCAGCATTTATATAGCTGTTAATAGTAGACACATTTTCTCCATAGGTTCACACTGAGGTGAACAGCGAATCCAAAAGGGTTAGTACACAGCAGCCTTAAGCATGGGTATGTGTAGTCGTTCGGTATCAGCTCTGATCTATAGATCAGGCATTCCCAACCCGCGGACCGCATGCGGGTTGGGAAGATCGTAAACTTTATAAGACCTATGTTCCCAGAGAAAAATATTTCTTGCTTCACTATTCTGCCTCATTCCTGTCATCACTTTTCCGCAAGATGTTCATTATCTTCAAAAAATGAAGCGCACACGCAGAGTGAAATTCGAGAAAAAAAATACCTAGAGTACCTTAAGAATTCGTTTAGAATCGCAACCACTTCCTTCCAACTAAAGACTGACGCATTAGTTTCACAGAAACTAGGTCAAATATCCCGCTACTTTTATGTTTATGTTGCTTTCCTTTTTTTAATATAATTAAAAGTAAAAATAAATAAAGGAAGCTTTGTAATTTATATGCATTGACTATATTACATATTTTATATTCGGCTCAAGGCAATACCTCTTCCATGAGTGTGGCGCAGGCAAGCCAAAAGTTTAGACACCCATGCTTTAGATCCCAGTTTGTTTAACCCTTCAGCAAGCGCGCCAATTTTTGGAACACCAGCAGGTGCGCGTTGCATAAAGTGCAACGTCTCGTTCAACCTTGATTATTCCTTTTGTAATAAACTTTCCTTTTTCAAATTGAAAACATTAATTCTGCGTTTTATGACAAGATATAAAATGTTGATAATATTGAGTGAGATATGTTTATAATTAAAGGCCAAAGAATGCAGATACAATCGCCTTATTTCAAAACTGCCTGGTTTAATGCATCTAAGGACAACTTGCGAATCGATTCCTATTATGTCCAAAAAATTAAAAATAATGAGATTGTCCATCTTCGTGATATGCGGAATACCGTGTAATAGCTGCACATTTGATTTACTACATCAACTCATAATTTTGTCGTACTGCAATCCAGTGTAATCGCTGGTTTACCACAGTTAAATCCCGACCAACAATGAATGGAAAGGAATACAAGGGTCATAAAATCAGACCTTCATTAGAAAGGGTGTAGCTATAAATAGAAACTGCTTACAACGTTCAAACCTTACTTGTAAAAACAAACCATTCAAAATTACGAAAATGTTGCACTTTATACACAGGTACTCCCGCTGAAGGGTTAAATCTTGTGTTGAAACAGACGTAGCGCTCTGAACCAACCAACCCTTGTTCGTAACATAATTTTAACGATTTAGAAAAAAAACTCGATGTAGACATTTTTTTTAAAATTTGCATGTCAAACTTTCTTGGAACAAGTGCTTTTATAATTTTCTCTTTTCCTTAACCATGGGAACAGTTTTAACAGTTTTAAAGTCAAAGATGTAAAATCGCCAGTACATCTGTTTATCGTAAATCTGCAATTCCAGTGTTAAGCTCTGGTTCAGTTTTCCTCTCGGTGGCTTTTAAATCATGTTAGCAAAGGCGTATTTTTGAATTTTTGTTCTGTATTTGAAAATAGGTCTTTAAATGTAACGCACATGTTTTTTTTAAAATACTTTAAATTACTCCTTTTTTTCTCTACTTTTGGAGCGTTAGACGTTAATAATTTTATGCCCTGCAGAAAATTAGCCACAGAATTTTTTTTAATTTTAACAACTATGTGTTATTTATTTATACATACACCTTTATAATTAAATCATTTAAGCATTTGCTAATCCGTGATTAGAAAATGAATTGCAGAAAAATTCTCCATCGCCTAACATGGGGATTGAAGATTAGTGAGATTACTGCTGACGAAAGTTTCTAGAAAATAGAGCCTTAAGCTTAAGAACATTGAAGTTACGAAGTTAGTAGTCGACTGTCAGATCTTGTAACAAATCATTTCATTTAGAATTAGCATATGACGGAGCTTAAAGTTGTAGTTCAACTAGGAACTGCAGGTCATGGCTTTAATATCTTTGAAATCTGCAATAACCTCTGGTTCATTAAAATTCATTTGACAACTGACTCACAATTTGCATAGCGCCCAAATTAGCATATTACCAGATATTGTTCTTCATTAACAGACCGGACCAAATGACGATCATTTCATTCTAAGCTCCCCGCATCGTTATAAACCTCTTTAAAAATTTATCCGAAATCATTTGGGGTGATGTCCACTTTAACTAATGCGTGACGTTCAGCGATGATACGCAAGGGGCCCCCAAAAAAGTCTGCTACTTTTAAAAATAGCGTCATGTATCTCCTGTTGACCTTCGAACTTGGAGTCGTTGTCCTGTCCTTAAGCAAAATAAAAAATCAAAAAAGTTCTTTCCAAAAGCTGTGATGCTAAATTTGCTCTATTGTCTTGCCGCTGTTGGTAGCACTTGTTCTCAAAATCAATAGAACAAAAACTACATGAACATGCTAGTAATGAGAGAACTTATATAGAGACGTCATACATTGTTGTAACTGGTGCTGTTGTTCTGTTATTTTGCTTCTATTAAAGGTCATGAAATACTTATCTTTTTTATGCGTTTATTTATTATTTTTACTTTTAGAGTTCTTTTCAAAGGGTTCGAGGATAAAGAGGTTGTTCACTGTATTTACACTTTCTTTTTAATTACGGCGAAAGATTATATAGCGATGTAACTTTCTGAAAAAAAGTATTTTATGAAACTATCATTTTGGTCGTAATATTAATAACTCAATTTGCTAAAGTACCGTAAAAAAATGGAGAGAGGCTGTTATAGAAGTGAAATGGATGTACTTTAAAATAATGCCATGAAGGAAAACTTTTTATTTAGAGATTGTTTTAATAATATTTTTCAACTTCAGCTTTTGTCAATGAACTTAGTAAACGTTTACTCAAACACAAAAACTTCTTTATATTTTGCTAAAATATTTTTTAGCTGTAATTTAGCGTAATTTTAGTCAATTAGCTTTATGAAACTTAATGTAATTGTCCACGAAAAAATGTTTAATCCTAACACTTTCGTTATTTTTACAGAAGCTTTTGAGCGTCCATTAATTGGAGAAAAATGATAAATTTACAAACACTGCATGCTGAATAAGGTAAACATATCTTTTCTTTTTCTTCTTTTTTTTATCCTTTTTGCTTGTTTTCGGGTCAGAATAATCTCGATCTATGTATTATACTATTACGATACTTGTCAAACACAATAAGTGTATTTTAATAATAAAATTAATAATGATATTCGTATCTTTCCCGTGTCAGATAGCAATATAAATTTCGTTTCTTATAATGTAATCCATTGTAAAAGCTCGCAAATATTTTATGTTTTTAAATATTTCATATTAAGAGCACACTTAATGAGCTTTATAATGCTAATATTTGGTATTAGAGTAATGTTTTCCAATCTTTTTTTATACCGCAGACCTTTCTCTAATAATCAAATCACCTGCAACTTTCTTTTCCTTATTTGCATAAAAAGCATCGCAAGTAGGTCTAGGAAAAATCAGAATAATAACTGCCTCATCCTCCAGAACCATTGTAGAAATCTGCAGGTTGGACACACGTAGAGCATGTTAGAACGCATTGATTATCGTATACCTTGCCTATTATATAAAACCTTAGTTCTAGAAAAGCTTCATGAGTTTTCTGACACGCTATGAGAATCACAATACAGGTGAGTCATCGCTTCTCCGATCATGGGTATATCGGAAAAGAGGTTCTTCCTATGCCTTATAATCCGCATATTCATTACTTATTGAATGTGATACATAAACAACCTTTTGTAAACACCTGGGTAAGGGAATATTCCAAAAGGGGGTTGGGCATGTGAGTCACGGCCAACCGTTCACCTGAATGGAACTTGCACTTTCTTCCAAGGGAAAACCTTTTATTACTCGTTTCTGCCCCTCACCCACTAAATTTCGTTAAAAAGTGTGTTAGATCTCTCGGGCATTGTGTTGGTTGGTACCTTGCTGTCGTCAGACTGTAACAGCGAGGCATTTTATCTATCGTAGTCTGGCTTTTTAAACATCTTTTAGGGCAGGGATTCCCAACCATTTTACGTTTGCGATACCCTTGGAAATAAGATTAAATACTTGGGGCATCCATGTTGGAATTTTAGTTTTCTTTCAGTTTTAAAAATATTAAATCAAAAACTTAATTTATATCAGGAACATATTAAATTTTAGTTACTCCACTGCTGATTTCATTCATTTATTAAAAGATATACGTAAGTTTCTAATACAGTTTCAAAAATAGCCATGAGATTCAGTGTAGTATACACTTGAGGACTACAAGGGAAATCACTAAGAATTGTTTCGTTTTATTAATGTGAGACTGAGAGACTGAATGTGAGACTTATTAATGTGGTGCTTAGAGAACAAATATTTGATATCAACTTAATATTTTTTTAAGAGGGGCCATACTAATATTTTTTTGTTTATCCCATACTAATATTTTTTATTTATCCCCAAAAAAAATCTCGCGACCCTCTTAAGTACCACGACATACCGGTTGGGAATCATTGCTTTAGGGAATCAATTCCTCAGCTTCAGTTGAACGAAATTTTAATCTACTTTCATTTCTGAGATTTTCGTACTAAGATAGTATAGCCAAATAAATTTTCAAAGTTTCATGTTTATTTACATAAGGATAGGTATCAGGATTACGAAACAAAATCACCTAAAATTAAACACAGATGATTAGATATATATCCGAAAGTTACACCATTTACAAATAACAGTTTTAGGGTATTATCCATCTACGAAAAGATAAGCTACAAATATTTTCTGTTTTTATGCGTTCGGTGACCTTAACTATTTAAGGTAAATACCCAAAACATTTCCATGGTCAATTTAAACACAGCAATTGATTTCACATATGAATCGTTTGTATACATATTCTATTACCCTTTCTTTAATGGGTTATTTAAACTAGTTTCTGTTCCCTTCTTTTATAGAATGTGGTGAGTTAGGAAAGCCTTTGAACTCTCTCTCTAGAATAAAACTTTTCCTTTTTGCATTGTTTGGTATTCAGAGGACAATAAATTTTTTGAATAGCTGCGAAAATGATTAGTGGCAATTTCAAAGAAATCAAAAAATTTGTTTTTCTGAATACTTTTCAATAAAAGTTAAACATTTTAAATAACAGCACATTTTTTTTCTTTTTTTCTTTTTTTGCACATCATTATATTGTCAATTTTGATCACCTGCCTTTGAAGATTCGCCGAAAAATATAAAACTTCATGAAGCAGACTGAGTTTAGAAAATTAATTTATACTTCTCTGAAACCTGATGTATTTTTGATGTCGTTTCTACACATGATACATATTGAATCATACGTGATGGTCTTATATGCAACTTCCAACTTAACAACTTTCATACATACAGTCGGACCTCTATTTAACGAAGTCGCTAAATCCCGAAAAAAAGTTCGTTATATGGAAAATTCGTTAAAAAGAGATTCACCTTTTAAAATACTTTACACTACACAAAACAGATTTTAAAATCATAAACACTAAATATTATTAATAAAAGTAATTGATCACACCTTTATTTTGTAAATTAATATGTCTATTTGCTTTATATATCTTACCCATCAAATAGAAATTTGCTTGGAAAACAAGAATAAAACAAAACATTTTTAGGAATACACTGTTTTTCAATTTAATAAAATTATATTAAAATTAAGGAATTTTAATGACATTATCGCATTTATTATAACAAGTAATTTTAAGCATACATTACCACGTGCGTCCTTAAATTTAATTACTGGTAAAGTCTGTTAATTTTTTCTGAGTTTTTTGTTTGAAAAAGCGTTTTCTCTCACAATACGTTTCTCATCTTTGCAATGCACCAAAAACACCTTCAGGCATATTTTCTTCAAACTGCAACCCGCGTCGGAATGTGTTAAAAGAAAGTTAATATGTTAAATGTGTTAAAAGAAAGAATAAGTTTGAAATGTTCAGAAATATTTTGAGAAATATGGAGAGAAAAAAAATATTGGATCACAAGTAAAAGTTCGTTAAATAGAGAATGCACTTCGCTATTTGGAGGTTATTTTACGAAGAAATTCACAAAATGTTCTTCGTTCCAAGGAAAAGTTCGGAAAATAGAGAAATTCACAAAATAGAGGTTCGTTAAATAGAGGTCCGACTGTACATAGAACTTTCTTTATGATCTAATCATTTTGGTGGATCGGTCATATATAGGGATAAATAATTTTCGTATTTACGAAATAGATGCGAATAAATGTGAAATTTTTGCCGATATGAGTGAATAAATGCGAAAATAGTTTTTCACTACTTTTCGTCGAAAACTCATTAATAAAAGGCTTTTTAAGCGAAATTAATTAATAATACAATGGAATCTCGATCGATTGTTTCCCGAATCATCGTTTTTCCGTATGTGTCGTTTATTTCATCCAGTCCCGGCGATCATATTGATGTGTTATGTACCCGCATCTATCGTTTTTTTCGCATTAATCGTTCAGTTCAGTCGGTCCCTTGAAAAACGATAGATCGAGATTCCACTGTAGTAGTAATTTCTTGAGATAATTACTTAACAAAGACCATCCACGGTCTTTAACTGAGAGATCTCACTCTCCTTCAGATTTTTTCCGAATTTCACCCGGAATCGAACCTAAAATATCTAACAGTAATAATTACAAGATAAAAAGAACTTTTTATATACCATGTTTTTAAATTTTCTGTTGAATCATATAAACTTGACAATTCTATGTATTAATAAATACTTTTTAAAAATTTTTTTGATGAATTATCCCATCAACTTGAAAGAAAATGAAGTTAATTGGAAGTTAACTTGCATTTAACTTTTCGTTCCCGTTCCAGCCGATAGATGGCTGCACCAGTCTACAAAACAAAATTAATTGAAAATTAATTTAATTCTGCTTGAAGATGGCTAAAAGTATTAAAAAATGCATTGTCATCGTGTTCTGAGCCATTCTAAAAGTTTCAAATGTCTAGCTAGTCGGAAAGTTAGTTAAAAATCGATTGCAAGATTTGTAAGGGACAAACACACAAACGAGTAAGAAAGCAAATTAATAAAAACATGGTAAAAATCAACCGATCAGCTTGCTTTCTCGACAAACCGTTCTGTTTCATCATGAACTCCACTCAGGGTCAGCTTCCATTGTCCTTCCACCCATCGATACTAGGGGTTTCCACAATCGATGATTTATCTCTCACTCTCAGGTAGAAGGGGTCGAAATGTAGCGCCTTTTCAGAGAAGGGTAGGTAGTAATTTCTTCCAAAAACAGACGGATGCTGTCCCAAGGTAGACATTCCGTCGGGGGGCAAAGGTTAAAAAAAGTTGATGCCCTTCCCCACTGTCACAGGGAAACAGTGCCACTAAGAATTTTGATACTTACCAATCCAAGTAAAATTGTGATTTTTTTTTTAATAAATGTGAAAGTTTTGAATTTATATAGGGTAGGTGTCCCAAATATCACCCCTGTGTCTAAAATCACCTACTCGTGTTTCTAAAGTATGATTCGCGCTATGTATGAGAAAATGCAGTTACTTCTGAGTTCTGCGTTTGTGCTAACAGCGACGATAGCGACAACTCTCTGATCACTGACAGCAGAAACTATATGGCGTCTGAAGTTGTTTTGGCTGTTGTCTTCGTAAACTTTGGCTCCAAAGAATCAGAGTCCAGTGAATGACCAGGTAGGTGTATCTAAATTCTAATTTTGCTTATAGCATTTGAAAGTGCATTAAACAGAGACTTTGCTAGCAACGCCTTTTAACAGGTGCTCCTAATTTCGCCGCTCTGGAGTTCACTGGAAATTTCAATTTTTCCAATTTAGCTACATAACTTAAACTGGCACTGGTTTTGGAGCTGGTTGATCTCAGGATACCAAAGGAAATAGTTCTTAGGGATGTTCTTTGAGTTTTCAGCCTAATCAGAAACTAAAAAGGGGATGAAATGTCGAAAAAAAGTTAGGGTAGGAGATATTTGGGACACTTACCTTATAATATATATGAAATGTCCGGATGGACATCTCATGAAGTGGTAGCTTACATCGTGGCCGGAAAATAATAAAATCAGCTTCAGGAACAAACTAATTTATTAAACAGTAAAGCAACACATCTTACTCGCTTCGAGCCAGTCCAGCGTCTCTCGCAAAGAGCCAAAATAGAATTAGGTCAGAGAGGTTGCCAGAATTGGCGGAGGAAGTTAGTATGTGGGAAGGCGAAGCGTTTACGACAAGACAAGAAGGACGGGTTACCATGGCAGAGATGAAGTACAGAATGGGCGATTATAGGTAGTTAGTAATATTATCACATATATATATATATTGCGAATAAATGCGAAATTTTATATATTGTACTATTTTGCGAAATTTCAAAATTTTTTATACGAAATTTACGTACCCCTGGTCATACATCTCTGGGGTTAGTATCTTCCCTCCCCTTCACACACACATGAATGATTTAAAATTACTTTCTATGCCTCGTGAATAATGCCATTGAACAATATTGCTTATAATCCATTGTTTTATCCTTCTGTTAGAATCCGATTACAAATATTCGAAGAATCTTTAGTTTTACTATCTTTAACGGAAATTTACAAGATAATTTTCTGGAATATTTCTGATAATAAGTATTCTGGTAGTAAGTAATTTGTTGACGGATGTTAAACTAGCGCTACACAAATGAATTGATAATAGGTATTAGGCAGATAAAATCAGCTCGGTGTTTCTCTAAGCAGAACAGACGAATAAAAACTGCCTAGAGCAATTATGGAACATTTTTAATCTGAGAATTTAAACGAAAAACGTTCAGTCTATTTCTTAGATAATTTATTGTCTTGTTTCTAATTGACATTGAAATGCTGAAATCACTCTTGTGTAAGCTGCTGAGATAAGAATTAAAAACAAACAATTCTGGTAAAAAGAGTAAAATTATAATATTAAAAAATAATAAAATACTCAAAATTATTAAAGCATCTAGATATTGCTTTTGAATTAAACATATCCAGTCAGTTCAAGTGTTTGATTGAAGTTCTTTCCGCAAGGCATTTCCGCTTTATAATATATACTTTGTTAAAATTTAAATAAATTCATTCAGAATAAAACCAAACCGCACTGCTCTATATAGTCGAATTAGCGTTTTCCACCTATGTCTTAGTTGTCAATGAATATGTTTTATGCGTCATTTCTTAAAGGCTGCGAATTTTTCATAAGCTTCCTTAAATATTTAATTGATCAAATACATGTATATATTCCATACATCAGATGTTAAAAGGAAAAAAAAATTTTTTTTAAATTCCGAAAATAATTAATTGTGGATATTTTTAATTGAGTGTTTTAATGCTAGAATAAAATATTGATCAACAAGTACGGCATTTGGACTCCAAATTATTGCTTCTATCTTATTATCCAAATTATCCAAATTATATATTCAAATTATATATCCTTATTATCCAAATATATATCCAAATTATTGCTTCTATCTTAGAATGTGACTTCGAGTAGACCGCATATTTATTAAGGTTTCACCTCGTAGTTATTTTATTGTACAATCAATCCTTGCTGTAAGGTCACTTGGATTTAAGTTAACCCCACTTATATCACTTTCTAGAAGTCTCGACCCATATTCTAAAACTCCAGAGCTTTGCTTAACTACTTCAGTGATATCAAAATCTATAAATGTCGCTTAATCAAGCAAATATATTAACATTGTTCCATAGATTAACATTGAGATGAGCGAATCCGATAGGGTTAGAACGAACACAGAAACTCTAAGATTCGCTTTTTATCCACAGTAACTGAGCTTATCTCGGTTCTATTGTATTTAACAGACCTCCATTCAATCAAATCACAATATTTAAGAGTAAATTTTAAAAATTATCTTCGTTTGAATTTTAATAGCGCATTGTTTCGGGGGTCCTTGAGTTCAAGCAAATCTTGCATGAGTTTACATAAAATTAAAAATATGAAAACTAATGTAATAATTTTTTGTTTGTTTTTGTTTTCTTGACTCCTTTAACTGTCTCCGTAACACACAAAATAGTATCCCATTCATTTTAATAAAAAGTGAATAATTATGCTAGCAGCATATCATGGACTTTAAATTCCGTGTCTAAATTTAAATTTATTTTCATAAAGAATACAAAATCGTTGTTGGCACAGAAAACAAAACCTTTTAAACATAGGGAAAAAACACCATAGACTTGACAAATAGTGCGCGAAAATATGCATTTGTGTGTCTAACTACATGTAAATAAGTTTGGAATCCTTCATTGGATATAGATATTAATCATATGCTAAATTTTAGATAAGTTTATAAAATGTATACTCTTACATCAGCTCATGTGTTTATGGAGTGTATTCGAATACAATCATTTTCTTATAAAGAGTTTACAATATAGGAATCTTTTATTCTGTATAGCAAAAAAAATTAAAATTAGGTGAATAAAATTTTACCAGGCATTTCCTATCGACTTATATGAAACACTACTATAATTGTATTAAAAGGCTAAAAGTATGCATAATATGTCATATTTACTCAAAGAACTTTTGTGGATTATTTTTAAGGGTACCTCCTTTAAAGCTCTTCCTCAACCTTTCTAAGATAGTTGTTTAATTCAAATAACTGATTTTTATCGTTTTATAAATTTCAAGACACAAATTCTTTTCTGCATTTAAATTTTAATTATCAGTATAATTCAGAAAAATGTCTGACCACAACAGCCTATTTGATGAACGTTTAATGACAATACATTCAAAAAAATTTAAATTGCGCTATAGGATATCCTTTCTGCTAGTTGATTTATATACTTGGCAAATTTATCTGTAAAATGTATGTTCTGTCTGTTTGTCTGGTAATCAAAAATTTTGTAGGTGTCATTTTCATACGCATGGATAAATAAGTATCATCATTTTAATGCCCACCGTACGCATTTCAGAAATTAGATTTTTTTTTTAAATTAGCCTAAATGAAGGTTTGAAATAAATTTCTCTTGGAATTTCGAAACTGTGTATTTTTAACTGGTATTTGAACGTTATTGAATGTTTCCTCTCTTTTTTATGAAACATTTTTTTAAAAATGTGTTACTCATAATAAAGAGAATATTAATCTAAAATAATAATTGCTAAATCTGTAGTTTTAGACTAGTTTAGGGTTTGGTTTAAACTAATTTAGACACTGGTTTTGGTTAATTTCAGTTTTATAATTCCCACTATTCGTGTAAGGAATAGTTCTATCCAGGTGCAGTTGTTTTAATTTAAATTTTCTTTTTTGGTGTAATTGTCAGTATAAGTGACAGCTTATGAATGTTTCATTAGCCTTCGGTGAGAGTAAAATAATATTCCTAAAATAACAATGCCATGTTTTTCTAATTTCATCTCTTAAATCCTGAATCCTTTTTGTAGAAACAGCTGACATGAGTTGCCTCTCAGCTGACGTGATCTTCCATGCAGCAGTAAAAAGACTTAAAGACTAAAGGGGTAAAAAGATTGAAAGCTATTCAGCTGACTAGCCCTCTTCGTTCTGGAGTCTGGATGAAAGGATATTGAGGAGGGGGGGAGGGATGTTTTCGCAAGGTCACACTAGTTATTGAAGGCTGCGTATCACCTGGTCGCCTGTTGACTCATACCCCGAAATAATAGGATATATATATAAAAACTAACTCTTTTCAGGTGATGGATTAGACTGTAAGATGAGTGAATTGAACTTTGAATAGGTAAGTCTCGATGCACGTCAGTTCGGCTTAAAACTGAGATGACAT
Organism: Dolomedes plantarius; assembly: GCA_907164885.2. Classification (NCBI taxonomy): domain Eukaryota; kingdom Metazoa; phylum Arthropoda; class Arachnida; order Araneae; family Dolomedidae; genus Dolomedes; species Dolomedes plantarius. The sequence goes on from OU015492.1 coordinate 143,232,648, forward strand.
GGAGTAAATGCTTTGAAGATATGCTGGCATATTTAAAGATATTATTATGGAAATTGCATAAATGTAACTTATACAGAAAGGGCACTAACAACATCTAGAAAAAAGTAAATTGTCAAATCTAGAAAAAAGTAAATTATCAACTCCCTTAAGACATTTAAATACTTTCATACTTCTATTTATTTACGCTTTTTTATTAGTAAATATTAATTTTTTTATAGATATTCCCTCCATGCAAACATCGCCCTATGCAAAAGGTTTTTCTTTAATATAGGTTATTATTTATTAATATTTTTGATATACAGTGGAATCTCGATCGATCGTTTTCGGATCCATCGTTTTTCCGTATGTGTCGTTCATTTTATCCAGTCCCAACGATCATATTGCTTTGTTATGTTTCTGCATCTATCGTTTTCCCGCATTTATCGTTCATTTCAATCGGTCCCTTGAAAAACGATAGATCGAGATTCCACTGTATATACATTGTATATGGGAGATTTTCACATTGAAAAGTGGAAGAACTACACAGAGCTATCCGTAAAAGACTGATGGCATTACTTTCACGTAGCACCAATATTATAATCATTATTCTATTACATTTTTTTTAATCATCGCGGTTTCCTTATTTTTGATAGTTTTTATAGTGCCAGGGCATAATTCGCTTTAAAAGCATACCTATCAAAACAACCTTACGTTTAAAAGCAATTTCGGCACTCCCGAAGAAGCAACCGGAACTTTGCTAATTTTAGGAATCATAAAATTTTATTTTGTTTATATCCTATACTTTAATTAATTATCACACCAATGTTTAAGCCTAACTTTTTACATTTTACATGACATCGTTTAGTTAAAAGCAATTTTAAGTATATCTATAACTAAGAGCTCATGCTTGACTCACAATTTTTTAAAATTTGACTCTCAGTTTTAGCTCTAAGGAGTCAATTTGACTCCCACTTCTTCAGGTGAGCTCTGCATAATAATACACCACACATTCGTAAACGTTATGGGAAACGACTGATGTTACAATATTTGTAAGAAAAATGTTTTTGAGCATGTATCTATTTTTCAGTTGTATGCTTAAATTTCAATATTCTACATCAGTGATTCCCAACCTTTTTTCGTCACGGTACACTTTTAATAATTAAAAAATTTTGCGGCAGACTAACATTAAGATAAATTTAAAAGAATTTTACTTGGATGATTGATGTATCTATAATATATTTTGTAAATATAGCATACGAAATAATTTTCGTTGAAATATAAAATGAAATTGCATACAAAGTAAACAAAATGTTTATTTAATTACAAATTACATATAATGCGAAATTTGAGCAGCTTGTTTTTTGATAACTTTATTTGTATTTGGGCGCAAAAATGATAATGCTACTCTCATTTCATGATCCAGATTTAAAAGTCCGGAGCTTTTAATAGCCCAGAGTTACCAATTACATGTCCAAAATTGTAATAGTCATGCATATTGGTTCAGCCAGTCCCCGCTAGGAAGGTATAAAGAACTGATTGAACTACTTGTCTGACGTCGCTTATGTATGGGTATTCGCAGTGGCGGCACACTTAACAGTTGAGAACTATACCGCAGTGCTGCGGCACAGTGATTGAGAATCACGGTTCTACATTGACGCAAGTGTACCTTTGTATAAAAATCAGTCTAAATCTTGGGCTTGCAATTCATGAAGCTTCCCTATTAAAATTATTCCTGTTCGCTCAAATTGCCCGACAGTGTTTGCTCTAATCTTCCTGGAAGGTAAATTAAATAAAATGTAGCAAATGAAACCAACCATCTCCAAAAAGTTTTTATTTTATATTTTTGTCTGGTGGTTGGATATCTTGACGATATCCGCCCGCCCATACCGCGATAATTATTGGTTACTTTATGGTGGGAGCCCCTTATATAGGTGAACAAACATTGCCTTCTGAAAGAAGACAACAAGGGAATGACCATGCCTTAGTGGGGATTCGAACCCAAGCACTCTCCGTCGAAACCCGTGACGCTAGTCAGTGTACGATGCTGGTTTTTCAAATGTTATCGCCCGTGATCTGACTAAAAAAACCTCAGTCGGTTTATTCTAGGGTTTATATATTTTTAGTTTAAATGACTTCTAAGTAACTTTTGTTTACCCTTTCAGAGGAAACTAAATTTTGGAAAAGTTTTATCACTGTGATATAAAGTTGTTTTGGTTCTTTATGAGGACATTCATATTTAAAAAAAAAAGTGTGTACATAGCACTATTTTTTTTATTATTTTCAGGGCACATCTATTGTGAGTGAGGGGTTGTCTGGGAGGATTTTTCCCAGCTCTATTTTTGATGGGGGCCCCCCCCCCCCCCCCTCCCTAGCCGTGCTGTCTGAAATGTCACCTTTGACCTCAAACGTGTTATTGCAAGCAGATACAGGTCAGAAAATATGATACATCTGAACGAACTGAATTCCGGATCGCCTTTAAGTAGTTCATTAGAGCCTTCGATTGCTAATAAGTTAAGAATAAATTAGCCCCAGAAGGAGGATTAGAACATAAAAATAAAAATATATACAGAGAAACAAAAACTCGGTTTTTGTTATTCTGGAAATATTGTTTCAATGAAAATCACGAAAATGTACAATTAAACTATAGTTAAAAAACTTATGAACGAATGATTGAATCTGAAACTTAAGCATCGGTATTATAATTATCTTTCGCTAGAATTTATCGATCGTGCTAATATTTCTGTACGTTTATTAAAAACTAGCTGAAAACCCGCACTTCGCTACGGAGTACATTCAAATTAAATACAACGGTCAATGTATGCAATTAATGCTAAATAAATAAATAAATATATATATATATGTGTGTGTGTGTGTGTATATATATATTTATAATAACACGACGATCAATGTATACAATTGATGTAATATATATATATATGTAACAAGAAAACACGTCTTCCTAAATTACTTTACATTAAAGCATATTCTCTTGTTAATAAAGCACGACCCCATTTCCAAAAATTGCAACCTAAAAGTAAAGTAAGTAATTTATATTAGCCCTGCAGATCATTAAGCAGGCATGTGAAGTATCGGAACTCAATAACATCCCCAGATATGAGTGTTAAAAGTTTATGAGATTTCGAATGTCAGTATAGTGTCAAAATTCTTGAAGAGCCCTCAAATCACTCTGAAGTTATGTCTTGTATAACGTCAAAAACCCCACTTTGCAAGAACTTTATGGCCACTTATCCTACACCCAGGTCAACAGTTCGTAGCTCTAACAAGCGCGGGATCTATCAGTCCCCGGGAAACTGAAGTGGACACGTGAACTCCACGAATCTAAAGTCGTCCAATTAAAAATTAAGTAGTTTAGGCCCTCTGGCTACAATAACGCAAAACACCCATTTAATATTGCATGAACAGAAGACTTTTCTCTCTCTTCGTTTCTAACTCTTGTTGCTGTCGGACCTACTGTCCACAGTCCGGTGGTTACAACGCTTTTCTCTTAACTCTCCAATGTAAGCACTGCTGTTTTTACGTCCCGTCCTGGCATGGACGCCGGACAAGTCATGTGGCCGCTGCAGCCTTCGCGATGCTTCATAATTGAATAAAGGTTATTTCCTGGATATCGTCGAAAATATGTGTTCCTCTTCTATAGCTCCGCGTGTGTTATTCTCCTAAATTTCGTAAGTGCTTCCCTGGATCAACACTACGCCCGACTGCATCTCTCCAATTTGTGCGCAGCGATTTACTGTATGATCAACACCCTCGTACCGACTGCATCACTCCTCGTACCCTTGTGCTAAATTTTCCAAATGTGATTATTATCACACACACACACACACACACACACACACACACACATATATATATATATATATATATATATATATATATATATATATATATATATATATATATATATATATATGTATGTATGTATGTGTATATATATATATATATATATGTGTATGTATGTATGTATGTATGTATAAACCCGCTATGTATGTATGTACAAACCCGTCCGACGGGTTTGTAACCAGTTGCGCCGTGTGCGTGGCTACATTCAATTACATAGGTTGCGACTCATTACGGACTGGTTAGTGATTTGAGTCGGTAATCAGTTTCTTTTGAGTTGCTTCGTGTGCAGACGGGCTAAGGGGTTACTTGGACCCAAACCGAAAAAGTGTTTTAAATTACACCTAGATCTCTTTTCGATAAAATATATATATAATTCCCAATCTCTCCAACAGATAGCAACACTAGCCAGGTCCTGAGGCACTTTACCTCGTTACTGCTCTTCCCGCCTTTTACCATGTTTTTATTAACTTGCTTTCTTACTTGTTTGTGTGTGTATTTGTCCCTTACAAATCTTGCAATCGATTTTTAACTAACTTCCCGACTAGCTAAACATTTGAAACTTTTAGAATAGCTCAGAACACGATAACAATGCATTTTTAAAATACTTTTAGCCATCTTTAAGTAGATTTGAATACATTTTCAGTTAATATTGTTTGTAGACTGGTGCAGCCAGTCTATCGGCCGGGACGGGAACGAAAAGTTAATCGTAAGTTAACTTCCAATTAACTTCATTTTCTTTCAAGTTGATGGGATAATTCATCGAAGTTTTTTTTAAAAAAGTATTTAATAATACATAGAAATGTCAAGTTTATATTATTCAACAGAAAATTTAAAAACATGGTATATAAAAAGTTTTTTTTTTATCTTGTAATTATTTCTGTTCAGATTATAGTGCTTTATGACAAAAACACGATTTTTTGTGACTCTATAATTTCCACCTTCACTTCTTTACACACTGCAGTCCCACATTAGGTAAGGATAAATTTACATTTCAAATACAGTCTTTAAGAATAGAACAATAGTTTTAGATGAATAGAGAATCAATTAACCCAGTAAAATTTATAAGTATTAACTAGTGTGCTGATAAACTTAAAAGGGGGTTACTTGGACCCAAGCAAGGAAGTGTGTCCAATTAACACCTAGTCACATTTTTGATTAAACATTCTCAAATTTCACTGTAAAAATAATTAATATCATTACCTTATGTCCGGATTCTTTTATTTAAGGGTTAAACTGGTTCATGTGCATTTATTCGCAGATCTGATACAAAAATGACCCGAAATTACAGACGTCTCCTGGGAGCAGAAAGTATGCGAATTTTACAGCTGAAAAATTAGAGGAATGTTTAAATGCTGTGAGGTCAGAAGAAATGTCTCAGAGAGATGCCTCAACTCACTTTAAAATTAGTAGGTCCATTATAAAAAGGGGCTTGAAAAATGGTTTTTTGAACAAACCTGGACATCTAATCATTTTTACTAGTGAAGAAGAGTTGGCCTGTGCCAGTCATTTAGACAAAATTTATGATTTTGGATTTCCCATAAATGAACTGGACTTTCTATATATTGTCAAGTCTTACCTTGTAATTCATGGAAGATCAGTGAACTGTTTTCAAAACAACCTCTCTGGGCGTAACTGGGTAAAATTATTTTTGAAGATGCATCCACTGTTAACAATCAGATTTGCAAATAAAAAGGTGTTTGTTTTCGGTTTTAAGGTTAAATAAATTTTTCATACTTAAGTCTCTATTTTCATTTCAAGATCCTAGGTGCTACTTGAGCCCACTACCTATTTGAATTGTATATTTCATGTAAAATGTAGGTTGGGTCCAAGTAACCCCAATCTACGGTATTTTAAAAGCAAAATGCAATTTATATGCGTTGAAATATACATAATCATTTGGGAGTGTGTGATAGGCACCATAAATGCATCAAATAGGACCTTAACATTTTAAAGATGAGCAGTGTAGTCAAAAATACATTGATTTTTATTTTAACGAAGGATTACGTTCCTTAATAACAGTCCTCCGGGAAAAAAAATTCAGAGTCCGTCGCGAGTTATAATTTTGGCAGCGTGCCAAACCCAGTAACAGTAAACAGTTAAAAAGAAAAGTACCAAAATGAGTCAAATAAATAAATAAATAAAATTTTTAAAAAAAGTTTAAGCAACGATAAGTAATCCTACGTTAATAACCCTCGGTAGTTTCGTTAGAAGAGACTACCTGAAATATTTTTTTTTCCTTAGCAAACATTTTCATGTAGGGCCGTGGCGGCCTTGCGGTACAGAACGCTGGTCTTCGGTGCTGAGGGTGCTCAGAACGAATCCTGGCGAAGCTCCACTAAAATGCCTCAGTTTGTGTCGTCCCTTCATAGGGGGCAATGCTGGTCTGCCTATATGGCGCCCCCATAATAAAATGGCCAGTAAAACTGCGGTGAATTATAGGCGAATGTCTTCGCGACAAGTGCCTCCGCATTGAAAAAAAATAAAAAAAATTTCATGTTACTAATAGTAATATATTAAATGTGCTCCAATTTTTTTCCTTCTCAGTAAGCTTGCTTTCTTTTTATTTAATATTCCCCTTTTTTTATTTCTGTAGCAGCAATTAAAACAGGATTCAGGTCCCGAGGTAGCTTATCGGTAGCGCGTCGGTTTTCGGTACTAACGGTGCTAGGATCGAATCCCGACAAGCGCCATTAAATATCTTCGTGTCTAGGCTGGATATGGGCATGTTAAATCCGTATACTGGGAAGTACTTCTACGAGGTCACTGGTTGGGAAAGTAGGATCCCCCCCCCCCCAGATGTCGCCCCTGGGAGTTCTGGGTCAAAATTGGGGTGGTACCTAGCCAAGTCGGACTCTGACCCTTTTGTTACTATTATAAACCGGAGCCCCACTACTCAGCTCGAAGCCTATATGGACCTGATCTGGAACTTCCGGCCAGGTGGCATTAAAAACAACAACAAAACAGAATTCAAATTTGGCAGAATTTCGATAACAAGCTTCTGTCATGCCCTCAGAACTGAGAGGCTGCTTAAATCCATGTGACCATGAATTTTAACAGGAATGCAGTTAGGTCTAAAATACTCAGAGTTCCTCTTTCTTGTTATGATACATTTCCAAATTAAGTACATAATATAGCATACATTCTTTTAGTAGAGCATTGTAGAAACAGTTACTTTATTAACCTTAGACAACGAAATCAGATAACAGATACATAACACGGAGATCGATCACATACCCTTTTTTTTTTTAATGTTAATGACGCCTAAAGAAGGTTTATTCTTCAAGAACTGTTATTTTTCCCTACATGAGAAGTAAATGACGGGATTTACATTTTAAAGTCTGTTTCGAGCGGCTGCATACATCCATACCGACCCCAGAGCTTGAACTCGCAGACTGGCGCCCCAGGCCAGCGACAAACGGCCTTAAGAGGGAAAATAATTACAGCAGCGATTACTGTGACAGTTCCATCCCTTCCGCTTTGAATATTTAAATTATTTACTGCAGTAATGAGAAGATTTTACTAAGAAAATTACACAAAAAAGCTGTATGTGAAACTAGATTTTTACAAGTTAATAAGTATTTTTAAATTTGTAATCGTCAAGTTTTTAGAGTAATCTTTCAAAAAAAAAAAAAAAAAAAAAAAAAAAAACTAATACGTGCTCTTTTGGGATTTGCAACAGGTAGTTGAAAATTTCGCCGCAAGGAATCGAACACCTTCCAGAATTTAAATCGAAAATCAAACGCATAGCTTTAAATCCCACACTCAGGCACAAAAAATGTAACATTCTTTTAGACAATCGCTCCGAAAAGATGATAGTTGAAATATGAAGGACAACTGTCGAGAGAAAGGAGATATCAATTACAGAAACCATCTGTCACACAGGAGGAATGTTTTCCATGACTTATTATTTTTTAATAAAAAGGGCGGTTTTGTATACGTTTATATGACATGCACGAACCCCAGAGAAACCTCATTCCCAATCTCAACTAAACTTCCAGTCTTATAAGAAATCCTTCACCTTTTTTTCTGGGCAATCCCGATAAATCACTCTGCCAGTGAACACCACTGCAGCTTTAATAGTAAAGAGCATGCCTGAGAGCTTTACTTCTCTTCAAATAATAAAAACCCTCATAAATTTTACCGAAAAGTAAACATCGTTTTCGCACCTTGTCTAATGAAATGTATTATGCAGTGACATCATAAAAATTAGCACCAATCCAGGAGTGCAGAGGCCACTGTCGTTAAATTGTAAGTTAATATGATTGTTAGATTAGGTCCTTATAGTGCAAATAACTTTTTTAAATATTCATTTAACATTCAATAATAGTTATATATTTATATGTTTTTCAGACTCAGTTTTATAAAGGAAAAAAAATCAAATGTTCATTTAAATATAAGCGATTTTATATTGGAAATATCATAAACTGAAAAGAAGTATTTATAATCTTATTACGGCTTCATGAAATGTTTATAAAAAAAAAAAATCAAATCTGTGGTTAGAGCATATAAATTAAAAAAAATTAAATAAATATTTTTAAAACATATTTTTGAAAGCTGATATGTATGTAGACGCACAAATTAATAGAGCATTAAAACAAAAGACTTCATAACTATAACTCTGCATAAATTAATTTTAAATTATCAAAAGCTCTTTCGCAGGAGCTATTGTTCAAATTTCCTCCCTTACAAAGACAACTAACTATCAGCGGATACTCTAAGACGGAAACATCAAATTAAACTAAAAACAATACACATATGACGCCTGGACGAAACCCACCCAAACTGAATTTTTGACGAGGCGAGGAAATGATTTTGCTTTTGTTGGAAAAGAAAAACCAAAATGAAACCACCGTTATAGAAGGTCAAGTGTGATATCTTCGGTACGCAAATCATGCGGATAGGTAAACCGGCGACCGTCATTGGAGCTCGCGTATCACGTGAAAGATGACATCACGATGACGCTACCATGAATGAACGAGTGGTTTTTTTTGCGCCAAATGTTGGCGTGTTCTTTCCCATTTTGCTGCCGCCAATGATGGAAACAAAAGACGAATTCCATAAATAGGAAAATTGACGCAAGTTTTTGTTGAAGTTCCTAGAACATTTTATGGTTTTGGATTGGAATGATGTAATCGGTATCCGGATATCTTACTCATGGTTTTGTCTCTTGCTAATATACAAAATATCTTTTAAGAAAGAAATGAAATTTTTTGCTTTTTTTTGGCTTTTTTTGTCTTTTTTTTTACATGTTAAGGCTGCTATGTACGAACCCTATTGGATTCGCTCACATTAATGGTAACCAATGGACAAAATGTGTCTACTTTTTAAAACTGCATAAATGCTGGTAATAAATTTTTTTTTAAAATGGTGTATTCAGATAGCCTGAACTTTTCTGCACCTTGCAACAGGATTCCTTTTATAAATTTCGTCCACCAAAGGAATTTATAAGCGTTTAAAATACACTATACCAGATTTTTTCCCTCGAATAATTTAAATTTTAAAATATTATTTGTATTTTTTTTAACGAAAAATGCTCCAAGATGTAAAGTTTCTTTCTTTACTACGGAGTACAATTGAAAATATATATATTTCAGGTAGTTTCTTCTAATGAAACTACCTGAAATATATATATTTTCAATTATACTCCGTAGTAAAGATAGAAACTTTACATCTTGGAGCATTTTTCGTTAAAAAAAATACAAAGAAACTACCTGAAATATATATATTTTCAATTGTACTCCGTAGTAAAGATAGAAACTTTACATCTTGGAGCATTTTTCGTTAAAAAAAAATACAAATAATATTTTAAAATTTAAATTATTCTAGGGAAAAAAATCTGGTATAATGTATTTTAAACGCTCATAAATTCCTTTTAATCCCGTTTCTTCTAATGAAACTACCAAAGGGTTATTTAACGTAGGATTACTTATTGTTGCTTACTTTTTTTTTTTTTTTTTAAACGCGTTTTAGTACTTTTCTGTTTAACTGTTTACTGCTACTGGGTTTGGCGCGCTGCCAAAATTATAACTCTCGACGTACTCTGAATTTTTTTCTTTCCGGCGGACCGTTATTGAGGAACGTAATCTTGCGTTAAATTAAATATTTCAATCCAAGTCTACAATCCTTGGACAAATGTTCTTTACTGAATTCCTTTTTTTATAGACAGTTATGTAATATGCATTTGCTAAATTAAGCCACATGTCCGCCTGTTGAAAATTACTTCTCTTTATCCTCGAAGTGAGATTACTCCATTTCTACATTAAATCTTCCCACATTGTATAAGGGAAACGAGGTCAAATGTTTATTTATTATTCTAATTTTTATAATAAGTAACAAAGCACTGAAGTCGAAAGAAATCTAATGAATATTCCCTACTCTTCACTTCCTTCATCTCCCTGAATTCCAGTTTTATCATCATTTAGTTTGCATTAAATACTTACATTGATTAGTGGAGCATCAAGCGCTTATCTAAAGCAGTTGTTACCTTTTATTTTCCCTTTCCGTTCAATACTGTTGGTTTCCTATAATTCCTCATAATGTAGGACTTAAGAGTTTTTTCTCACCTTTGATATCAAAGCAGCTGTTCTATTTTACCAGCTATTTAATCAGAACAGCTTTTAATTGTAGCTCAGCAATCCTCTGAAATATTTAAAACTATTTCGTTTCCCTGCTACACGCTCGATAATTTCTTTTACAGATATCCTTCTCTCAAAACTAAATCCTTCACAATCTTCTGTTTGTGGTTAGAGCATATAAAAAATTTAAAATTAACACGTGTAATCTAAATAGCTGTCTTTAATACTCATATTTCTCCCACCAAAGCTATAACACGTAATTACTCTTGCGTTGGAATGGGAAAAATGAAAGCTGATCTCGGCTACAAGACTTCCTTACATGAAAAGGTAAGTATATCAAAGCTACTTAAAGTTGATAAAAATTAAATTTTCACATCCTTTTTTTTCTCCTGTTTTTCTCTAGTTAATTTAAAATAACTCGCGCCATGGCGACAAGATTTATAAATGCTAAGCCTACCTGTAAGCCTGGGGAAACTTGAAAAGAATCTTATAAAGCGTTTAAGAGAATCACAGTGTGACAAAAATCCTTTTTAACGTAGGATTGTGTTCCTCTATATAGGTTCTCCGGAAAGTAAAATTTCAAATGTCCTGCGTCGCGAGTTATAATTTTGGCAGCATGCCAAACCCAGTCTGTATCGCTTGGGCAAGCAGTAAACAGTAAAACAGAAAAGTACCAAAATGCGTAAAAATTTTGACTGACTGACACACACGAATATAGATACATTTTATATAAATAACACATACCTACATACATGTGTGGCTAATGTCCCTGGGGGATGACAACATTACACCCAAGTCCGGTGTACATATGAATATAAGACATAGAAACAGACAAATGACACAATCACAGAAGAATTTTATTGACAGACGATGACACTGGCGATGGACGATGGGTTGCAGCTCCCCTTTCTAGACGGGGTTCCAATTGCAGGCGGAAGACTGACCGGTTCCCCAGAATACAGCCAAGTCTTATGCGGGAATCGAACCCACACCCCCGGCGTGGCAGGCTGATGCCTTATCCACTTAGCCACTGGGTGACACATATATACATACAAACGAGGTAAGCAACGATACGTAATCCTACGTTAATAACCCGCAGTAGTTTCAGTAGCAGAGACTACCTGAATTTTTTTTCGGCCATTAGACTTCGTTTGTTAATTATTTTACAATGTTTTTAACAGTGATGTGCTCAGAGGTGTATGAAGCATTTCGAGGGCCCCGATCTCTATTTATTTTTGAGGCCCCCTAGTTTAAAATACTATTAATAAATATTATTTATTACTTACGATACTTTCTGACAGTTGAATAGGAAATTATATTGATCAGTTATTAGGTAGTAAAAACCCGCACTACGCCATTTGCCGTTCGACGAGCAGAAAATTGCCTAGATCAGGGGAGGGCAATTGTTTTGGCCCAGGGGCCACTTTGTGTAAACGGAGGTTAGCGGAGGGCCACACCTTTTAAAATTATTGCATTTATTAGTTAACTTTGCATTTTAGAAAAGGCATAAATTGTATCGTAAAAATCGATAAATATAAATTAAATTAAAATATTGGTCGTTTTTCTGGCTGTCTTTGGCAGTATTTCTGGGTGTCTTGCGGGACACAAAAAAATCTGTAGCGGGCCGCTATTTGCCCACTCCTGGCCCAGATGAAGATGGCGTCTGTGCCCGAGGCCCGCAGAATGTATATCTGTTTGACGCAGCTAACGTTTGGAGGCCCCTTGCAATCAATAGCCCCCAACGCGCGCCTCTTGCGCCTGAGCGATGATCCGCCACTGCATGTGCTGAAATTCCTTAACCATCTATTACTATAGTAAAGACAAATTTGATGACACCACACCAGACACGAAACTGAGTAAACTAAGCCATCGTGCTGCAGCAAATATTTTGAACTATGTACCAAGTAATATTATAATCTACCCTCCTAGATTACAACTACTAATCAGCTATATTATAGCAGAGAAGCGGATACCCCGTCCCTTCTTTTGAGTAGCTTAAAAAGATATCCGCGTGTTTCTCGTAAGAGACCAAAGACCCCAAAAAGGAAGAAAGAGACTATTATCATATACCCTAAAAGAAAAGCTTTCAACCGAGTTAAAGGGAAAAATAAAAACTGAAGAGGTTCCAGGATTATTTTCAAATACATATATCAAGTCATCGGATACAGTTAGTGCACATGCGAGAATAACTCGAGTCTGGAAATATTAAGTATGGTTGAACTACAAGCCGTTAAACTTAACATCTCGGACGTTTAGGCGAACGTTTATACATATTCTAACCGTCAGTATGTTGAAACTGCATCAGATGTTACTACACGCGTAAATAAGCCTCGAGTACATTACTTAAAAAACTTATGTCTAAAGTGTGAGAGGGGAGTTTTAAATATATTTTGCATCTTCTGACTATATGTTAGTTTACTTTTCTGAGACAAGGAATTCCTCAACAAAAATTATGACCAGCACTTAGTTCAATTTTTTTACAACTATTTATATCTATCATTTTCAAATGCAACCCAACGTTTTAGATTTAATATTTTTTATGAGATCAACTATAAATTTAATTTATTGCAATTTTTTGTAAGTGTCTTCCCCCGAATTTCAGTTTATTACAACAGGTTTTTGGTTTACGCTTTTCATGTTTTATTGAGAACTAAATTTAAAACTTAAGGAAGATGATCCTCAACAATTTACTGATATTTTAAAAGCATCTTGCTTAAAAATTCAATAAGTATGAAAACAAAGCTTTTATCTCATGGGATTCATAGATGCATATATGTTGACTGATCTAATTCGGTCATCTTTTTTTTCCCTGAATTTAAGCACATGGACGTCAAGCAGAGGTAAATACACAAGCGGTTATATTCTGCTGTTCAGCAAAAATTACTCGCGTTCGAACTGGACAATGGGCAGTTCCTTTTAAAGTGATGCGGTATGATGATTTGAAAATAAAAAAAAAAGACTTTAAACCTATTCTGTATGCTGAATCTTTATCATGCAAAGTTTTACGCTGTTTCTTATAACAAAAGTTTAGTGTTATGTTAAAAAACAAACGTAAGAAAATTATTCTTTTGCTTGTCTTCTTTGACGTCAGTATGAATTGCCTATTACAGAGTCAGTGTTTCATGCCAAAGGCTAATTCTAACTACCCATTTCATTTGCCACATTCAAGCATGCGTAGGCCTTCCACACAGGTTGTTTGTTTGCAGTTCTACCGGAGCCTTAGTTTTAAGATGGTTGAGATAAGGGTGTTTTGTTTCTTCTAATTCAGATTTTCTTCAAACATGTTAGAATTTTAAGAGATTTTGCTTGGTTGGAGAACAATCAGAATGACCTCTGCTCTTCTTTTCGTTGGAATAGCATCGCTGAAGAAATTATCCAACCCGTATGAGGTGTTGAATCTTTTCCACTGAACTATATATTTTTATTACTGAGATAAGTAATTTTGAAGATGAGGTAGCCTAAATTCTGGGATTCGCGAGTGCCATAATTAAAAAAAAAGGAAGTAATCATTGGTGATTTATTTCTTATCGGGCAGAAAATAATTCATGAGAGGGGAACGCAACATAACCCTGCAGCTAAAGCTGATTATTTCATAGGAAATATAGATTTAAAAAACTATCCAGCTTTTACAGAATGTATGCTGATTCGATTCAAGACGGTTTTAAGATAAGAAGTCTCATTTTGAAAAGACAATTTGAGAGTCATTGAGAGTCATTCTAAGTCCCTCTGCGGAATAACCTTAGACCCTTTTTTTCAAAAAATAATATTTACAAATTTAATTCTTAAAAGTTAAAGTCCACGGGACTTCACAGTGCACAGTCCACGGGAAAACACAGTGCGCTTTGGGTAAAATTTCAACCACTGGTAGATATTGAGAGTTAAAATAGGGAAATAATTTGAAAGCTATATATTTTAATTGTTTATAATTTCATTCGAAAATTAAAACCTTGCATAAGTTAGTTTCATAAGTAAGTAATGTACTCAAAATATTCACTTAAAAGAACCCTATTTATATTCAGATGCAAATATTAATAACATCAAGAAAAGTATTCTTATATCAGAAAAAAAAATCCTTCTTATATTCTGAACCGGTGGGTAAAATTTCTCTCACAGAAATTTTTAATTTCCTGAAGAAACGCAAAAAATTCCATCCGCTTTTCAAGTTCAAGGGTATAATCAAGGCAGATGTCTAATGATCTGGCCAAACGGTGTCCGCTTTAAGAGACATTCAAGAGGTCGCCGGGGTAAGAGAAACAGCTGCCACTAGCAAAGGTACAATGACAGTTTTAAACAGCTGCTTGCGACTCTCAGCGTACAATTTTCTGTGTGTTTTAGACAGTATTTGCAGTTTACTTATTTTTTACCTTGAGAAAGATTCCCTCAACCTCCGGGAAATATAAAATGAATATCTTGAGTAATAAGCTTTGTGAATTGTAACACAAAACAATCTACGGTTTGAATAACGCTACAAAACCATGGATGCAATATCTATCCCGTGTTTTAGATTACAAATGAAGAAAGAATAGCAAATTTTAGCAGTGCTGCTGACTACAACTTTTTGTTTTAGTGTGATAAAACTGACTGACCTGACCTTTATACCCATAATTAAATACATGTATTTTTTCCATTGCTCAAGGCATTTTAGACTTTCGATATTCCCGTACTACACCGGGAAATTGATGTGCGTAAATTGCGTGCGGAAATTGATCGTTCATAGTGGGACCACCGTATAAGTGAACCAACTCCTCCCCCTTGTGATACCTCAGTTTCGACCTAGCACCCTCGGGGGCGACACCTAGAGGGGGGGGGGGTCTCGTAACCTCCTCCCATCCCTACAAACGCACCGGAGGGACTTTCTGGCCTACACATTTAACGTGCCTATACCCCGGCAAAGACACGAGAGCATTCAGTAACGCATGTCGGAACTCAAATTGAACTCCCTCAATACCGAATCCTGGTGCGTTAACCACTAGGTTACCCCGTGCTTTCAATTAAATATTGGCTGTTGGTAAATCACACAGTCAAATGGAAAATGTAATTTTGTTTACCTAATACAGGTTAAGAGAGGCATTGAAGTCAATATCAGTCTCAGGATTTATAAGGGCTATAAAACTCCTTTATATTATTGAATTTAAAAAATATATATATTGCACAATCTTTTGAGATCCATGTTATGATAACACATATTAAGATTCTTCTTTTCATTTCTTGTAGAAATTCGCCCGCATTCTCAGGAAAACGTGCTTTCCGTAGCCAACTTTCTTAAAGGTATGTGCATATTTACGTGACTTTCTTAAAGGAATGTGCATATTACGTGACGCGTTTAGTAAACGTTTGAAAGCATAACATACGTTAAAAACTCCGGATCGTACTCTATTACCAAGGCAAATGCACTACCAGTACTTTTTTTATTGTACTTTTAGCCTGATGCAAGAAATGCTATTGATGCAAGAAAACTACATCATGTGCTCATAAAATAAATTTAGTCGTAGGGGTATTTATTTCAACCTTCAAAAACAATTACAGCAATGACGAAGTTAAATTTTATTCAAATTGTTTTAGAGAGAGTGACTAGAATATTGCTATCATTATTTGTTATGAGATACATTACGAGTCCAATTTCTAGAAATAAATTTTGTAGGTTCCAGAAAATCAATTTAAAACAATCAGTAATAGAACTAACTCTATGTATTACAGGAACAACATGCATCTCTACGGTGAGTAAAATGACCACAGACAGTGTCAATGAAGTCCTAAGTTCTGATTTTGACCTTCTTTTTTAAGAATGGAATATAGATTTCCCTAGCATGTCACTTGGGTGAGAATTTCTGAGCTATAGAAAGGCAATCTAGGAAGAAAACATTCCTTAAATCCTCGTATACCTTACATGATTCTGAAACTCATCGTAGGCCTTAAAACTATAAAATTAAAATAGATAGTAATTACATTGATAATTATAAGAGCAAATAAAACAATAAATTCTTCCGAAAGATCATAATAGGACCTTATACCCGAAAAACTTTGCAGTTTGAAGGTAGCTTTTAAAAACTACATTTTTAATACTATGTTGAAATTGCTGTAAATTAGAGAAAGCAAAGATTTCTTGGAAAACTGATAATTTAATATTGCAATTAGCAGATTTGTTATATAATATTTTCATATAAATCTTGAATTGCATTAACTTCTTCGGCAAACAATTAATACTTAAGATGCTGTGTAAAAAGATTATTTCAAATCTGTGCCTTGAATAACTCAAATTTATGCGAAACTTTTTTTTTTTTTAATCTACATTTAAAAAAAATTAAAGCACGGGTAATCCCAGTTTATTCCACAAATGAACATACATCGCTCTTTTGGCGAGATTTTTCCTCTTTTGTCTCGGTACTTGTCTGGCAACCCCTATCAGCTGACAGGTTGGCTCTTCGATCGAGACACGCACTCTACTGCGGGATTCGTGTCAGATTGGGTCACGACTGCGGTCAGCTGCGACTGGAATACGGTGTGCACCTGTTTTAATGTGGTTGTCAACGTTGTGTCGCTATGAGTACGGCAGCGAGATGCCCGTCTGGTGACCTGACTTACGATTATGCTTGACGCCGTGGATACCCTTTGTGATTACTCATGACATCAGTCCTCTGTGATATTTATCATCCTAAATATCGTTGATGGATCTTGATTTTTTGCGTCTTTCCCTCGAACTGTGCAATACAAGCTGAGAACTCTCGTGTTCGTTGGAATACTTGGGGGGGAAAGTGATTTACCCGTGTCATAACATTCTTGTAAAAAAAACATTTGTGTCGACTGAAACAGTAATAATTTCAGGTGAATATTTTTTTGTGTGTGTATTAGAAACATTACTCCCAAGATAGTGATGAATGTAATCGTTTATTTCGACTAGGTATACGCAAAAAAAATTTGAACTTCGCAAACATTCTATTGTCCCTCTAGAATTTGTAAGCAGTGCCAATTGTTCTCATAATATTTCCGACTCTTACAGTATTTTTTATTCTATTGATTTTACATTATTCAACGGCAATTTTCTCTATCTGACCACTGCTTGACGAACCTGATAATTCGTGAAAAATTATACATTTCCAAAGGATTTACATAGCTACACCATTCCCGACTTTTTGCTCATCACTGCTGCTGCCACAGCTTATCCTCTCTTGAAACAGTTAGTTTCATCGTGCCATGTTCGACTTTTGAGTTACTCCGAGTCAACTATAATAATCCAAGAGTCATGAGCAGCGACAGTGAACTTTGCCCGTCCCCCCCTCCCCTCCCCCATCTTCGCCCGGTGCAGTCCGGCCAGGGGGACGGTGGCCAGGAAATGCCGCGGAATTCTACCTGAAGAGGCTCGAGCGCACGGCCGTCATGCAGAAGAGGTGGAGTATATGCGATGTTCCGCAGGAGAGCCTCCAGGAAGTGAAACAGGAGACGAACCGGACCGGTGAAGAGCATCATCAAGCCCAAGATGATACGAAAGACGCTCAAGATGTCTTGAGAACTGATCCTCCAAAGGATTGTGCCGAGAAACTGGAAACATTTCCGCTTAGAAATGCAGATCTAGCTTCGATCTGGCCATGGATAGCTTACGTAAAGAAATTGTAAGTACCTGATTATTATCTCTCTGCTCGTGCAATATGATCATTGTTTTGAATGCATTATAATAGTTAAGTTAAATCAACAAAGTATTAGTCGTCGAGTGTTGCATTAATATATAGGTGGTCTAGGATCAAAACTAGCAATTTCTCCTCCTTTTTTTTCCAAAATTGAGTTTAGGATACTTTCTTATGATTAGGGATACGTAAATTTCGCATAAAATATCGAAATTTCGCATTTATACGCAAATATATATATATATATATATAGATATATATAGATATATATATATATAATATATATATATATATATATATATAATATATATACACATATATTATATATATATTATGTATTAAAAAATTTCGCATTTATTTAAAAAAAAATCAGAATTTTACTTGGTTAGTTAGTATCAAAATTCTTAGTTAAAAGCTAACACTGTAGAAGTCTCCACATTCTCTACTTAAGCAATAAGTAATAAGTAAATTTCGAGAGATCTCTCAGTAAAGAGCGTGGATGGTCTTCGATAAGCAATTATGTTAATAAATTATTACTATTATTACCTAATTTCGCTTAAAAAGCCGTTTATCACAGAGTTTTCACCGAAAAGTAGTAAAAAAGTAATTTTAACATTTATTCGCGCATATCGGCAAATTTCGCATTTATTCGCATCTATTTCGTAAATACGATATCTCAATCAGTTAAAAACAAAAATTTTGGAATGTGGCCTATTAATAAGAAGTAATATGGGAATTTATCTAAAGGTAATTTCAAATTTATATCCTCAAAAATGCATAAGATATAGTTCTTAGCCCTTTTGTCGAAAAACAAAAGGTCTGTTGGAGACTGTTAGTTTTGATCCGTCACTACTCAAATGTACAATATCTTCCTTTTTGTAAAGTCCAAGCTGATTCATGGGGAAAAAAGAGGCAGAGGTACTTGTCCTCTAGAACTGAAACCTCTTCAGTGCTCTGATTCATCTTTTCAATTATTAAAGCACGAATATATATAAGGTTGTAATCTATCCTATATTTTACCTATTACAATAGAATATACCGTTAAGAATCCTTTTGTTAGTTATTGAATTCACATCTTTGTCGGGAGAGACTTACGTGTGTTTACGAAACTGGAAGTAAAATCATGAGTAAAAAAATAATATCTCAGATCTTACTAATTGTAACTTCCAATTAGAAAAGATATATATCGTAATTTATCCAGTTAGAAAGTTTATAGTTATTATTAGGCTTTTCCAAAATGATAAAATTATATTTATCTTTGTGTTTCACACAAGCAGAGCTAATATGAATTTCTTCTATTTCATTATATTAATTTGTAAAGAAGAATTAAGTAATTAAATCGCAAGAAGTGTTTTTTCCTGGGAGACAAACCAGGTTGACTTGCCCTCAAGAACTGAAACTTCGGCGATATTCTTCGTTCATTTATTTAATTATAAAACCAAACATATATTAGGTTGTAAACCATTCTATAATTTACGGTGGTACAATAGAGTATACCGTAATAAATTCATAATCTTATTCAGATACCTCTTGTAAGAAACATACAAGAATAGCTCTAACATCATAAGCTTTTAAAAAAAAAATCTTGAAACCTAATATTTGATAACTTCCGGTCCGAAACGATAAAATGCAGTTTATCCAACTAAAATATTTACTAGACTTTTGCCAAAGAGATAAAACTATATTTATCCTTATCAAATAAAAGTAGTACTGATATGAATTATACACTACTTTGTTGTATTTAATTCATTAGGAAGTATAAGGTTATTAATTCGTGAGCAGCAGACTCGTGGGAGAAGACATCTCGAGATACCTGCCCTTGGCATTGATATCTTCCTTATATTCTCGTTCATCTTTCTAATTATAAAAGTACAAACATGTATTAAATTGTAATCCCTTTTATATTTTAAAGTATTGCAATGGAACATATTGGGATTAGCTCATTCTCTAATTTATCTTTCATGGGAGAAAACTTTACGTATGTTACGACAAAGGCTTAAACATTAGTTGGAAAAATAAGTAACCTCAGTTGGAAACGAAAAAAAAAATCCAATTTATCCGGACTGAAAATGTCTACTGGCATTATTATGCTTTGCAAAGAGATATTTTGAAGTTATTTTTTTTCACTGTATGTAACAAAATAGGACTTATATGAATTTATTGAAATAATTCGCAAAAAAGCATTGTTATTAATTCGTAAAATATTTCACTTTAATCAGTACTGTGGCAACGAATTTTTGTGTTAGGGGGTTTATTTTAATTTTAAACTTATTAATATTATATGCTAATAATAAATTAATTAATGAAGGTAGGAATTACTCTTTACAATCTTTAAAATCAATTTTACTTCAAGAGTTGCCATTTTGGCCGTTAGTGGTTAGACATTTTAAGATAGATGGTAAGTTGCGTTGTGTTATTTTTAAATGCAATAACCCATAAACAATTAATAATTATAATTAACACTGGTTCGAACTGAATGCTTCACTGTGGTGAATAATGAGCCAAAAGGAAAAATGAAATTAAATCTAATAAAATTACTTAACCTTGGAGAGCACCTAGAAAATAAAATTATTTCACCTAAAAGAAAAAGCTTCAATTCTGCTGAAATAAAAAATAAACCTAAGCTGAAAATCAGAAAATTTACTAAAAAGGCAAGGACCGACATGACACCACTTTACAAACTAACATAACAATTTATTTAAGAATTTCCCTGACATTACAACAAACAAACTCATTAACTCCAGATCCTCTCAACATTATTCCGACAACCAAATTCAATTGAATAAATACATTTTCGTTTAAATGAGTTCTACTCTCCATAATACAAATAATTATCAATAAAACAATGTAAATAAGTGAAGTGCTGGCGAATCAAACAAAAACTTCTAAATGAAAAGTGATGGGAAAAAAAACAAAAGAAAAAACTATAGAAAAATTCAGTAAACAAAAAAAGGAAATTAAAATCATAGTACCAATTAAAATGCTGCAGCACAAAAAAAAACTATTATTTTATAAAATTATGAGTGGAACCCAGACTAGCGCCATTTCTATAGCGCGCGGGCCGCCAAAAATCAAGACATCTCTCTCCATCGTGGGTTGCGGGTCAGCTCCCAGCCTCTTGGCCGGCCTCCCCCTCTCTCTCTAATCTCCCTTGGACGACCTTCTCACCCCTTTGTAGGCTACTCGTGGGTGAAAATGAGTGCGTCTCGCTCCTTGATTTTAACAGGGAAATTCGGACCAACAGAATTTGAGGGGCTTGACTTATAATTTGATAGGTAGTATAGTATTTTGTTTTCAAACGTTGATCTTGCATCAATTCAGGATTTATTTTCTTTATTTTAACCTCTGGAACTAACTCGGCTACTCGGCGTTTGGCGATCTTCAGGCGTATCCATGGCGCCTACTCCTCATCAAAACGGTGGTTTCGCTTATCTCTTGGCCAGCTGCAAAAAGGGGTTGTTTCTTGAAATGGATACTTCTGTTAATCCCTTTATCCGGTGTAGTCCTGGGTATGTGCTGTGAAAATACTGTGAAAATGGAGGAGATCTCGTTACATTGCCTACCAGCCCAGCTTACACAAGGGTTTGGGTTCATAATACAAAATTTACTATTAATTGAAAAAACAAAAATAAAACACTCTAAAATTAATAATTAACTATGTTGAATACATACAGCCACCAAAAAAACTAATAAAAAACAATATACCAGCGTACCAGACACCTCACAATTATTTCAAATAAGGCTTATTAATTTATCAATATTAACAATAAGGTATAACCTGTGATGATCTATTTCAAACTTAATTCTTCTCAATGTCAAAACATTTAGAGAAACTTGCGCACCTTCTCCAAATGCGATGACATTCATCAAATCAATTAATATCTGATCACCACAAGTATAAACCCTTACCTATATTTAGCAGAGGCTTAAAAATTGATTAAAACATAGCACAATCGTTACTAAAATTTACTTACTTACTAATTATTTAATCTGAATACCCGATATTAATATTAACTTAATCACTTCCAAAACTATTAATTATCATCACAACAGTACCATTGATGAGTGAAGAAAGTTCCAATATCTATGTCTGTTCATACCACTAACATTAAGTAAACATGGCTACACCATCAACCCTTTCAGATATAAAAAGAGATAGTTTTTTTTCAAAAATATAATTAGTGTGTGTGTGGGTATAAATTTATGTGTATGTATGAAGCGAGAAGCGAGCGTTATAACTCGGATTTTTTAAAGTGCTATAAAGACTTTTCTGAGGGTATAAAGTGATTCTTTATATTTACCATGACTAAAATTAGAAATTTAACTTAATAATACTTTATTTTTGACCTACATTTGATGCACGTATTTTGCGCAAATAGTAAAAATTTTGTTATGAAATCCTTAATAATTTTGGAAAAGAGGGGATATTTACTTTTTTAACTTTGAATCAAAAAATTTATTCACAAATGAAAGTGTTCGATTGATTATTTATCCTCATTCTCCGTAATCGAAGAATCGAAGTAATCCATTTCGTAAATCGAAGAAGCATTTTAAAACAAACTTTTCTTTTTTTTTTTATACGAATATACAAATAACTGATCCATTATTTGCATGCATATAGTAAAATAGAGTGTTATATGTGCACGATACATTCTTACGTCACAGTATAAAATGTGCGTTGCTGTGGAAACTTCCCGCATTCTTACCAGTTATTAAGGTGAACAGTTTCATTATCCCTTTCTTCAACAATGACAATGCGCTAGAAATATGCGATCACTAGGCCGCGGTTTCCTTTGACTTGCAACTGCACTTTCATTCACAAAGGTTAGGCAACACGTTTCGTAATTCAGAAGGAAGGAGTTTAAAAAGGAGGAGAGAGGTTAGACCTCCCACTGTGACGATCAAGGCTTTGAGGCGAAACCGAACGCATGTGCCGACACCCAGCTCTGTTATTTAGATGGGAAACGTCAGTAACAAAAATTGTAATTATTTTATCATTGTTCATGAATAAGCACACGTTCAAAGTCGGTGCTAATCCAGTTTCTGTCATTGACGATGACCCGTAACAAATCACTTAAAATGTATAGCTCCCTTTTCTTATATGATGTTTAGATATGTTAGCAATGTGATCATAATATCAATTAAATGTATATCAACGTTTTACTTTTACTTTTTGGAAGGACACGTGGGCCGAACATTGATACTAAAGCAAAATCGGCAATGTTAAAAAAAAAAATAATAATAATAATGCAAGTTAGAAAAAAAAAAGTCCTGTTTGAATGTCATGTCTGTGTGTTTTGTTTAGAGTATTGTGTCCTCATGCGGATTTTTGCCAATTTAGGTGTCATTCTAAACGTGAGAGGAAATTAATATGGGACATTACCGATAATTATATGTTTATGTCATTTTCCTAGGTAGAGTAATTTGGACGAGGAACTATATTTGAAAGATAGTACATTTTTTTAATACCTTTAAGCAAATATGTATTGAGGTAGTTGGAATTTTGGGGGTCTAGATGAGTCGTATCAAAATCTAGAAAATTTGCCATGAAAATATGTATTAGAATTTGGGGTAAGCATGCAAAGTATTTCCCTAAGTTCTAATTAGGAAGTAAACATATAAAACTTAGTTATAATGTTATCTTCCCTCAACCGTTAATTTTATAAGAAAAAAATTTAAATTGTCGGACAAGACAATGTAAACATGTTCACATATATAATACAATATGTAGAAGTTCTGTAGGTGGACATGGTATCTCCAATGAATGTCATTAAATTCATTAGGATAGACTCACATGTAACTTTCCATGACTATCAAACCATAAGAAAGGAATCTGATAACAATTTTTCTATGGCATCAAGAATGGTTCGGTAAATGTCACATAATGAATTCTCATCAAAAAACTATTCAATAAGGTATGTTTACACTTTTATAAATTTGAATTTTGTAGTCTGTTAGTTATGAGTATCTATCTCCACATTAGAGGTCATCGACGCCGTATCATAAAGCTTTAGAAGTCGGTATAATTAGGATCGTTTCAAAACGTATCGTAAAAATTCGAAGACCCGATCAGTAAATCATTATGGAAACGCTAGGTTATAGAACTGAATAAAGTGCATATTACGCTTTCTATGTATATTTTTAAATTTTGTGTACATTTATAATTGTAATCTCTCCCACTGAAAATTTGTTGGAAAAATTTCACAAGATTTTTAAGAGAGAACTTATTCTGAAATATCTTTCTTGGTCATGTTAGTATCAGCAGCAAATTTTAGGAAGCAAAAACTTTCAATACATATTTTACCCAATCGTCATCTAATTCCTCTTAATACGACATTCTAACCAGTGTGAGGGGGAAAATGCGAAAAATGACAATGGTCTTTAAACTTCGACATTGCGACATCCGCGGCATAAATCAGTTGGGAACCTTCATTGTGTAACTGAAATTAAAGGGCATATCCACAATACAGGTGCCCATAAACTTGCCCGCTGCCCTATCCTTCACGGATGTTTGATACGTCTGTGACTAAACATTCCAAACATTCCGAAAAAAGTTTCCTCCACGCGTCGATGTTATTGTTTGGGTTCGTTGCATTCCCTCGCATTATGTCAGCTTTTAATCTGACAAACATGCCTCTCCATTTTTTTCGTGTTTTTTTAATTCCTATGAAAATATTCGGATATGACTGAGGTTAAAAGGTTGGAAAGATTGAAGGTTTATTCTAGATTAACTTCATAATTGAAATATATTTATCCATTGCTGTAAAAAAAATTCGTTTTTCCTTTTCGCTATTTGTTTGTTCGACCTTGAAGTCCAGGAAAGGAAATGCATTATTTCGGAATTCCCTGAATAGTTTATGGTATGTTAGTAATGGACTATTAATATTTATAAGAAATAACTATTTCTTTTCCCCGTAAGATTTAAAAATATTTAATGACCCGCATGCAAATAATTATATTTGCAGTGTCACATGTTTGGGTCTTTCTTTTGTAGTATTCTCTCAATATAGCGTAGTTATTTTGCTGCAGAAACTTGTACTGTCTTTAGCTTTCATACAAATGTATTTTACTCTGTTTGTACTAAAAGAGCATACTTATGGTTATGTATTCCTAAAGTCATGTCCGTTTCTATAGAAAAATAAAACTAATAATCCTGCGATTAATGCTGCGAGTTTATCTTAATGTTTGCCAAAAAGTAAAAAACTGAACCCTGAGGTGCATTGAAATTATAATGAACATAATCTGTTATTTCGTAATGAAAATAACGGCAAAAAATGTTCTCTGTGATTAAGTGCCTAGAATCATGCACGTTTAATAAGTTTTAATAAGTTATTAGTTTTTGTTAATTTTGAAAGTTACGAGACTAGGTCAATTTTAATTTAAAGATTATCATTTTGTTATTGGCTTATCTTGTGTGTGTGTGTAATATTTTTTCCCTGTTGTAACAGATCGCTAGGTCGCCTTATCACCGCGGCAAATCGATCAAGGTCAGGGTCAGATTCCAAACAAGGAAGGGCAAGAGGCGCTAGGTGGGGGCACCCACTGTGAGAAGGGTGTGACACGCTCTTGTGTTGCATCGTGTTTCAACAGTTTTATATAAAAAAAGGTATTTTAATGAATAAGAAGCGCATTTTCATCTAGCCACTTCTCTAGTTATTGAGGTGTAAATGGGGAAAATAATTGCTTTCATCTTTTGATAGCCTATCTTGAAGTCTTTTCAATCTCTGTATTTAAGAGAGTGTGTATGTGTGTGGAAATTGTAATTGAAAAAAATAAGTTTGCATCGTACTAAAGAAAGGTTTAATTGGAAACTTGATAAGGGCCGGAATTGAAAAAGTTGGAAAGGCTGATTGGTGCTATCTCTTCCTACAAGACAAACAGTCGTATTTTGTGAGCAACTGGATATTTAAGGTTATAGAAACTGTGCCTTTTCTACTTTAAGCAAATAAATAATCAGTGAAAATTAATTATATTAATTTACATTGATAGGTGAGCATATTAAGGCTAATTATTACTAGCCTGAATATGAAGGGCATTTTATGTAAAATTTCCTTTTATGTGGTTTTTGCAACTTTTTTAAAATACTGAAAAATATGAAAATCGGTCACAATAGAATTAAAAACCAGAGCTAAGTTGATAATATCTTGGCTACTCAAATGTTGAGTTTTAGAGCCTGAAAAAAATGACGCCTATGTATATTTCGACCAGTTACGCCAAGAGATATCTCCCAAATCACACGCAATTTACCGAAGAAAGAAAAATGTTGCTTGTCGATTAGTTTCTAACGCATACAGATATTCAAATAACTAAATATAGTGACATTGCTTTTTCCTTTTCCCTTTCCTGTATAGCATCTAATTAATGCGTCGTATTCGAAACATAGATACATATCTGTCATGCTTCCGGTCTGAAATAGAGTCATTAGGATATATTCAAGAAAATGGGTTATGTCACCGATGTGTATGGATTTTTAAAAATATTTATGAATATTTCCTTGACTTCGCAGAAATGTTTTAACTACACACAATGTAATCAACTCTGTTATCCACTAATAACGGAGGCTTATGCTTCTTGATAAATAATGAAACTACACTTGTAGGAGTATAAGCATTTACATGCATATGAGGGGCACAACAAATGTGCCAATGCAGACAGATCATATTAAATTATGAACTACTGTTTTCTATATGAGCGATACAACAAAGGGTAACATGGCTTAGCTCAAAAATATTTCAGGCAGTCTCTTCTAACGAAACTACCGCGGATTATTAACATAGGAATATTTATCTTTGCTTACCTGTTTTATTTATTTATTTATTTTTGACGCATTTTGGTACTTATCTGTTTAACTGTTTACTGCTACTGGGTTTGGCGCGCTGTCAAAATTATAACTCGCGACGCTGGACATTTTTTTTCTCTCCGCAGGATTGTTATTGAGGAACGTAATCCTACGTTAAAAAGTAAAAAATGCACTGAACCCAAACAGAAACGCTTTTTCTCTAGAAGAGGTTCCTAATTAGGAGGGGGAGATTTTCGTTCTTTTTTTTTTCCAGTGGAAGTGGGTTGAAAACTGATTCTTAAATTCCTTTTCCATTTACCAAAATTTTGGATTCTCCTTTGAATATAGTCATTTCCAATCTTGTGCTGGCATTACTATATTTCTACAGTATCTTACATAAATTCAAAATTACATCATCAATAATGTATGCTTAGAATTTTTTAAAATGGGACCGGGGTGCTATTTGCATCCGTACTGAAATGGTCTCAGATTGCAAAACATTTCATGTCACAATTGATTCACGGAGAAACTTTTGTCCTATTCCGCCATTACTGTAAAAGGAACCCTGCTTAAAATATAGGCTTTCTTCTTGGCGACCTATTGTGAAAATTGAAAGGGATCTCTTTCACTAGTTTTACTTCCGCTTTTAAAAAGGAAGAACCCGGACTCCGTAGGTTACAGAAAAGATGGTAGCTCCTTTTGCAAAAAGTATTCCTCTTAGCTCCTTTTTTTCCCCGATACATCCTTCGATTTACATATTCTTGATACGCTGTTAAGAGAAATAAAACCCCAAGAAGCTACACATCTGGTTGATTTCTTCGGGATATAACCTTATTTTTAAAAAATAACTCGTGTTTACTCAATTCTTCTACATTCATATAAAATAATAATACGAATGAAATTATTCTTTTTCTCTGTGATTTCTTCTGTAATTATTTCAAAATCACTGTAATAATCGGTGATGCTTTTAATCACTTTCCAAATATTCTCTTTATAACCAACGAATGTTAGACATTTTAACTTCTTTTTTTAAATGGATTTATAATTTCCGTTAGGCATCTAATTTATTTTAACACTCAAAAGGCTAATTTCATATTCATTAAAATTCGACTTATTCATATTGTCTATAAATTATAACAATTACATCTGGTGCTTATTGGCGTTATCAAATGATAATCTCCATATGTTTATTGGCCTTATCATTGGCTCTTCATATAATGTTCTCTACTTTACCATGGTCATCAAGATTGAACTCGAGCTTTAAGAGCTCTTTTTTTTTCTGTCTCTTTCACTTTAATCCAATAAAGTACATCATGCAAATGTTAAAAAAAAGGCAGTAGACGGTTCATTTATTTTATGAATAGCTGGATCGGTAATCCTTTGTCAAAGGGTCTTTGAGCTTTTAAGTTTCGGATCGTCTCTAATAGATAATTTCAACAGGGTATTTGCCTTTCTGGAAGTAACTAAATTTCGGAAGTACAGTCCACACGTGCAGACGCACTGTTCCCCTTCCTTTCTCCAGGTAATGATATATCACTTCAGAATAAGCATATAAAATGTTGCTCTTGTGGGCGCTTATTTTGATATACTCCAGCAAGCTATCTCACTTTGCATCACTTTCCCTCATTCAGGACTGGCAACAATAGATGAGGTTTTACTCTTTCATTTCACCCTATCGTGAGGGGTCATGTGCCACAAAAGAGAGCTGGTCGAAATCACAATAATCAGTGGAAGCCGGTAAGGCTGCTTCGCCCCTTTCTCTCAGATCGCGAAGAAGTAGGTTTGTGAAACTTGTTTTTATCCTAATGAAGGCCGGCTTTGGTTCTCTTTCTTCTTTAGCTCTTGTCGATGCAAAACTTAGTTAAAATGTCGTATCATTCTTCGTTCCGGTATATAGGGGAAGGCTATTAAAAATTGTAGAGTTCTGCGATGAGTTATTTCCAGCGTATTTGTAGGTCCGTATATTGTCATCCATTGAAGCGTTTTCCCTTAGCGTACTTCTCTAAGATACCGACAGCTTCCAGATTCATTCAAGCATTTTTTCTTATATCTAATTGTACTAAACATTAAAAGGTAGGCATCGTAAAAGAAAGATCATATATACATGATAAAATAAAAGAGCCCGTCATTTAGAGCATGGAGACGGACTTAAGTTATTCCGATAGAAGTAAACAACCCGCAGTTTCACATGGCAGCAGTTTAGATAGATGAAAAAGGATTGTCATCCTCTAAGACATATATAAAATGGATATTTCCCTTTTTGAATGTCAGGGCTAGGATATTTTAATTGGTTAGACTTCATCAGTAGGTGGCTTCCAGCATTTCATCGGATTAGAGTTGTAGGATGAGAGTTATGTCATTCTATGTCTACTTGACTCTATGTGGCTTGATCAGGGGGGATCTTGTGGGCTGATCAGGCTATGGGGCCAGAGTGAGTTTTGGGGATTCATTAGTTGATAATTGGCTATAAACGGAGCTTGTTTGTTGCTAATTAAGCTAATATGGCTATTATAAGGTATTACTTGGTGAGAAGGAGCTATTTTCAAGTCCTTATATGGTAATTTTAGTTTAATACGCGGGGCTGAGGAA